>CM061753.1:57400507-57915863 GCA_030979885.1 Lolium multiflorum | reverse complement strand
ACTAGGTAACTATGTAATGAAAGCTTATAGCAAATAACTTAATGACGAGATCTTATGCTACGCTTAATTGGGTGTGTCCATTACATCATTCATATAATGATATAACCTTGTTATTAATAACATCCACGTTCATGATTACGAAACTAATCATCCATTAATCAACAAGCTAGTTTAAGAGGCATACTAGGGACTTCTTGTTATCTACATATCACACATGTACTAATGTTTCGGTTAATACAATTATAGCATGATATATAAACATTTATCATAAACATAAAGATATAAATAATAACCACTTTATTATTGCCCTAGGGCATATCTCCTTCAGTCTCCCACTTGCACTAGAGTCAATAATCTAGTTTACATTTGTAAAGATATAACACCTTGGCCTTCTGGTGCTTTATCATGTTTTGCTCATGGGAGAGGTTTTAGTCAACGGATCTGACACGCTCAGAAACGTATGTATTTTGTAATTCATTTGCGTCTCAACGCATCACTCATTTCCAAATGAGTTGGCATTAAATATGTTTGATCTTCTGGTGGAACCTTAATTCCGCGGTCTGAAATATGTCAATATTGTCACATACAATATAGCTTCAATGTTCTGACACTATCGGAACTACACCAAGTTCTCAAAGAACTTCTTGACTCAACATCCTCAATCATTGTCAAAAACAATGACATACTCTGGCCTTCGTTTGTAGAATCCGTCACAATATTTAGAACTCTTCTAAATCTAACATAGACAACTTCTAGCTCATTGTGCTACCTTTAAAACAACACTTAGTCTAATTTGAGATTGAAATTCTATATTTTTATATGTGACAAAACAAATATCGGTGTAATCACATTACAGCGATTTGTTTGTCATTTCTCCATACAAAACTATATATATATCCTTGGTTCTTCTAAAGTACTCAAGGATACTCTTACTGTCGTCCAATGATCATCTCATGAATCATTCTGGTATATGCTCATAACATTTTAGCGCACAGGACATCTGATTGTGTACATATTATTCGTGATCCATAATCACTCATGTGTTTTTACTCATTGAGTATCAGATACACTCAAGTCTTGTTAAAACTTCACATGATAAGAACATTTTCTTAATATTTCTATATTGAACTATTTCAATATCCATTCTATGTACTTTGACTTAAACTTATTTTGTGTTTCAATCTATCTTCATAGATCTTGACACTAGATATGTTTCAGCCCATATCCTTTCATTGAAATTAATTTCTCAATGAAACCTTTTAATCAAGTATATAATTACATCATTTATAACCAACTATATGTCACCTACATAAAGTGTAATAAATGTGTCTTAGCGCTCCCACTTAATTTTTTGCAAATGCAAGCCTCTTCATCGTCTCTGATGAAATCAAAACTCTTTGACTATTTCATCTGGTGAAGATTCCAACTCCGCGATACTCACTTCATCAAATTGAAGTTTGTATATCTATCTAGTATTCCACGGATCAGCAAAACTCTTGGTTGTATCTTGTATACACCTTTTAATACATACTTCTGATAAGTTATGTATTTTGCCATCCTACTAACATATCTCATAAAAGAAATATGTAGTGATTACTAGAATAATCCACATAGACTATAAGCATTGCTATGGAAGATCTAATCTTATCGTAGGTCAACTCTTTGAACTTTGCCGTAAACAACTTTTCGACAAGTTGAGCTTCTTCAAGGATATTTCATCCAAGTCCATATCATTTCATAGATCCATTTACTTTCAAAAAGTATTCATCTATCTTGGATTTCATGGTGTATAGCCATTTTAACGGAGTCAGGGCCCATCATAACTTCTTTGTTTGTAGTTGGTTATCATTGTTCAAAATCAATCCTTTGTCCACAAATCATTTATTTGATCACAAAGTAAACCATACCTACAAGGTTCAATATGTACTTCGATCTCCATGGCTAAAACACTTTGTAGTCATGGGAGCCATGATCGTTGTGGCCGCTTCCGAAACCAATTCCGATGCTGCGCTACTCTGATCATTGTGCTCAGGTTCATAAACCTTATCAAATTATATTGTCCTCCCACTCAAATACTTCACTAGAAACAATTTCTCGGAAATAAGAAACATTGACAAACACTTTTGTCTTTGAAGAATTCCCAATTAAATCTCTGGGATAACCAACAAAGACATTCATCCGATTTTGGTTGTAAATTCTTAGACCAAAATTTAAAGAAAAGACTATTAGGGTTTATACCCATACCATAACTCGTATGGTGTCATTTCAACGGATCATGATGATGCTCTATTCAGTGTAAAAGCGGTAGTCACTAAAGCATAATCCACAAAAATATAATGGCGTCATAATATTTTATCTCATCATTAATCCAAAAGGTTTGGATACATATCTCGGATACTATATCATCATTATGATACTCCAAGAAATGTGAGTTGTAGAACAATTTCATAACTCTCTTAGATGTTCGCTAAAACTCGTAATTCAAATATTTCCACCATGATCCAATCATAGATATTTGACTTTTCTATTACGATGATTTCCACTTCATGCTGAAATTTATTTGAATCCATTCAAATGTTTCAAACTTCTTCCTTATTGAATATATCCACATATATATACTCAATTCATTGTTGAAAGTTTTCATGAAGTAGAAGAATCTCCCGCACACAACTATGCCCAGTGAACCACATACATCATCATGTATTTTTCCACTAAGTTAGTTGCCCGTTCAACTTTTGGCCTATGAACGGTATTTTAATCATTCTCTTTAGAAAAGATTTGCAAGCGCCAAATGATTCAAAAATCAAATGACTCCAAAAATCCATTTGCATGGAGTTCCTTCATGCGTTCCTTTCTAACATGACCTAAATGGCGGTTCCACAAATAAGTGGAATTCAAATCATTTGCCTTATGGCATTTTAGCGTCAGTGTTATGTATGTGTGTTTCACCATTAAGATTTATAATAACTTATCCATTGTACATGGAGTAATGTCATAATTTAAACAACTCATTGTTTTCATTTGACCAGAGCAAAATAACAATTATTAAGTTCTTTATTATAAATTCTAAGGGCTAGATGGAATGCCAATGACGAACATAATAACATTTTATTTTGTTCCAGACGTGCATTCTTATCATATTCCTTGTCAGTCACTTAGGCCATTGTATTCTTGTATTGCGTTGTTTTGTATGACACTTCATACCAACCAATATAGTACTAATACCCAAGAATTTCATTGTGTGACTTAACTAGGAATACAACCATAACATGTATATCATTTATATACACCTGAGCTAGACTTTCTAGTCTTTTCTTTCTTTTTGCCAGAATATCTTTTGCAGTTTCTCTTTTAGCTTTCCTCATTATTCAGAAAAACACTTCAACATCAATAACTTCTAGGTTTGTTGGTCAAATACCAATAACCTTGAGGTTCTTACTTTGAAGTTGATCATCATATGACAAGTGTTCTAGATTTCACTTATTAGTAACTATGATGAACAATTTCACTCATAATTTTATCCATCAATTCATGACAACTTTTTGAGACCATGTCTGTACATGCTAGGCTCATAAAGTTTAACCTTAGTATTCGCATGTGCAAATCTGGCTTGCACCCGTTGTATGCACACGTAGAATCTATCACACCCGATCATCACGTGATGCTTCGAACGACGAGTCTTAGCAACGGTGCATACTAAGGATGATAACTTCATGGATATGCGAATATTATTAGTGCCCCAATAGTTGGAGGATTGTGACGCTGGCGTCTTCAACCTTCATACATTCCCATAAAACTTATGAGTTTATGTAGTCTCACCAAATTTATATTCTATCATCTTGCAATAAGGTCTTAGATATCACATATATCTCATACCTTGATTATTTCTGAAAACTAAATTTTCAGCTCCTTACTTTTCAAACAGATTTGAACTTCAAGTTTCACGGAGACAAGATAACTTTGGGTACTAATTGAAACCATAGCTCTTTGAATCAACAATGTGAGGTTTACTAAAAGTTTGCAATAGGACTTAATCAATTCTTGATTCTTTAACAATACGGTACTAATCCGTAAAGTTTCTTATCAGATTTTAACAGTATTTCTATCTCAATAACAAGACTAGCGCATAGTAGTAAACGGATGCCAATACTACAAAATTAATACAAAATACTACTCAGACTATGTTTATGATAATTAGTTCATGTTTTAATCTAATTACTAATGAACTCTCACTTAATACAACATCCCTCATAGTTGTTAAGTGGTACACGATCCAAATCCACTACACCAAAACCGATCATCACGTGAGATGATGTAGCTTCAATGGTGAACATCAACATGTTGATCATATCATCCATATGACTCGTGTTCAACCTTTCGGTTTCCGTTGTCCCGAGGCCATGTCTGTACATGCTAGGCTCGTCAAGCAAACCCAAGTATTCCGCGTGTGCAACATGGCTTACACCCGTTGTATATGAACGTTGAATCTATCACATCCGATCATCACGAGATGCTTTGAAACGACGAACTTTGGCAACGGTGCATACGAGGGGAGAACACTTTATTATCTTGATATTAATGTGAGGGATCATCTTATAACGTATCGATAATTTCTTATGTTCCATGCCACATTATTGATGATATCTACATGTTTTATGCACACTTTATGTCATATTCGTGCATTTTTTCGGAACTAACCTATTAACAAGATGCCGAAGTGCCAGTTGTTGTTTTCTGCTGTTTTTGGTTTCATAAATCCTAGTAAAGAAATATTCTTAATCGACGAAATCAACGCCTGTGTTCCTATTTTGCCAAGCATCACACACGAGAACCACAGAGAGGGGCACGGGCCACAAACCCTAGGTGCGGCCAAGGGGGGCCCGCGCCCCCTATAGTGTGGCCCCCAGAAGTCCACCGACCTTGCCCTTCCGCCTATTTAAAGCCTCGTCGCTAAAACCCTATTGCGTTCGACGAAACCCAGAAACCTTCCAGAGCCGCCGCCATCGTGAGGCCAAGATCTGGGACAGGAGTCTCGTTGCACGCTGCCGGAGCGGGGAAGTGCCCCGGAAGGCTTCTCCATCGACACGCTGCCATCTCCACCGCCATCTTCATCACCGTGCTGCTCCCATGAGGAGGGAGTAGTTCTCCATCGAGGCTCGGGGTATTACCGGTAGCTATGTGGTTCATCTCTCTCCTATGTGCTTCAATACAATAATCTCATGAGCTGCTTTACATGATTGAGATTCATATGATGATGCTTGTAATCTAGATGTCATTATGCTAGTCAAGTGAGTTTTACTTATGTGATCTCCGGAGACTCCTTGTCCCACGTGTGTAAAGGTGACAGTGTGTGCACCGTGTGGGTCTCTTAGGCTATATTTCACAGAATACTTATTCACTGATGAATGGCATAGTGAGGTGCTTATTTATATCTCTTTATGATTGCAATGTATTTGTATCACAATTTATCTATGTGCTACTCTAGCAATGTTATTAAAGTAGTTTTATTCCTCCTGCACGATGTAATGGTGACAGTGTGTGCATCCGTGTTAGTACTTGGTTTATGCTATGATCATGATCTCTTGTAGATTGCGAAGTTAACTATTGCTATGATAGTATTGATGTGATTATTCCTCCTACATATGCATGAAGGTGACAGTGTGCATGCTATGTTAGTACTTGGTTTAGTCTTTTGATCTATCTTACACTCTAAGGTTACTTAAATATGAACAAATTGTGGAGCTTGTTAACTCCGGCATTGAGGGTTCGTGTAATCCTACGCAATGTGTTCATCATCCAACAAGAGTGTAGAGTATGCATTTATCTATTCTATTATGTGATCAATGTTGAGAGTGTCCACTAGTGAAAGTCTAATCCCTAGGCCTTGTTCCTAAATATTGCTATCGCTGCTTGTTTACTGTTTTACTGTGTTACTATTGCTGCAATACTACCACCATCAACTACACGCGCAAGCTATTTTCTGGCACCGTTGCTACTGCTTATTCATACCACCTGTATTTCACTATCTCTTCGCCAAACTAGTGCACCTATTAGGTGTGTTGGGGACACAAGAGACTTCTTGCTTTGTGGTTGCAGGGTTGCATGAGAGGGATATCTTTGACCTCTTCCTCCCTGAGTTCGATAAACCTTGGGTGATCCACTTAAGGGAAAACTTGCTGCTGTTCTACAAACCTCTGCTCTTAGAGGCCCAACACTGTCTACAGGAAAAGGAGGGGGAAGTAGACATCAAGCTATTTTCTGGCGCCGTTGCCGGGGAGGAAAGGTAAAAGGTACTCACACTCCGGATCTCGGCTACTAAGCTATTTTGCCTCGTACTCGAAGCTATTTCCTTTAGATCCTACAATTGCATCTTTTTGTTTCTTGTTTACACTAGTTTGGCATAATGGACAAGAATGAGCTTCTTATTCTATTTCCTGATTTAAAACATGGATTGTTTGATGCGAAAATTAAAAAACCTATGGAATCTTATTTGCATGCTGGTAGTAATATTAGTATGAACGCTTTGAACACCATTGTTGATAATGATATAGAAAGTTCTAAGCTTGGGGAAGCTGGTTTTCATGATCTTTTTAGTCCCCCAAGCATTGAGGAGAAAATTTTCTTTGATGATACTTTGCCTCCTATTTATGATGATTATAATGATATTGGTCTTTTAGTGCCGCCTACTATGGAGAGTAATTTTTATGATGATAATACTATGCCTCCTACACTTGATGAGAATAATAATGATAGCTACTTTGTTGAATTTGCTCCTACTACAATTAATAAGAATAACTATGCTTATGTTGGGAGTAGTAATAATTTTATGCATGAGACTCATGATAAGAATGCTTTATGTGATAGTTATATTGTTGAGTTTGCTCATGATGCTACTGAAAGTTATTATGAGAGAGGAAAATATGGTTGTAGAAATTTTCATGTTACTAAAACACCTCTCTATATGCTTAAAATTTTGAAGTTGAGCTTGTCTAGTTTCCATGCTTGTTACTTTGCTCTTCATGAACTTGTTTATTTACAAGATTCCTATGCATAGGAAGCATGTTAGACTTAAATGTGTTTTGAATTTGCCTCTTGATGCTCTCTTTTGCTTCAAATAATATTTCTTGCGAGTGCATCATTAAAACTGCTGAGCCCATCTTAATGGCTATAAAGAAAGAACTTCTTGGGAGATAACCCATGTGTTATTTTGCTACAGTACTTTGTTTTATATTTGTGTCTTGGAAGTTGTTTACTACTGTAGCAACCTCTCCTTATCTTAGTTTTGTGTTTTGTTGTGCCAAGTAAAGTCGTTGATAGTAAGGTTCATACTAGATTTGGATTACTGCGCAGAAACAGATTTCTTTGCTGTCACGAATCTGGGCAAAATTCTCTGTAGGTAACTCAGAAAATTATGCCAATTTACGTGATTGATCCTCAGATATGTACGCAACTTTCATTCAATTTGGGCATTTTCATCTGAGCAAGTCTGGTGCCCTTTTAAAATTCGTCTTTACGGACTGTTCTGTTTTGACAGATTCTGCCTTTTATTTCGCATTGCCTCTTTTGCTATGTGGGATGGATTTCTTTGTTCCATTAACTTCCAGTAGCTTTGAGCAATGTCCAGAAGTGTTAAGAATGATTGTGTCACCTCTGAACATGTGAGTTTTTGATTATGCACTAACCCTCTAATGAGTTTGTTTCGAGTTTGGTGTGGAGGAAGTTTTCAAGGGTCAAGAGAGGAGGATGATATACTATGATCAAGAAGAGTGAAAAGTCTAAGCTTGGGGATGCCCCGGTGGTTCACCCCTGCATATTTCAAGAAGACTCAAGCATCTAAACTTGGGGATGCCCAAGGCATCCCCTTCTTCATCGACAAATTTATCAGGTTCCTCCCTTGAAACTATATTTTTATTCGGTCACATCTTATGTACTTTACTTGGAGCGTCTGTTTGTTTTTGTTTTTGTTTGTGTTTGAATAAATTGGATTACATCATGCTTGTGTGGGAGAGAGACATGTTCCGCTGGTTCGTATGAACACATGTGTTCTTAGCTCATAATATTCATGGCGAAGTTTTCTTCTTCGTTAAATTGCTATATGGTTGGAATTGGAAAATGATACATGTAGTAATTGCTATAAATGTCTTGGGTAATGTGATACTTGGCAATTGTTGTGCTCATGTTTAAGCTCTTGCATCATATACTTTGCACTCATTAATGAAGAAACATAGAGCTTGCTAATTTGGTTTGCATAATTGGTCTCTCTAAAGTCTAGATAATTTCTAGTATTGAGTTTGAACAACAAGGAAGATGGTGTAGAGTCTTATAATGTTTACAATATGTCTTTTATGTGAGTTTTGCTGCACCGGTTCATCCTTGTGTTTGTTTCAAATAACCTTGCTAGCCTAAACCTTGTATCGAGAGGGAATACTTCTCATGCATCCAAAATCCTTGAGCCAACCACTATGCCATTTGTGTCCACCATACCTACCTACTACATGGTATTTTCTGCCATTCCAAGTAAATACTTCGTGTGCTACCTTTAAACAATTCAAAATGCTTCTTAATTTGTGTCAATGTTTTATAGCTCATGAGGAAGTATGTGGTGTTTTATCTTTCGATCTTGTCATTTACTTTTGACAGACTTTCACAATGGACTAGTGGCTTCATCCGCTTATCCAATAATTTTGCAAAAAGAGCTGGCAATGGGGTTCCCAGCCCCAATTAATTACAACTTGCATTAATAATTCTCTTCACATGTTTTGCTCTGATTCATCAGCAAGCAACTTAATTTTGCAAATAGACACTCCTCCATGGTATGAGATTGATGGTAGGCACCCGAGGATTCGGTTAGCCATGGCTTGTGTAAGCAAAGGTTGGGAGGAGTGTCACCCATAAATAAATAAAAACTAAAATACATGTGTAAACAAAAGAGAAGAGGGATGATCTACCTTGCTGGTAGAGATAACGTCCTTCATGGGAGCCGCTCTTGAAAGTCTGGTTGGCAAGGTAGTTAGAGTACCCATTACCATTCGTTGACAACAACCAACACCTCTCAAAACTTTACTTTTATGCTCTCTATATGATTTTAAAACTTGAAAAGCTCTAGCACATGATTTATCCGTGCTTCCCTCTGCGAAGGGCCATTCTTTTACTTTTATTGTTGAGTCAGTTCACCTATTTCTCTCCACCCCAAGAAGCAAACACTTGTGTGAACTGTGCATTGATTCCTACATACTTGCATATTGCACTTGTTATATTACTTTGCATTGACAACTATCCATGAGATATACATGTTACAAGTTGAAAGCAACCGCTGAAACTTCATCTTCCTTTGTGTTGCTTCAATACCTTTACTTTGAATTATTGCTTTATGAGTTAACTCTTATGCAAGACTTATTGATGCTTGTCTTGAAGTGCTATTCATGAAAAGTCTTTGCTATATGATTCACTTGTTTACTCATGTCATATACATTGTTTTGATTGCTGCATTCACTACATATGCTTTACAAATAGTATGATCAAGGTTATGATGGCATGTCACTCCAGAAATTATCTTTGTTATCGTTTTACCTGCTCGGGACGAGCAGAACTAAGCTTGGGGATGCTGATACGTCTCCGACGTATCGATAATTTCTTATGTTCCATGCCACATTATTGATGATATCTACATGTTTTATGCACACTTTATGTTATATTCGTGCATTTTCGGAACTAACCTATTAACAAGATGCCGAAGTGCCAATTGTTTTCTATTGTTTTTGGTTTCAGAAATCCTAGTAAAGAAATATTCTCGGAATCGGACGAAATCAACGCCCAGGTTCCTATTTTGCCCGGAAGCATCCAGAACACACGAGAACCCAGAAGAGGGGGCACAGGCCCCCCAAACCCTAGGCCGGCGCGGCCAGGGGCCCGCGCCCCCTATAGTGTGGGCCGCCAGAAGTCCACCGACCTTGCCCTTCCGCCTATTTAAAGCCTCCGTCGCGAAACCCTATTGCGTTCGACGAAACCCACGAAACCCAGAGTCGCCGCCATCGCGAGGCCAAGATCTGGGGGACAGGAGTCTCTGTTCCGCACGCCGCCGGAACGGGGAAGTGCCCCGGAAGGCTTCTCCATCGACACCCCCTGCCATCTCCACCGCCATCTTCATCACCGCTGCTCCCATGAGGAGGGAGTAGTTCTCCATCGAGGCTCGGGGCTGTACCGGTAGCTATGTGGTTCATCTCTCTCCTATGTGCTTCAATACAATAATCTCATGAGCTGCTTTACATGATTGAGATTCATATGATGATGCTTCTAATCTAGATGTCATTATGCTAGTCAAGTGAGTTTTACTTATGTGATCTCCGGAGACTCCTTGTCCCACGTGTGTAAAGGTGACAGTGTGTGCACCGTGTGGGTCTCTTAGGCTATATTTCACAGAATACTTATTCACTGATGAATGGCATAGTGAGGTGCTTATTTATATCTCTTTATGATTGCAATGTATTTGTATCACAATTTATCTATGTGCTACTCTAGCAATGTTATTAAAGTAGTTTTATTCCTCCTGCACGATGTAATGGTGACAGTGTGTGCATCCGTGTTAGTACTTGGTTTATGCTATGATCATGATCTCTTGTAGATTGCGAAGTTAACTATTGCTATGATAGTATTGATGTGATCTATTCCTCCTACATAAGCATGAAGGTGACAGTGTGCATGCTATGTTAGTACTTGGTTTAGTCTTTTGATCTATCTTACACTCTAAGGTTACTTAAATATGAACATTGAATTGTGGAGCTTGTTAACTCCGGCATTGAGGGTTCGTGTAATCCTACGCAATGTGTTCATCATCCAACAAGAGTGTAGAGTATGCATTTATCTATTCTGTTATGTGATCAATGTTGAGAGTGTCCACTAGTGAAAGTCTAATCCCTAGGCCTTGTTCCTAAATACTGCTATCGCTGCTTGTTTACTGTTTTACTGTGTTACTACTGCTGCAATACTACCACCATCAACTACACGCCAGCAAGCTATTTTCTGGCACCGTTACTACTGCTTATTCATACCACCTGTATTTCACTATCTCTTCGCCGAACTAGTGCACCTATTAGGTGTGTTGGGGACACAAGAGACTTCTTGCTTTGTGGTTGCAGGGTTGCATGAGAGGGATATCTTTGACCTCTTCCTCCCCGAGTTCGATAAACCTTGGGTGATCCACTTAAGGGAAAACTTGCTGTTCTACAAACCTCTGCTCTTGGAGGCCCAACACTCTACAGGAAAAGGAGGAAGTAGAATGAGGGATCATCTTATAATGCTACCGTCGCGTTCTAAGCAAAATAAGATGCATAAAGGATTAACATCACATGCAATTCATACGTGATATGATATGGCCCTTTTGTCTTTGCGCCTTTGATCTTCATCTCCAAAGCACGGACATGATCTCCATCATCAACGGGCATGATCTCCATCATCGTCGGCGTAGCGTCAAGGTCCATGGCGCCGTCTTCATGGTTGTTCACCTCATGTAGCAACTATTACAACTACTTTGAAAAACTACTCAACATGAAATTTAAAGACAACCATAAGGCTCCTGCCGGTTGCCACAATACAATAATGATCATCTCATACATATTCATCATCATATCATGGCCATATCACATCACCAAACCCTGCAAAAACAAGTTAGACGTCTCTAATTTGGTTTGCATATTTTACGTGGTTTAGGGTTTTCGAGTAAGATCTAATCTACCTACGAACATGAACCACAACGGTGATACTAATGTTGTCAATAGAAGAGTAAGTTGAATCTTCACTATAGTAGGAGAGATAGACACCCGCAAAGCCTCTTATGCAATACAAGTTGCATGTCGAACGAGGAACAAGTCTCATGAACGCGGTCATGTAAAGTTAGTCCGGGCCGCTTCATCCCACTATGCCACAAAGATGCAAAGTACTCAAACTAAAGATAACAAGAGCATCAACGCCACAAAACCATTGTGTTCTACTCGTACAACCATCTATGCATAGACACGGCTCTGATACCACTGTAGGATAACGTTGCATAGAAAAAAAAAAATTTCCTACCGCGAACACGCAATCCAACCCAAGATGCAATCTAGAAGACGGTAGCAACGAGGGGTATCGAGTCTCACCCTTGAAGATATTCCAAAGCCTACAAGATGAGGCTCTTGTTGCTGCGGTAGACGTTCACTTGCCGCTTGCAAAAGCGCGTAGAAGATCTTGATCACGATCGGTTCCGGCGCCACGAACGGGCAGCACCTCCGTACTCGGTCACACGTTCGGTTGTTGATGAAGACGACGTCCACCTCCCGTTCCAGCGGGCAGCGGTAGTAGCTCCTCTGAATCCGACAGACACGTGGTGTCGGTGGCGGTGGAGAACTCCGGCGGAGCTTCGCTAAAGCTACGCGGGAGATATGGAGGAGAGGGGGCGGCTAGGGTTTGGGAGGTGGCCGGCCTCAAGGGGGTGCGGCCAACTTGTGGCTTTGTGGTGGCCGGCCCCCTCCCCTATGCCCCTCATTATATAGGTGGAACCCCAAGAGTTAGTCTCCAAGTCTTCGAATAAGACCCGAACCAAAAACCTTCCATATGGAGGGGAAACCTAGCCAAGCTAGGACTCCCACTAGAGGTGGGAGTTCCACCTCCCATATGGGGGGTGGCCGGCCCCCTAAGGGGGAGTCCACTTGGGACTCCTCCCCACCGGTTGGCCAGCCATGGAGGTGGAGTCCCATGTGGACTCCACCTTCCTTGGTGGTTTCTTCCGGACTTTTCTAGAACCTTCTAGAACCTTCCATAGAACCTTCCGCGACATTTTAATTCACATAAAATGACATCCTATATATGAATCTTATTCTCCGAACCATTCCGGAACTCCTCGTGATGTCCGGGATCTCATCCGGGACTCCGAACAAATATTCGAACTCCATTTCATATTCAAGTACTACCATTTCAACATCCAACTTTAAGTGTGTCACCCTACGGTTCGTGAACTATGTGGACATGGTTGAGTACTCACTCCGACCAATAACCATAGCGGGATCTGGAGATCCATAATGGCTCCCACATATTCAACGATGACTTTAGTGATCGAATGAACCATTCACATACGATACCAATTCCCTTTGTCACGCGATATTTTACTTGTCCGAGGTTTGATCTTCGGTATCACTCTATACCTTGTTCAACCTCGTCTCCTGACAAGTACTCTTACTCGTACCGTGGTATGTGGTCTCTTATGAACTTATTCATATGCTCGCAAGACATTAGACGACATTCCACCGAGAGGGCCCAGAGTATATCTATCCGTCATCGGGATGGACAAATCCCACTATTGATCCATATGCCTCAACTCATACTTTCCGGATACTTAATCCCACCTTTATAACCACCCATTTACGCGGCGTTTGATGTAATCAAAGTACCTTTCCGGTATAAGTGATTTACATGATCTCATGGTCATAAGGACTAGGTAACTATGTATCGAAAGCTTATAGCAAATAACTTAATGACGTGATCTTATGCTACGCTTAATTGGGTGTGTCCATTACATCATTCATATAATGATATAACCTTGTTATTAATAACATCCAATGTTCATGATTATGAAACTAATCATCCATTAATCAACAAGCTAGTTTAAGAGGTATACTAGGGACTTCTTGTTGTCTACATATCACACATGTACTAATGTTTCGGTTAATACAATTATAGCATGATATATAAACATTTATCATAAACATAAAGATATAAATAATAACCACTTTATTATTGCCTCTAGGGCATATCTCTTTCAGTCTCCCACTTGTTGACCCAGATAAAGTACATCATGAAACGGTAAAGAATAAAATCGAAGAAACGGGGGGAAACCTACTAAGGTTTATAGGGGAGCAAAGCTTCTGTGATTCAATACTGTTTCCTTACAACTACAGGTGAGAGTCTTACTGATCTGTTGTGCACATTCAATTTTTCTTACTCGATGTTAAGTGTAATTCATGACGTATATATATATAAACATGTGCAGTTTCCACTGGATTCTGCTAAACATTCAAATTGATAAGGAAATATTGAAGTAAGGGACCCATTGAATAGAGGCCTGGACGGGTTCCGCGACTTGCAGAAGATTCTCCAAACATAATTTCAATCATTGTCGCGCTATATCTATCGTGAGATATCAATTAATCATCCACTCAATAAATCATTATTTTGCCTGGCAGGGTTTGGACATCTTTCAGGAAGAATATTACGGGTAACTTCGCAGAAAAGCAAACATTTACTATTGTACCGTGCGCCCAGCAGCCACATGGGACGAATCTATGTGGATACTACGTTTGCGAGTCCATTCGCATGTTAACCACTGAGAAGCACAACGATAATAGATTCAACGTAAGCAATAACATTCACAACTTTAATTTATTATCGTCAATATTTCGTTATCAAGATTGATATAATCATATTCATCTCATTTTCCTATATAGGTCGACTTCATGCGGGAGAACCTCCAACACAGGAACACATACTAGTAATTACGGAGGAACTGGCGGGATTTCTGATGAGAGAAGTAATAGACAACAACGGCCGGTTTATTCCAAATAGGCGCCGTTAGTAGTGAGCTCCATGTATATGTATTAGTTCGAATAGACGACGGGATTTTGTCCCGGTAGTAGTGAGCTCGATGTATATGTGTAAGGGGAATCTACGAATAGACTTTTGCTTTCAATATTTGTTTGCTCCATCTATATATAATAAATGAACGTGTACAACTTGTAGTAGCGTACAAATATATGCAACTTTTATTTTAAAATGAAAAAATGAAACAAACAGTGGGCGGTGGCTGGTGCTGCTGCACCCTCAAACCCTAAAGCATCAGCGTTCTGCGCGCGCCACGTAGAGACTCATTTGTCGCGGGTTATCTTACCACCCGCAACAAAAAGGTTTGTCCCCTGGACGCCCCGCGCCTGCCACATGGTGGAGCATATGTCGCGGTTGGTAAGCAACCCGCGATAAAAGTGTGGACCGTTTGTCCCGCCTCCGTTGTCGCCACTCGCTGCCCGCGACAAAAGGGCTTACGGCCCGCGACATTAGGCATGTTCTCCACTAGTGCCAAAAAAAATTCTATGCCTCTCAAAACTAAGACGTGTACGTTTTCACTATACTACTGTAGTTTGTTCTTACCAAGGCGGAAGGAACTGAAATCAGAAACTGCAAAGAGAACACTGAACGTGATACACACTCATGAGTGTCCTTATCAGACATGACACTTGCATGTGCCACGCGATGGGGCAAGCAATCATGCTTGCTTGACCGTGCAATTAGTAAGGCTAGTACAGCGAGTACTTATGTTGCAAAATAGAATAGTGCGGAAACTCGTAAATGAGCCCGAGCTTGACTGCTCCTTTTATTCTATGCCCATGAGACCATACTGTAGAATGGATAGAGAGATATGCTGAATACGTTGGGTGTTGTATTGAGTTCCCCGGCGAGTATATAGGGGTACAAGTTTTGGGAGCCAAGAAGGCTATCCTAGAGATAAGGCAGGAGATGATTACAAATCATATACTACCAAATATACATATACCAAATATATCTCTAACACTCCCCCGCAGTCGTAGCGGTAGTGACGTGAACAACAGTAGCGTCGCGGACGGTCAGACTGGAGAGAAGCCGAAGGTAGGAACCAACGGGCTGACACTCCCCCGCAGTCGTAGCGTGAGCGTCGTGGACGATGTCGCGTCGCGGATGCTTGGACTGTAGAAGAAGCCGAGGTGCTCATGCGAGGTGATAGCCCTTTGTGCCGATGTCGAGGTAGCCGAGAGCGTGGGTGCTGCAACCTTGGTCGAGGGAGCCGCGCGAGGGATTGCCGTGGTCGATGTCGTGGCCGGGTGCCGGTGTCGATGTAGCCGCATGCGAGGTGGTGTGCGAGGAGAGTGACGGAGACGCGCCGAGGCAGTCGTGGAGATGGTCGATGCCGAAGTCGATGCAGTCTGAGCCGTCGAGGACGAAGTGCAACCATAGTTTTGCCAGAACCAGGCGCACGTCGGGGACGAAGGCATACTCTGGTTTTGCCAGAACCGAGTACGCATAGAAGAACTCGGCGGTGACGCGGTCGAGGCAGTCGTAGAGGCGATGCCGATGAAGACGTCGTCGAAGCCGATGAAGACGAGGCGCCGGTCCGAGCTTGCCAGGCCCGGGGACGCGTCGGGGACGAAGGCACGTACCGGTGTTGCCAGTACCGGGCGTGCGGGGGTAGGGAACATTACAAAGTGCGCGCCATGTCGGAGTAGACTAGCAGAGGAGGTCTCGACGACGGGTGTCGGAGTAGAGGAGCAGGTGGCGTAGTCGGGGAAGAGGCGAGTCTCGACGACGGGCGTTGCGGTGGTCGGCGAGCCCAGCGCGACCTAGAGTGGCTGGCGAGCCCAGCGGCGACTTGGGGTGGGGGCGCGGCGGCGGTACACGAAGTAGGCGAGGAAGACCCGGCGGCGTGACGAAGACCATGCGCGGACGGAGGCGACCCGCGCCGAAGGGGCGGCGCTGTGGTGGCCTCGGACATCGATGCGCGGGGGACGGCGAAGGTGACCGCGTGCAGCGACGCCACGGCCCGAGGGGCCGGCGTAGCTGCAGGGCGCGAGTCGGTGCAGCGGCGGGAGACCACCAGCGACGTACACGCCTCGGAAGGCGCGTCGGAGGCCGGTAGCATGGACCAAAGGCGGCGGCGCTGCGGCCCGAAGGGGCGACGCAGCGGCAACCCGATGCTCGATCGGTGGTAGGCGCGTGCTCGGGGACGTGCTTGGCGTAGACGTGCGCGGGGTCGGTTGATCAGACCGACGGCGGCACGATACGCGCCATGGCGTGGACGACGCGCAGATCGGAGTCGATGGCGGCGTTGTCGACGATGTCCCGGGCGATGACGGTGGAGACGAGCCGGCGATGGAGACCGCGCGAGCGAGACAGCCTGCTGCGTCGCACGTAGGGGCGCCCCGTGTGCAGCACGTCCGGCTGTGCCGTGCGGTTGATGGCCGGTGCAGGTCGATGCCGTTGTCGGAGTAGAGGCGCAAGTGGACGACGGCGATGGGCGACTCAATCTGATCTATGATCGGTAAAACCAAAAAGAAAACGCCGGTCGAGCGACCGGCGGAGCAAAAAGAAAACCAATCTACAGATTGGAAAAAAAACTGGAGGACAGCGGATCAACGGATCTGCGAACGAACCCTTATATGGGGCTGCGCCCCCGGAGTAGATCATGGAGATCGACCTCCCAGGGAGCGGCGCGGCGCGGAAACTTGCGGCGGCTAGGTCAAGGAGCGTGCCGCTCTGATACCATGTAGAATGACAGAGAGATATGATGAATATGTTGGGTGTTGTATTGAGCCTCTCGGGCGAGTATATATAGGGGTACAAGTATTGGGAGCCAAGAAGGCTATCCTAGAGATAAGTCAGGAGATGATTACAAATCATATACTATCAAATATACCTATACCAAATATATCTCTAACACTCCCCCGCAGTCGTAGTGGTAGTGACGTGAACAACAATAAAATAGAGGCCCGACACACTGCCAATACCTCACCATATGCATCCCATCTGGAAGGCCGACCTGTGCCTGCCAATATATTATGGGCGTCTTTGGTAGGATGCAGCGGCCTTTTTTCCGTGGCTGAGAAATAAAACTATCGCGTTGTTGCACGAACTGGGTTTTAGAGCACCCCGGGACAGGTCCTATTGGAACGTTCGGAATGACAGTTTCTGTGAAGCAAGACTCGTTGTCGCAAGAAGGTTGCACGCGTGGAGAAGGGAGGCGAAAATGTTCGCGTCCCTTCGGGAACACGCGCCATAATTAGCCTCACCGCTCCCCTCTCCTTCGTCTCACTCGCGACCTCACTCTCACCTCCCCCAAACTGTCAAATCACCAGGCGGTTCCCCTCCCGCCAACCAATCCGCTGCACCGCCGCAAGGAGGAGCACCGGTACCGGAGGAGGAGATGACGGCGAGCAGCACCGTGACATCGGCCGCAACCTGCTCCGCGTCTTCATCGGCATCTCGAGTTCGCCCGCGAACTCGACCTCGTCCTCGATCGGAACAATGGCGGTAACGACCTCTCCTTCTCACCTTCGTACTCGTTGTGCCAGAACAAGCCATGCTTGAGCATTTGCGACGACATGCAGATTAGATCTTCTAGGGTTTCCATTAGGATAGGGTTCGGATAGATGTTTGCATGGTGTTCGTCGTGATTGCTTGTTGTTCTTGTCGAGTTTTGATATTCACGGTCGCGATTTTATGATGGGGATATGCCCCCCGGGGATGTAACACTAGTCCACTCGCCATGGAGTAAAGGGCCCAAGGAGGTTTGCGTCACACTGGTGCTAGACTGAAGCGATCGGGAAACCCTTTGATGGGTCGACTGGATGCCGTGATGAGGACATCCCTACCACACTACTACCTCCGTCATTACCAAATGAAGATGAAACTGCTATGAAGCTCAATTCCAATGAAGTTCGGATTGGACCTATTACAAGAGCTCGTGCGAAGCTACTTAAACAACAGGTGAACTTGTTCCTAAATGATACTTTGATTGATGAGAACTTTATACTGCCTAAGTCCTATTACTTATGTATCATCAGGTATGAAGAGGAGACAAGCATCGCACGAGGAGGAGAGGAGCAGCTGGACATGACCACATGGACGCGCGAGGGAGGAGAGGGAGGCATGCGCGAGAGGAGGAGACAAAGTCCAGCCGGTCCAACACCCGGCCCCGGCCGTCCGACCGGGCGGCCCGCCGGATCCCACCCGGCGCCAACCGGACGTCCTGCTGATGCCAACCGGGCGGGTTACTACGCGACACGTCCCACGCCCGGTCACCACCTGGTCCCTGGCCCGGTTTGAACCGGACCACCCGGTCCTGTGCCCCTGCAGACCGCCGTGTCCGAGTCTGTCTCGACCAGATCTATTCGGGTCGGTTATTTTCATACTTTTTCGACCTGAGGTCGTCCCGGACGCCATAAGTGCCCAGGACGCCCCAAAAGTTGTTTTAGATCACGTTTAAGATAAACCCTAGTTCTTAGTTGTTTGCTCTGCAAAACTATTGAATCCCCTACACCATATTGCTTGATTTAGATCTGAAAGTCTTGTGTAATCTGCTGTTCCATTGGGAATTAGAAGGTTGCAACTTACCGCTTCGTGGTCGGCGGCTACGTGCGCAAGTGTGTGGAGTTGCGAATATCTTGCAGGGTTGAGAGCTGTTGCATTGGCGACAGGGACCAATCGAGAGATCTCGTTGCGTCATACAAGTTATCATCCACTTCATCATCGTGTTTCTCCGCTGTTTTCATCCCGTGATCATCATCACCATTGCTTACTGAGAAGATCAGGCCACCCCGCATCATCTTGGTTTCAGATTTCAGTGTTTCCTCGGTACGCCATCCACAATCCACCCCATAGTTGAGTTGTGAGTGTTTCCTATCCAGAAAAAAGCCATAAAAAATTAGGGTTAGGGTTTGCCATAGCCTTAGCTTGCACTAATTTCAAGTTTTAGTTGCTTTTCGTAGTTGTTTTTGCGTATCTTTTTCTTCCATCTAGTATTGTTAGGGTTTGTGTTTCCGCTTTCATCTAGAGTCAGTTTTTGTTGCTCCGAGTCCACATAGCATACAGTGTGTTTGTCCAAACCATAGCCACAGCCTTTCGATATAAGTGACTAGGAACTTCCCCAGAAGAGACTAGTTTTACCGCTCGACAGGCTGCTCATTAGGGTTTTGGTGCTTTGCATTATCTGTTGGCCGTGTTATCAAGGAGTTGAGTCATAGAAATTTTTTGAAAAGAAGCAAAAAGAGCTACATAGCTGCGTGTATACAAAAAGAAAAATCCAAAAAGAAAAGTGAAGTGCTAGAAGAATCAAGTGAAGGCCTAAGTTTACTTTACTGCACCTGTAGTTGAGCAATCTTGTGCATGTCTCGTTGAGCTTTGTTAGCGTCTCTCTAGTGCATTGCAACCTTTCATCCATATAGTTGCATTGCCACATTTATCGCCTTGTGTGAGTATCATTGGTTGTCTACGGTCAGCGCTAGAGCTTGTTATTAGTGCAAATAGGTAGCCCACCTACAGCCCCACATATATCCTGCTTTGCCATGAGATTTGTTCTTATACCCTTGATATTCGTTTCGCTACATCCGTGCACTAGTTGTTACTACAAGTGGTAAGCAATACTAATTCACTTTGGAGCGGTAAGATTTACCTTTCTTATCAGTTTTGAGTGAGTTGTGAGAGTACCACCATATATTTTTGATTTAGTGCACTAACCTACTAACCATGTCTGCTAGTGATGAGAAAATTGTTAACCAGAAAAACAAGAATTCTGCACATGGAGGGAGTATGAGGCTCTTCGTAATGAGATGCGACGTGAATTCCGCACTCAGGATGATGAGCTTAGGGGAACGGTCCAAGGGATCTCCCAGAAGCTGGATACTACATGTGAGACCGTCACTACAATGAAAGATCAAATGACGGATATACAGCGCAGTCTTCAAGATTTGCGACTAGCTGTTGAGAATTTGACTGCACAACAGCAACAAGAAGATGACAAAGATCCTGAGCTTCAAGATGATGCCCACAATGCTCGTGGTGTGCCACGTGGTAATCGTCCTCGTGGGTTTGCTGAACTCCGACGTCCAGGTCGTGGGTTTGAGGAAGAAGATGGATTGGGTAAGCCTAAGTTCTGATACGTCTCCAACGTATCCATAATTTCTGATGTTTCATGCTTGTTTTATGACAATACCTACATGTTTTGCTCACACTTTATAATGTTTTTATTTTCCGGAACTAACCTATTAACAAGATGCCACAGTGCCAATTCCTGTTTTCTGTTGTTTGGTTCCAGAAAGGCTATTCTGGCAATATTCTCGGAATTTGACGAAACAAAGACCCAACATCTTATTTTTCCCGGAACCTTCCAGAAAGTCAAAGTGGGACCAGAGGGGAGCCCAGGGGCCCACGTGTGGTCGGCGCGGCCCAAGGGGGCGCGCGCCCCATCGTGGGAGGCCCCGTGGCCCCTCCGACTCCGTCTCTTCGCCTATTTAAGCCCTTTCGACCTAAAACTCGACAACCAATTGACGAAACTCCGTAAAAGACCTGGGGCGCGTCACACCATCGCAAACTTTCGGGGGACAGAAGTCTCTGTTCCCGCACCCTGCCGGGAAGGGGAAGTGCCCCCGGAAGCCATATCCATCAACGCCATTGCCTCCATCATGCTCCATGAGTAGTTCCTCCATGGACTACGGGTTCTAGCTGTAGCTAGTTGGTATTCTCTCCCCCATGTACTTCAATACAATGATCTCATGAGCTGCCTTACATGATTGAGATTCATGTGATGTAATTGGTGTTGTGTTTGTTGGGATCCGATGGATTGTTACATTATGATTAGTCTATCTATAAAGTTTGTGAAGTTATTGTTGCTGCAATCTTGTTGTGATTAATGCTTGTCACTAGGGCCCGAGTGGCATGATCTTAGATTTAAGCTCTATAATTATTGCTTAGATTGTATCTACAAGTTGTATGCACATGTCTATGTCCGGAACCAAAGGCCCCAAAGTGACAGAAATTGGGACAACCGGAGGGGAAGGCGTAGGTATGAGGATCACATGTGTTCACGGAGTGTTAATGCTTTGCTCCGGTGCTCTATTAAAAGGAGTACCTTAATATCCAGTAGTTTCCCTTGAGGCCCGGCTGCCACCGGCTGGTAGGACAAAAGATGTTGTGCAAGTTTCTCATTGCGAGCACGTACGACTATATATGGAAAACATGCCTACATAATTAATAATCTTGATGTTCTGTCTTAATGCTATTTCAATCCTATCAATTGCCCAACTGTAATTTGTTCACCCAACACTTGTTATTGGAGAGTTACCACTAGTGTAGATAGCTGGGAACCCCGGTCCATCTCTCATCATCATATACTCGTTCTACATGTCACTGGAAGTAGTATCAACTATTTTCTGGTGCCATTGCTCTCATATTACTGCTACTGCTGCTGTGTTACTGTTACTATTGCTCTCATATCACTGCTACTTTCACATCACCCCAGTTACTAGTGCTTTTCCAGTGCTGAATTGACAACTCAGTTGTTAAGGCTTATAAGTATTCTTTACCTCCCCTTGTGTCGAATCAATAAATTTGGGTTTTACTTCCCTCGAAGATCTGCGATCCCCTATACTTGTGGGTTCTCCATACCCAAGTTTGAAGGAGGTACTGTTGTTTAAGAATACCTCACTTGGGAGCTGAAGATTGAGAAGTTATGGCGCTTACATAATTACACTGAAGATAGGAAGATCAAGCTTGCTTCTTCCGAATTTGATGGTTATGCATTGCGTTGGTGGGATGGACTTGTGCGTGCTCGCGAAGAAGATGGTGAACCGCCCATTATCACATGGCGTGCTATGAAGGCGGCAATGAATTCTCGTTTTGTGCCCACTAATTATTTGCGGAATATATTTGATAAGTTGACCCTATTGAGACAAGGTGTGAAGACTGTTGATGAATATTAGATGGAGATGGAGATGCTAATGCAGCGTGGCCGTGTCAAAGAATCCCTTGAGATGACAATGACTTGTTTTCTCAATGGTTTGAAGTATGATATCAAAGGAATTGTTCGTCATTACAGTTACACCACTATGAATGAGTTGCTACATCATGCAAGAGAAGCAGAATCACAGTTGGCTGACGAAGATAAGGTTAAAGACCGTACTACGGGAGCTAGGCGCTTCACGCCTCGGGTGCCCCCATCAACGGCGCCGGCGCCATCTACGCGCTCCGCACCTTATTCTACTCCACCTAGCAAACCGGTCTCCAATGTGTCCAACACAAAGAAGTCCGAATCTGCTGCAAGTACGAGTGGTTCTAGTATGTCTACTGCGCGCAACTGCGATATGAATTGCCATACATGTGGTGGCAAGGGTCACTTTAGAGGGATTGTCCTAACCGCAAGGTCATGATTTGTTAATGAGGACAATGAGTATGAGACTGGAGATGATGTTGATCCAAATGCTCTAGAAGATGATGATTATGACAGTGATGGTGTAGATGCTTATCCGTCTGAAGCTCGCACTATTGTTGTGTCTCATCGTGCTCTTAATGTGTTGCCTAGTGCATCTACTCAGCGCTGCAATTTGTTCCAAACAAAGGCTTTAGTTGGTCCTGACAAGGCTTGCAAGGTCATTATTGATGGTGGGAGTTGCCGCAATTTAGCAAGCAAGGAGTTGTGTACCAAGCTGAAGTTGAAGTATCTACCGCACCCGCATCCATACTATATTCAGTGGTTGAGCGACAATGGTGAGATGAAGGTAAACCACATGGTGCGTGTTGAATTTGCGATTGGACCGTATAAGGATTCCATTGATTTTGATGTGGTTCCTATGATGGTGTGTCACCTACTATTGGGTCGGCCTTGGCTCTATGACCGTTATGTGCAACACAATGGCCGTGCTAATACATATCACTTGGAGTTCAAGGGCAAGAAAATCAACTTGCAGCCTATGTCACCACAACAACAAATTGTCAATGAATCTCGTCAGAAAGTTGAAGTAAACTTGGAGGATGCATCTTTAGATAGGCGAGAGAATTGTAATGTCGTGAGTGATATAACGAAAAGTGAGAGAGTGCATTCCTTAGTATCATTAGCCACCAAAGAAGACATGAGAGAATTTAGTGAGGATCCTACAGCCATGCCTCTTGTGCTTTTGTACAGGGGTACGGTTTTGGTTTCTAACGACATGAACCCTCTTCCTCTTGGTGTTTCTAATGTTTTGCAGGAATTCAGCGACGTGTTTCCGGAGGAGGTACCCGCAGGACTACCACCATTGCGAGGTATTGAGCATCAAATCGACTTGATTCCCGGAGCTTCGCTGCCCAATAGGGCACCATATAGAACGAACCCCGAAGAAACGAAGGAGATAGAAGCAAGTACAAGCGCTACTCGACAAAGGTTATATCCGCATAAGCCTTAGTCCTTGTGTTGTTCCTGTTATTCTAGTTCCTAAGAAAGATGGTACATGGCGTATGTGCGTAGATTATAGAGCGATAAACAACATTACTATTCGATATCGTCATCCTATTCCCCGTTTAGAGGATATGCTACGTATCTATAATTTCTTATGTTCCATGCTACTTTTATGATGATACTCACATGTTTTATACACATTATATGTCATTATTATGCATTTTCCGGCACTAACCTATTAACGAGATGTCGAAGAGCCAGTTGCTGTTTTCTGCTGTTGTTTTTGGTTTCAAAAATCCTAGTAAGGAAATATTCTCGGAATTGGACGAAATTAACGCCCATGGTCCTATTTTTCCACGAAGCTTCCAGAAGTCCTAAGAGGAAACGAAGTGGGTCCACGAGGCGACGACACAGCAGGGCCGCGCGGCCAGGACTGGGGCCGCGCCACCCTGGCCTGTGGGGCCTCGTGAGGCCCCCTGGCCTACCCTTCCGCCTACTTAAGCCTTCGTCGATAATAGTTCCAGACCGAGAGCCACGATACGGAAAACCTTCCAGAGACGCCGCCGCCAATCCCATCTCGGGGGATTCAGGAGATCGCCTCCGGCACCCTGCCGGAGAGGGGAATCATCTCCCTGAGACTCTACACCGCCATGGTCGCCTCCGGATTGATGTGAGTAGTCACCCCCTGGACTATGGGTCCAGTAGCTAGATGGTCGCCTTCTCCCTCATTGTGCTATCATTGTTGGATCTTGTGAGCTGCCCAACATGATCAAGATCATCTATCTGTAATGCTACATGTTGCGTTTGTTGGGATCTGATGAATATGGAATACTATGCTATGTTGATTATCAATCTATCATCTATGTGTTGTTTATGATCTTGCATGCTCTCCGTTGCTAGTAGAGGCTCTGGCCAAGTCATTGCTTGTAACTCCAAGAGGGAGTAATTATGCTCGATAGTGGGTTCATGCCTCCATTAAATCTGGGAGTGACAGCAACCTCTAAGGTTGTGGATGTGCTGTTGCCACTAGGGATAAAACATCAATGCTATATCTAAGGATGTATTTGTTGATTACATTACGCACCATACTTAATGCAATCGTCTATTGTTTGCAACTTAATACCGGAGGGGTTCGGATGATAACCTGAAGGTGGACTTTTTAGGCATAGATGCATGCCGGATAGCGGTCTATGTACTTTGTCGTAATGCCCAATTAAATCTCACACTACTCATCATAACATGTATGTGCATTGTTATGCTCTCTTTATTTGTCAATTTCCCAACTGTAATTTGTTCACCCAACATGCTATTTATCTTATGGGAGAGACACCACTAGTGAACTGTGGACCCCGGTCCATTCTTTTACATCGAATACAATCTACTGTTTTCTGCAAACATCATCTTCCACACTATACATCTAATCCTTTGTTACAGCAAGCCGGTGAGATTGACAACCTCACTGTCACGTTGGGGCAAAGTAATTTGGTTGTGTTGTGCAGGTTCCACGTTGGCGCCGGAATCCCGGGTGTTGCGCCGCACTACACCGTCACCAACAACCTTCAAGGTGCTTGACTCCTATTGGTTCGATAAACCTTGGTTTCTTACCGAGGGAAAACTTGTCGCCGTACGCATCACACCTTCCTCTTGGGGTTCTAACGGACGAGTGCTTTACCGTCATAAGGAAGCTACTGGGCGACGTTGCAATCCCACGTCAACTCCCACGTTAGAAGGATATGCTAGATGAATTGAGTGGTGCTGTGTTTTCTAAAATTGATTTGCGTAGTGGTTATCATCAAATTAGGATGAAAGAAGGGGCATTTACTTTATCTAGTTTACTTTATTTACTATTGCTAAAATGAATACTCCTGAAAATACTAAGTTGTGTGACTTCACAAGCACAAATAATAATGATTTCTTACGCACACCTATTGCTCCACCTTCTACTACAGCAGAATTCTTTGAAATTAAACCTGCTTTACTAAATCTTGTTTTGAGAGAGCAATTTTCTGGTGTTAGTTCTGATAAAGCTGTTGCCCATCTTAATAATTTTGTTGAACTATGTGAAATGAAAAAGTATAAGGATGTAGATGGTGACATTATAAAGTTAAAATTGTTTCCTTCTCATTAAGAGGAAGAGCTAAAGATTGGTTGCTATCTTTGCCTAAGAATAGTATTGATTCATGGACTAAATGTAAGGATGCTTTCATTGGTAGATATTATCCTCCTGCTAAAATTATCTCTTTGAGAAGTAGCATAATGAATTTTAAGCAATTAGATACTGAGCATGTTGCACAAGCATGGGAAAGAATGAAGTCTTTGGTTAAAAATTGCCCAACCCATGGACTGACTACTTGGATGATCATCCAAACCTTTTATGCAGGATTGAATTTTTCTTCACGGAACCTATTGGATTCAGCTGCTGGAGGTACCTTTATGTCCATCACTTTGGGGGCAGCAACAAAGCTTCTTGATGATATGATGATTAATTACTCTGAATGGCACACGGAAAGAGCTCCACAAGGTAAGAAGGTAAATTCTGTCGAAGAAACCTCCTCCTTGAGTGATAAGATTGATGCTATTATGTCTATGCTTGTGAGTGGTAGGACTAGTGTTGATCCTAATAATGTTCCGTTAGCTTCATTGGTTGCTCAAGAAGAACATGTTGATGTGAACTTCATTAAAAATAATAATTTCAACAACAATGCTTATCGGAACAATTCTAGTAACAACTATAGGCCATATCCTTATAATAATGGTAACGGTTATGGTAATTCTTATGGGAATTCTTACAACAATAATAGGAATACACCCTGGACTTGAAGCCATGCTTAAAGAATTTATTAGTACACAAACTGCTTTTAACAAATCTGTTGAAGAAAAGCTTGGGAAAATTGATATACTTGCTTCTAAAGTTGATAGTCTTGCTGCTGATGTTGATCTTTTGAAATTGAAAGTTATGCCTAATAAGGATAATGAAAATAAAATTGTTACTACAGCAAATGCCATCCAAGTTAGAATTAATGAGAATATAAGATTAATGGCTGAATTGCATGCTAGGTGGGAAAGAAAAGAAAATGAAAAACTAGCTAAAGAGAATAATGTAGCTAAAGTTTGGACTATTACCACCACTAGTAATGCTAATGCTCCACATGTTGCTGCACCTCCTACTATCAATGGTAAAATAATTGGTGTTAGCAATGTTTCTACTCCTAATGCAAAGCGAGCAAAACCGCCAAAACTCCGAAACTCGTCGTGATAAAATCAATAAAAAAAATCCAACATTGGGAACAGCAAGCCGGTGAGATTGACAACCTCACCGTCACGTTGGGGCAAAGTAATTTGGTTGTGTTGTGCAGGTTCTCACGTTGGCGCCGTAATCCCGGTGTTGCGCCGCACTACACTCCGTCACCAACAACCTTCAACGTGCTTCTGACTCCTACTGTTCGATAAACCTTGGTTTTCACCGAGGGAAAACTTGCCGCTGTACGCATCACACCTTCCTCTTGGGGTTCCCAACGGACGAGTGCTTTACCGTCACAAGGAAGCTACTGGCGATGTTGCAATCCCACGTCAACTCCCACGTCAGCAAGGATATGCTAGATGAATTGAGTGGTGCTGCTGTTTTCTCTAAAATTGATTTGCGTAGTGGTTATCATCAAATTAGGATGAAAGAAGGGGATGAGTGGAAAACAGCTTTTAAAACAAAATTTGGTTTATATGAGTGGTTAGTAATGCCTTTTGGGTTAACTAATGCACCTAGCACTTTCATGAAACTAATGAACCATGTTTTGCGTAATTTTATTGGCAAGTTTGTGGTTGTGTACTTTGATGACATATAAATCTACAGCCGCAATGAATCTGATCATACTATACATATTTGACATGTTTTGCAAGTGTTGCGTGATAATAAACTCTATGGTAATCTTGAGAAGTGCACATTTTGCAAAGATAAGGTCATATTTCTGGGTTATGTTGTCTCTCGGCATGGAGTAGAAGTAGATGTATCTAAAATTAAAGCTATTCAAAATTGACCTACTCCCATGAATGTGAGTCAATTAAGAAGTTTTCATGGTCTAGCTGGGTTTTATAGAAGATTTGTGCCCAACTTTAGTACTATTGCCGCACCTTTGAATGATTTGACTAAAAAGGGTGTTGTCTTTGAGTGGGGCGCAGCCCAAGATCATGCTTTTGATGAACTTAAGAGATTGTTAACTTCTACACTGTTGCTTGCACTTCCTGATTTCAATAAGCAATTTGAGATTGAATGTGATGCTAGTGGTATTGGAATTGGTGGTGTGTTGATGCAAGAGGGTCGCCCAATTGCATATTTTTCTGAGAAACTTTTTGGTGCTAAGTTGAACTATCCTATATATGATAAAGAATTGTATGCTTTAATTAGGGTTCTTGAGGTTTGGCAACATTACTTGTGGCCAAAAGAATTTATCATACATTCTGATCATGAAGCTTTAAAATACCTGAAAGCTCAGTCTACTTTGCATAAGCGTCTTGCTAAGTGGGTTGAGTTCATTGAGTCTTTTCCATACATTATTAAGCATAAGAAGGGAAAATATAATATTGTTGCTGATGCTCTATCAAGAATAAAAATATGCTATTAACTCAACTTGATGTTAAAATTCCTGGATTAGAAGTGCTATGTGATTTGTATGCTACTGATCATGATAGTGCTGAACCATATCGCTTGTGTGCTATTGGTAAAGCATGGGAAAAATATCACATACATGATGGGTTCTTGTTTAGAGCTAACAAACTATGTGTTCCAGAATCGTCTGTGCGTTTGCTCTTATTGCAGGAATCTCATGCTGGAGGTTTGATGGGTCACTTTGGGCGTGAGAAGACGCTACTCATGCTAGCTGACCATTTTTATTGGCCAAAGATGAGGCGGGATGTGGACAGGTATGTGAAGAGATGCATTACTTGCAACAAGTCCAAGTCCAAGCTGAAGCCTCACGGTTTGTATACTCCTTTACCGGCACCTACTACACCATGGGAGGATATAAGTATGGATTTTGTGTTGGGTTTGCCGTGTACTAAGAGAGGCCATGATTCTATATTTGTGGTAGTGGACAGATTTTCTAAAATGTCACACTTCATTGCCTGCCACAAGAGCCACGATGCATCGCATATTGCTAACCTGTTTTTGAGGGAGATTGTACGACTACATGGAGTCCCGAAGACTATTGTTTCTGATCATGATGTGAAGTTCGTGAGCTACTTCTGGAAGAAACTTTGGGGAAAGTTGGGGACAAAGATACTTTTCAGTACTACTTGTCATCCCAAAACTGATGGTCAAACTGAGGTGGTGAATCGAACCTTGTCACAACTATTGAGATCCATGATCAAGAAGAACCTGAAGGAGTGGGAAGAGTGTTTGCCGCATGTGGAGTTTGCTTACAACAGGGCGGTACATTCTACCACGGAGCTTTGTCCTTTTGAGGTGGTGTATGGTTTCAAACCCATTACCCCACTTGACTTGTTGCCTTTGCCCATACATGAGAGAGTCAATATGGAGGCATCAAAGAGGGCAGATTTTGTACGGAAGATACATGTGAAGACTAAAGAGTTGATAGAGAAGAAAGGCAAGAGCAATGCTGCAAGGATGAACAAGAAGCGCAAGGAGATGTTGTTCAAGCCTGGTGATATGGTCTGGGTACATTTTCGCATAGGTTCCCGAAGCTGCGGAAGTCCAAGTTGCTTCCTAATGGTGCTGGTCCTTACAAAGTGCTTGCCAAGATCAACGATAATGCATACTCGATAGATCTTCCACTTGATGAGTTTGGTGTCAGTAATTCTTTCAATGTTGCTGATTTGACACCATATGACGGAGAAGACCTTGGAGCGTCGAGGTCGACGCCTTTTGAAGGGGGATGATGAGGACATCCCTACCACACTACTACCTCCGTCATTACCAAATGAAGATGAAGCTGTTGTGAAGCTCAAGTCCAATGAAGTTCAGATTGGACCTATTACAAGGGCTCGTGCGAAGTTACTTAAACAACGTGAACTTGTTCCTAAACGATACCTTTGATTGATGAGAACTTTATACTGCCTAAGTCATATTTATGTATCATCAGGTATGAAGAGGAGACAAGCATCGCACGAGGAGGAGAGGAGCAGCTGGACATGAAGATACCCCATGGACGCGGAGGGAGGAGCGGGAGGCATGCGCGAGGAGGAGACAAAGTCCAGGCCGGTCCAGCACCTGGTCAGACCGGCCGCCACGCAGGCACACCCGGTCTCTGGCCCGGTCCGACCGGGTGGCCCGCCGGATCCCACCCGGCTCCAACCGGGCGTCCTGCTGATGCCAACCGGGTGGGTTACTGCGCGACACGTCCTGGCCCGGTCACCACCGGCCCCAGACCGGTTTGAACCGGACCACCCGGTCCCAGCCTGGTCGACCGACCCCCGCACCGGGTCGAAGCTGGTCTGTCTCGACCAGATCTATTCGGTCGGTTATTTTCGTAGTTTTTGACTGAGGTCGTCCTGACGCCTATATAAGTGCCCGTGACGCCCAAAAGTTGTTTTAGATCACATTTAAGATAAACCCTAGTTCTTAGTTGTTTGCTCTGCAAAACTATTGAATCCCCTACACCATATTGCTTGATTTGGTGTAGATCTGAAAGTCTTGTGTAATCTGCTGTTCCATTGGGAATTAGAAGGTTGCAACTTACCGCTTCGTGGTCGGCGGCTACGTGCGCAAGTGTGTGGACTTGCGAATATCTTGTAGGGTTGAGAGCTGTTGCATTGGCGATAGGGACCAATCGAGAGATCTCGTTGCGTCATACAAGTTATCATCCTCTTCATCATCCGTGATTCTCCGATGTGTTCATCCCGTGATCATCATCACCACCGTTGCTTATCGAGAAGATCGGGCAACCCCATCACTGGAGGAGGAGGAGATTACTTGAAGAGGACGAATCCCGGATTAGTAGCAACTGATGTGATTCGGACTTATCCTCATGTAACCCTAGATCGGGGGTGCCTATATAAACCCCCGAGCTAAACCCTAGAGGACATTACGAGATCCAATCTCCCCCTGAGCTCTTGGCGTAGGGCCTCGCCGTAGCTCGAAGGCTTGATGTCCCATGCCCCACGGTGGGCGCCACTGTCGTGGATATGACCACGGCAGATGCTACCGGGGGCAGCACTTCGTTGATGCGGGGGCAAGGAAACACATACGCGGATCCGCGCAATGAACACAAGGGTTTGCCCCAGGTGGGCGCCCTGTCGGAGGTGAACAGGCAGTGCTAGGGTGCACTTCGTTGATGCGGGGCAAGGAGACACAGCCATCTGCGGAGCGAGGTGCACAAGACGCAAGGTTTTACCCAGGTTCAGCCCCTCCGGAGAGTAAAAGGCCTACGTCCTGCTAGATCTATTACTCAGTGGAGAATTACAATGGGGGGCTCAGTCGGCGGCTACGCCAAGAGCAATGGAGGGAGATTGGATCTCAGGTAATGTGTCTCTCTAAGGTCTAGCTCGGGGGTTTATATAGGCACCCCCGATCTAGGGTTACATGAGGATAAGTCCGAATCACATCAGTTGCTACTAATCCGGGATTCGCTTCCTCTGCAAGTAATCTTCTCCTCCAGCCGTGGGCCTCCTCCTCGGGATCAGGGTTTTAGCCCTATCGCTCATGGCCCAGACCGCGCGGGCGACCGGAAACCTCCTGGGCACTTTACTCCATGGCGAGTGAGACTAGTGATACACCGATACGTCTCCAACGTATCGATACTTATGTTCCATGCCACATTATTGATGTTATCTACATGTTTTATGCACACTTTATGTCATATTCGTGCATTTTCTGGAACTAACCTATTAACAAGATGCGAAGTTGTTGTTTTTCTGCTGTTTTTGGTTTCAGAAATCCTAGTAACGAAATATTCTCGGAATTGGACGAAATCAACGCCCAGGGTCCTATTTTGCCACGAAGCTTCCAGAAGACCGAAGAGGAGATGATGGGGCCACGAGGTGGCCACACACTGGGCGGCGCGGCCAGCCCCGGCCGCGCCGGCCTGTGGTGTGGGGCCCCCGTGCCCCTCTCGACTTGCCCTTCCGCCTACTTAAAGCCTCCGTCGCGAAACCCCCAGTACCGAGAGCCACGATACGGAAAACCTACCGAGACGCCGCCCGCCAATCCCATCTCTCGGGGATTCTCGGAGATCTCCTCCGCACCCCCGCCGAGAGGGGATTCATCTCCCGAAGGACTCTACACCGCCATGGTCGCCTCCGGAGTGATGAGTGAGTAGTTCCCCTGGACTATGGGTCCATAGCAGTAGCTAGATGGTTGTCTTCTCCCCATTGTGCTTCATTGTCTGATCTTGTGAGCTGCCTAACATGATCATGATCATCTATCTGTAATTCTATATGTTGCGTTTGTTGGGATCCGATGAATAGAGAATACTTGTTATGTTGATTATCAAAGTTATGTCTATGTGTTGTTTATGATCTTGCATGCTCTCCGTTATTAGTAGATGCTCTGGCCAAGTTGATGCTAGTAACTCCAAGAGGGAGTATTTATGCTCGATAGTGGGTTCATGTCTCCGTGAATCTGGAGGAGTGACAAGAACCACTAAGGTTATGGATGTGCTGTTGCCACTAGGGATAAAATATTGATGCTATGTCTAAGGATGTAGTTATTGATTACATTACGCGCAATACTTAATGCAATTGTTTGTTGTTAGCAACTTAATACTGGAGGGGGTTCGGATGATAACCTGAAGGTGGACTTTAGGCATAGATGCATGCTGGATAGCGGTCTATGTACTTTGTCGTAATGCCCAATTAAATCTCACAATACTCATCATAATATGTATGTGCATGGTCATGCCCTCTCTATTTGTCAATTGCCCAACTGTAATTTGTTCACCCAACATGCCGTTTATCTTATGGGAGAGACACCTCTAGTGAACTGTGGACCCCGGTCCATTCTCTTTACTGAAATACAATCTACTGCAATACTTGTTTTACTGTTTTCTCAAACAATCATCATCCACACTATACATCTAATCCTTTGTTACAGCAAGCCGGTGAGATTGACAACCTCACTGTTTCATTGGGGCAAAGTACTTTGGTTGTGTTGTGCAGGTTCCATGTTGGCGCCGGAATCTCTGGTGTTGCGCCGCACTACATCCCGCCGCCATCAACCTCCAACGTGCTTGTTGGCTCCTACTGGTTCGATAAACCTTGGTTTCATACTGAGGGAAAACTTGCCGCTGTACGCATCACACCTTCCTCTTGGGGTTCCCAACGGACGCGTGTTGTACGCGTATCAAGCTCTTTTTCTGGCGCCGTTGCCGGGGGCGTGAAGAAAAGTTACACCTCAAATATTTCTAGCTCCCACGTCAATTGCGCGCCAGCAACTCTTTTCTGGCGCCGCTGCCGGGGAGATCAAGACACGCCGCAAGGGAGTCTCCACTTCCCAATCTCTTTACTTTGTTTTTGTCTTGCTTTATTTTATTTACTACTTTGTTTGTGTGCACTAAATCAAAATACAAAAAATTAGTTGCTAGTTTTACTTTATTTGCTATCTTGTTTGCTATATCAAAAACACAAAAAAATTAGTTACTTGCATTTTCTTTACTTGATTCATCATGTTTTCTTTTAATTTTACCACAAAAGACATACCGGTAGGACGTGGGTCTATAGTTGGGAGAAATAATATAGAAGAATTTTTCAATCATGTTAGTACCATTGAAGACTTTGAAGATAGACACTTGGTAGACCTTGCGCCTACTTATGAAATTGCTGCTGCTTCTTTAGTTCACATGTTGGAAATTAAATTTGTTAATCTTAATCCTATAATCCAACACATGTTTCTCACACTTGGTGATATGGAAGAAGGGGAAAAGAAAGATTTTGTTTTAGAAACCCTTCTTAGAGAATTTGGTGGTATAGCAAGAGAGGCTAGAAAGGTCTTTGCTAAATATGATATGCTTGGTTCATATACCAATTTTGTTAGTCTCCTTGAAAAGATGGATATGGATAGAATAAAGTACACTAATAATATTAATGATGGTGGGGAGATCAAAGCACCAATACCATGTAAACTCCTAGCAATGAATGATGCACTAGAAAATAACTATGCTTGGCTTGTTCCTGAAAATTTGTTTGATGAGAGTAGCAAGCCTAAGACTAATGAAAAGGGAGTCTCTGAAACTTACATAGATAAGATAACATGCATTGTTGAGGCAACTAAAGCCCAAGGTAAGGATGATGCACCACCCTCCGATAATACTTGATACACACTTTCTGCGCCTAGCTGAAAGGCGTTAAAGAAAAGCGCTTATGGGAGACAACCCATGTTTTTACCTACAGTACTTTGTTTTTGTTTTGTGTCTTGGAAGTTGTTTACTACTGTAGCAACCTCTCCTTATCTTAGTTTTGTGTTTTGTTGTGCCAAGTAAAGTCGTTGATAGAAAAGTTCATACTAGATTTGGATTACTGCGCAGTCTCAGATTTCTTTGCTGTCACGAATTTCGACCTGCCTCCCTGTAGGTAGCTCAGAAAATTAAGCTAATTTACGTGCGTGATCCTCAGATATGTACGCAACTTTCATTCAATTTGGGCATTTTCATTTGAGCAAGTCTGGTGCCATTTTAAAATTCGTCTTTACGAACTGTTCTGTTTTGACAGATTCTGCCTTTTATTTCGCATTGCTCTTTTGCTATGTTGGATGAATTTCTTTGATCCATTAATGTCCAGTAGCTTTATGCAATGTCCAGAAGTGTTAAGAATGATTGTGTCACCTCTGAACATGTTAATTTTTATTGTGCACTAACCCTCTAATGAGTTGTTTTGAGTTTGGTGTGGAGGAAGTTTTCAAGGATCAAGAGAGGAGTATGATGCAACATGATCAAGGAGAGTGAAAGCTCTAAGCTTGGGGATGCCCCGGTGGTTCACCCCTGCATATATCAAGAAGACTCAAGCGTTCTAAGCTTGGGGATGCCCAAGGCATCCTCTTCATCGACACTATCAGGTTCCTCCCCCGAAACTATATTTTTATTCCATCACATCTCATGTGCTTTGCTTGGAGCGTCGGTTTGTTTTTGTTTTTGTTTTGTTTGAATAAAATGGATCCTAGCATTCACTTTGTGGGAGAGAGACACGCTCCGCTGTAGCATATGGACAAGTATGTCCTTAGTTTCTATTCATAGTATTCATGGCGAAGTTTCTTCTTCGTTAAATTGTTATATGGTTGGAATTGAAAAATGATACATGTAGTAATTGCTATAAATGTCTTGGGTAATGTGATACTTGGCAATTGTTGTGCTCATGTTTAAGCTCTTTCATCATATACTTTGCACCCATTAATGAAGAAATACATAGAGCATGCTAAAATTTGGTTTGCATATTTGGTCTCTCTAAGGTCTAGATAATTTCTAGTATTGAGTTTTGAACAACAAGGAAGACGATGTAGATTCTTATAATGTTTACAATATGTCTTTTATGTGAGTTTTGCTGCACCGGTTCATCCTTGTGTTTGTTTCAAATAAACCTTGCTAGCCTAAACCTTGTATCGAGAGGGAATACTTCTCATGCATCCAAAATACTTGAGCCAACCACTATGCCATTTGTGTCCACCATACCTACCTACTACATGGTATTTCTCCGCCATTCCAAAGTAAATTGCTTGAGTGCTACCTTTAAAATTCCATTCTTCACCTTTGCAATATATAGCTCATGGGACAAATAGCTTAAAACTATTGTGGTATTGAATATGTACTTATGCACTTTATCTCTTATTAAGTTGCTTGTTGTGCGATAACCATGTTTCGGGGACGCCATCAACTATTCTTTGTTGAATATCATGTGAGTTGCTATGCATGTCCGTCTTGTTTGAAGTAAGAGCGATCTACCACCTTATGGTTAAGCATGCATATTGTTAGAGAAGAACATTGGGCCGCTAACTAAAGCCATGATCCATGGTGGAAGTTTCAGTTTTGGACATATATCCTCAATCTCATATGAGAAAATTACTAATTGTTGCCACATGCTTATGCATAAAAGAGGAGTCCATTATCTGTTGTCTATGTTGTCCCGGTATGGATGTCTAAGTTGAGAATAATCAATAGCGAGAAATCCAATGCGAGCTTTCTCCTTAGACCTTTGTACAGGCGGCATAGAGGTACCCCTTTGTGACACTTGGTTAAAACATGTGCATTGTGATGATCCGGTAGTCCAAGCTAATTAGGACAAGGTGCGGGCACTATTAGTATACTATGCATGAGGCTTGCAACTTGTAAGATATAATTTACATGATACATATGCTTTATTACTACCGTTGATAAAATTGTTTCATGTTTTCAAAATCAAAGCTCTAGCACAAATATAGCAATCGATGCTTTTCCTCTATGGAGGACCATTCTTTTACTTTCATTGTTGAGTCAGTTCACCTATTTCTCTCCACCTCAAGAAGCAAACACTTGTGTGAACTGTGCATTGATTCCTACATATTTGCATATTGCACTTATTATATTACTCTATGTTGACAATATCCATGAGATATACATGTTACAAGTTGAAAGCAACCGCTGAAACTTAATCTTCTTTTGTGTTGCTTCAACACCTTTACTTTGAATTATTGCTTTATGAGTTAACTCTTATGCAAGACTTATTGATGCTTGTCTTGAAAGTACTATTCATGAAAAGTCTTTGCTTTATGATTCACTTGTTTACTCATGTCATTACCATTGTTTTGATCGCTGCATTCACTACATATGCTTTACAAATAGTATGATCAAGGTTATGATGGCATGTCACTCCGAAATTATCTTTGTTATCGTTTTACCTGCTCGGGACGAGCAGAACTAAGCTTGGGGATGCTGATACGTGTCCAACGTATCGATAATTTCTTATGTTCCATGCCACATTATTGATGTTATCTAAATGTTTTATGCACACTTTATGTCATATTCGTGCATTTTTTCGGAACTAACCTATTAACAAGATGCCGAAGTGCCAGTTGCTGTTTTGCTGTTTTTGGTTTCAGAAATCCTAGTAACGAAATATTCTCGGAATTGGACGAAATCAACGCCCATGGTCCTATTTTGCCACGAAGCTTCCAGAAGACCGAAGAGGAGACGAAAGGGGCCACGAGGTGGCCACACACCAGGGCGGCGCGGCCCAGGCCCCGCCGCGCCGGCCTGTGGTGTGGGGCCCCTCGTGCCCCCTCCCGACTTGCCCTTCCGCCTACTTAAAGCCTCCGTCGCGAAACCCCCAGACCGAGAGCCACGATACGAAAACTCCCGAGGCGCCGCCGCCGCCAATCCCATCTCGGGGATTCTGGAGATCTCCTCCCGCACCCTGCCGGAGAGGGGATTCATCTCCGGAGGACTCTACACCGCCATGGTCGCCTCCGGAGTGATGTGTGAGTAGTCTACCCCTGGACTATGGGTCCATAGCAGTAGCTAGATGGTTGTCTTCTCCCCATTGTGCTTCATTGTCGGATCTTGTGAGCTGCCTAACATGATCAAGATCATCTATCTATAATTCTATATGTTGCGTTTGTTGGGATCCGATGAATAGAGAATACTTGTTATGTTGATTATCAAAGTTATGTCTATGTGTTGTTTATGATCTTGCATGCTCTCCGTTATTAGTAGATGCTCTGGCCAAGTTGATGCTAGTAACTCCAAGAGGGAGTATTTATGCTCGATAGTGGGTTCATGTCTCCATGAATCTGGAGGAGTGACAAGAACCACTAAGGTTATGGATGTGCTGTTGCCACTAGGGATAAAACATTGATGCTATGTCTAAGGATGTAGTTATTGATTACATTACGCGCAATACTTAATGCAATTGTCTGTTGTTAGCAACTTAATACTGGAGGGGGTTCGGATGATAACCTGAAGGTGGACTCTTTAGGCATAGATGCATGCTGGATAGCGGTCTATGTACTTTGTCGTAATGCCCAATTAAATCTCACAATACTCATCATAATATGTATGTGCATGGTCATGCCCTCTCTATTTGTCAATTGCCCAACGGTAATTTGTTCACCCAACATGCTTTATCTTATGGGAGAGACACCTCTAGTGAACTGTGGACCCCGGTCCATTCTTTTATCGAAATACAATCTACTACAATACTGTTCTACTGTTTTCTGCAAACAATCATCATCCACACTATACATCTAATCCTTTGTTACAGCAAGCCGGTGAGATTGACAACCTCACTGTTTCGTTGGGGCAAACTTTGGTTGTGTTGTGTAGGTTCCACGTTGGCGCCGGAATCTCCGGTGTTGCGCCGCACTACATCCCGCCGCCATCAACCTTCAACGTGCTTCTTGGCTCCTACTGGTTCGATAAACCTTGGTTTCATACTGAGGGAAAACTTGCCGCTGTACGCATCACACCTTCCTCTTGGGGTTCCCAACGGACGCGTGTTGTACGCGTATCAACCCCCGGGAGGCATATCCCCATCAGTAGTCCCGAGCGCGGCGATGAAGAAGTGAGGCCTGGAGGCGGAACTTGAAGAGGTCCGGCGATAGGTTGAAGCGAATCGTTGTCGGCTCCTAAAAATCAAAGTGAGGCCCAAGGTCCCGGTCTTCACGTCATGGGCCAGCTATTGTTACCCATGGTGTAAGACGCCGGCGCGGCTAGTCGGGCCGGGCCAGGCCTGTCACAAGGGGGAGACACGTGGTGGTTCCAACCGTTAGCTCCACGCGACCGAGGCAGGTGCCGTTACGCGATTTGACCATTGGGACTGAAAAGACCACTAACGGCTAGTTAACGGCCACACGGCTAGTCCGGCGCAAATCTCACCGTCGATCTTTGGGCGGAGATTTCGGAGCAGCATTGAACGATGGATCCCATACCGTAAGTTGGGCTAGTGCGGAGGTATATAGGGTCAAACCGAAGGTTAGGGTTCTTCATTCTACCTCATTTCTGCCTTCTTCTTTCCTTCAACTTCCTTTGCCTCTCTCCGCATCCGAGCTCATAGAACATCAATGGCGGCCAAGGGATGGGGCAAGTCCAAGGTCACTCGCGAGTCCCTTCACCCAAACATTTCCGCGGGGATCATCCCCGAGTTCCAGCACGAGCGGTGGAGGGTCCCGGCGGCGAACAAAACGGAGCCGCAGCCACGGCTGGGGGAGTTCGTGATCTTTACGAGCTTCCTTGAACGTGGCTTCGCGCTCCCCACCTCCGACTTCCTGCGCCAGCTCCTAGCATTCTACGACATCAAGATCTCCGACCTCGGGCCGCACAGCGTCCAACAGATCGCTCTTTTTGTGGCGTTGTGCGAGTGCTACCTGGGCTGCCCGCCCTACTCTACAAGGGAAAGGCCTACTACCGGCGCACTTAATTGGCTTATTGCCGATGCACCTAAGCCCTCCGGTGCGAATGGTCCGGTGATAACTGGGTATTGCCGACGCACCATAGTGTTTGCCGGCGGTAGGGCATCTACTGCCGGCGCACATGCCTTGATTCACCGGAAAATACATGTTCCACTGGCGCACGTGCAGCTGCGCCGGCAGTAGGGACTCCAGCACTGGCGCGTGCTTTGTGCGCCGGCAGTAGGTCATGTAGGTGCGCCGGCAGTAGTAGTCGAAACTACAATTTTATAGCTTTTTCCAGCGTATTACAATGCATATTTGCACATTTATACAGTAGTTCATATTTATAGATCAGTACATGCAATATGAGAAGCACATAGAGAGCCAAGTCTCATTTCGGTATCAATACGCAAATACGCAAGTCACGTTTCGAAATGTTGATTCATACAACACATGTGCATATGCAACATCGAACGACGAAGTTTCACAAAGTTACAAGTCTCGGTACATAGTCGTCACAAGTGTCGTCATACACCTCACAATGTAGCTACTAACCTAAACTACAATCACATAGAACATGACCAACATGGTCACGATGAGCATCATCACGAAGGCCATGGTCTTCATCCGGTTCCTCCTCATGTCCCTCCTCTCTCCCGCTAGATAACGCGCGTATCTTCCTTCCGCCTCCACCCTAGTGGGGTATCCCTTGTAGTTGTTGCCGCTGAAGCGGTGCACCTGTCTCCGACAGTCCTCCCAGTCGTCGTAGACTCCAGGAACCCTCCCCTTGTACACGACATATGTCGTCGGCATCTCTATGCACAAGACAAATAAAACGTTAGTACCAATGCAATTAACAAGTGCCAACTCAAATAAGAGAGAAGTTGTGTGAACTAAATAGCATGTGCCTCATACTTTGTTGGTCGAAATTAATATTAACATACAGGGATGGGGTCAGCGAGGCTAGGTAGGCTGCACAATAGATTGATATTTGTGGCCATCACACCAAGCCTCACTTGCCCCACCCCGGAGTGTACAAGTGACCAAACATTCTAATCATCGGCCAATGCAATTAAGAAGTGCAAACTCAAATAAAAGACAAGTAGTACGAAGTAAATAGCATGTGCCTCATACTTTGTCGGTCGAAACAAATATTAACATCCAGGGATGGAGTCAGTGAGGCTAGGTAGGATGCACAATAGATTGATATTTGTGGCCATCACACCAAGGCTCACTGGCTCCACCCCCGAGTGTACGAGTGACCGAACATTCTAATCATCGGCGAACTCCAAATACGAGGCAAGTAAGGGGTCGAGTAAATGCAAATAATGATTAAGGTAAACACGCCATAATCTAGAAATATATAGCAAAGTAAATGTAATTATAGACAGAGGTTCGCATGCACATCCATACAACTAAATAAAAGCGACAAGTCGATCGGGCCGGAATATATATCAATTACACTACGGAATTTCATGGACATATCGTTCAAGCTTAAGCAAAAGAGTTCCCGTCGTAGGATCAGGTTGTAGGCTTAGGGGGAATGGACGGCAACCTTCAAGCGTGTTGAATGGCCTCTCATCACGCGACATCTCCAAGCGGAGTTCTATCTCGTCATTAGGTGGTAGACCATAGCCGTAGAAGAACTCGCCAGACCTATTGTTGACATCCTGCAGGATTATCGTGCAAATGAACTGCTGGATGCGACCCCAGTTCTTTCTAATCTCTCTATCAGGGACATCCGCCATGTTTGCAAACCTGTTTCTGAGACTCTCTGGCAGCAACATGTCATCTGCGTACTTTATGTACTCCTGCATCTGAAGGATGGCGTACCACGCGTCCATCCCATTGTCTTCCGCTGACTGCTTGAGGCAGGGGAAGTTGGTTGTGTGGGTTAAGACCAAGCCTCCTCGGGATTTCCTCTCTACTTTGAGGGGGCCCGCCTTGTTGGCGAAGCCGGTGAGAGCATCATTGAGAAGGGCCTTGATGTGGGTGTAGTCTTTCTTCTTGTCCCTACCCGAGTCGAGATAGATTGCATGCGAGTGTTGCGGGTGCACGACGATGAGGGTGCAGAACTTGTCTCTGCGGAAAACACACGGATTAACCTTTGCAAATGCAAATGGAGATATAGGATAGAATGGTAATGGGGACTAGCGAGTGATTACTTACTCGGGGAAGTAAGGGATGAGAATGCCGCTCTTTTTAATGTTCGCCAGCATGAAATCCTCGACCTGCTTGATGGCAATCGCCCGATCCCCAGCGTTGCAGATGATGCTCTCCCGCATATAGAAGGGGTCCATTATCGTGATGCCCGGTGTCCCCTCCTTAACGATCTGGGAAGACAGGCTAAGAGCAACTAGCCGAACCGCGGTAAAGTGAAGCATTCTCATGCGAAAGACGTTGAAGATGTCATTGAACCTGATGAAGCACAAGTCTGCGGGGTACTTTTCCACGAAGTTCATGCCAGTTGGCACCGTCGCCACGAACAAAGGGTAACCAGGTTATTTTGCATTGAGAAGCTGCTTCTCCACATACTGGATAGAGTTATGCAAGCTCCTCATATCCGGGGTGAGTTTCTGGAGGACATGCTCCGGCAGCATCGGTTCACCCAAGTGATGCAGAGGTCGCCAATTGTTTGGCAACTTGTCAAGGTGTCGGACCGTGTCCTTGGATTTTTCCGCCTCCTTGGCTTTGGTGTCCTTCTTCGCTGGCCTCTTCCGCTTCTTGGGATGTACTACTGGACCATCCATCTCCGTATTGGCCGTAGCACGGAGTGTATTTGGGCTCAGCATGTTTTTGGCGGCGACGGTGGCGGCCTCCTCATGTGTTTCCTCCTCAGCTGTTTCTTGAGAGTCGAATAGATTCTTGGAGCACAGATATTTCGTGGCCGTCGCGCTCGGATCCACCGGGCAACTTGTGAAGACGTAGGAATTTCCCATTGGAAGTCGTCACGTTCGTACGCCTCAACATCTGGCGCCGCTGGCTGTTGCGGTGGGGCGCTGACCTCTGGCGCCACTGGCTGTTGTGGTGGGGCATTGACCACCGACGCCGCTGGCTGTTGTGGTGGGGCGCTGACCACCGGCGCCGCTGGCTGTGGCGCCGCAATGTGCTTTCCTTTGCTTGCCGTCGACCCCGAGTAGGTGTTGATCCTAATTAGGGTCTTCGGCCATAGCAGTACCCAACCCTTCAGTGAGGCCAGATTCAACGGGCTATCGTCATCGGCACCATGCGGTTGATTAGGAGGAAACAAATCCTCATAGCCCGGTAACGCCCGATCCACTTCAACCCGGTAAACATCATCCTCCATATCTCGTGTGTGCCACTTCTTATCCAGAGGCCGAAGGATGGACCCCCTCGCGACGTCTTTGAGTTCGTCGTTCACTTTCATCAGGAAGGTGCATGGCGTTGAGAGCGCCTGCGAGAACATGTGTACGGCGTTAGAGAGAGGGCAAGGATGACGAAACTAATATATTAACTTGATGTACCTAGCTTAATTACCGTGAGGGCGTTGAGCTCGGCAAATGTCGACGGGCCGGCACATGCGGCGGCGGGCGTGCAAGTGACGGAGTTGCGGTACCAGTTGCGGTACCAAACCAGCTTGGACTTGGGCAAGGATTGAGTCCCTCATTTCCTCCACCTCCCATTGCTTCCTCTCATTGCGCGCATTTTTATCGGCCGCAGACGACAAGCCGTAGTGACCATGCTTGTAGCCTGTACCGGCGCCAGCCACACGGCCTCTATGCGGCCTTCTCGTCGGTGAATGCTCATTAACGATGTTTAGCGCCCGTACGAGAGGCTTGTCCCAGGCTACCCTGCCCGTCGACGCCTGGGACGAGGAGCCTTCGTCACATTGAGAAAGTCTTTGTCTTTCTTCTTCCTGCGGAAGAAACGTGAACCATTTAGAAATGTTGCTACTATTATATGAACGATACTTGATCTAATTAAACCGGTAAATTGCTTACCAGTTTTTTCTCCAACGCCAGGACCTTCTTGTCGTTCGTGAACCAAATTATGTCGGTTACCACCTTGGGGTCCGTGACAAGTTCCCCGGTTAGTTTCTTCTTATGGTAGCGGGACCTGATGAATCTTCTTTCAAGCGGGTCCTTGTACTTGAGCCAGGGGTTCTCAATGCCGGCATTTATATACGCCTCGTCCTCCTTCGCCCAATAGGGCTCCTTTCCCTCGTACCCACGGCTCCCAAGGTTGTGGTTGCCGATGTTAAGCTCCCGCATTTCCTTCCCCCACAACTTGCGATTCTTGGTCGCTTGTAGCTCTTCATTGGCCACAAAAGCATCAAAGTCCGCCTGGGAGACATGCGGAAAGGCGGAGTGGACCTCTTCGAAACCTTTGCCGTCAGCAATCAGCTTCCGCACCATGTACTTATAGCTGCTGAGGTGTTTGGTGAACTTCAGGAGGGCTTGTGAGTTCACAATGTTCTTGGTTTCATGAGTGGAGGCGTAGTCGCCTAGGAACTTGTATCGTGAGTGCAACCTCGCAATGAGCTGGGCTCGCAAATGCGCTTTGTTCTCAGCTCGGAGGTCCGTCTCGTTGAGATTGACGACCTCTCGGAGGATACATGCCAGTTGGTTGCCGTACCCCTTGGCAACATCCTTAGGCTCCACCGGCAAACCACTGGCGGGGTCCACCTCTTTGATTGTGTCTCTGCCGGTGGCGACCGTGTTTTGGCGCCTTGCCTTCCGCGGCCTCTTGGAACCACTTGTCCCGGTGCCACTACTCCCGGCGGCGCCGCTAGGATCGTCGCCGCTTGTCTCGCCGCCACCCCCGGTGGCGCCGGTTGCCTCGTCGCCGCTAGGCTCGTAGGTACTACCCCCGGCGGCGCCGCTTGCCTCGTTGCCGCTTGGCTCGTCGGCACTACCCCCAGCGGCATCCTCCATCTCATGGTCCTCGTCGCCGCCAACACCAGCGGCCTCGGCATCCTCCTCCGTCCTAAAGAAGTGCCTATTGTAGTGCTCCTCTAACTGTTCTTGAGACGCCATGGTGGCTTGCACTAATAGAAGATGAAGAGTTAGAATGTGCGGAAAAATTCGGCATGACCTTTGCTAAAAATTGGTCATGCGGAGTGCTAGAATTGCCGGAACGGAAATGAATCAACATTCCGGCACTCAATAGGAACTCAATCCCTGCAACTATAACCAGCACTTATAACCAGAGACAAATATCATATATTTGCAACAGCACATCATATATTTGCAATAACACATCATATATTTGCTAAAAAAAATCAACCTGATTTCATGATACATCTAGGAATTTTCTCCAACCTCCCATCTCAAATTACATAACTCAAATTATATAACCAGAGACAATAGTAGCAGCAACAATTGTAGAACAACAATAGCAGCAATCTCAAATTCCAAAAAGAACAATTCCCATCTCAAATTACATGAACCAGAGAATGAATTTAAAAGAAAAAAATGCAGAAGAAGTCACAGGGAAGCTAAACCATTTTCATTTTCATTTAATGAAAAACTAACATACTGCCTAGTGTCTAGTTTTTATTTTCATCATAAACCATAGCATTAAAAACCCCTACTACTAGCTACTGCTAAACTAAATGAACCAGAAAACCATGTACATCATTTTCATTTTGTTTTAAATGAAAGTGACCCGCGCATTTGCGCACCTACATTTGTGAGTAAGTGTCTACATAACTAAAATAAATTTTAATTATTATTCATTTTCTTATATTTCTAGAAAAATAATAATAAAATGTATGGGGTTGCTAAATTAGTTGATACAGAGTTTATGTCTTTTAGATCATTATAAAGAAATTAAATTTATGTACTCATTTTATTCAGGTATTAACATATTCTACAACTATCCTTAATAAAGCTATATTATTATTGAAGAGACATATGTTCTTTACAGATAGTATAATAATATTCTATGTTCACTATTTTCATATGGAAATAACAACAATATCAGCTTTAGTACCAATTTAACGTTATTTAGGTTTATGTTTTTCATAGAAGACTCCAAAGGGCCTAAGAGGCCATAGCATAATGCGACGTTGAGCCCATAAGTCTCAGGCTGCCGCTTGGAAACTCCGAACTATACGTCGACGTCAAGGTAGAAACCACCATCTGTTGGAAGGACTTCGTCTGAAACAAAGCATGCAAGGCTGAGTACAGGGACTCAGCAAGACTTAGTACAACCTGTTAGCAAAGCGGGTATGCGAGGCTTTATGTGGAGCTTATTTTGCGGAAAGCCAGTTTTCCTTTGAAAATAAGAGGGAGCAGAAGCTTGTCTATTCAGACCATTTTCAAAAGGGCATAAGAGAGCGATAACAACTCTAGCTCTAATATCATCATGTTGAATCCACCGAATCTTCATCATCACCTGAACCTATCACCTAGGATCACCCCCTCGACACCCTGAGAAGGGATCCTTATCACACATTGACATCAAGTTTTACGATTAGGTTCAAGTTGTCTATGATCATCACGTCCTTTCCCAAGTCGTCCGTAACCGTGGACACGGCTTTTCGAAAAGATTTACCCTGCAGGGGTGTACAACTTTACCCACACGCGCCGACCGACTCTTAATGCCACTAGTATAACACACTTCCTTGGTGTGCTGGCAGAGGGTGGTCAACCAAAATTTTCCCTTACTTCGCCTATTCCATGAGTCAAACTAACTGGGGAACTTCATCATCGTAGGTAGCCATTCTCTGAGGCGGTCCCGATTATTGTGCGCAGCGGATCCAGTTCAATGCCTCCAGCATCGTTCACCCTAGCCACGCCCTGTATGATGAACTTTGAAAACCTTTTCCACCTTTTCCTCATGCATATGGCAAATGGAACTCGCAATGTAATTGACTCATGGGTAAGCTAGGCAAGTTCGAGCCAAGGGTTTCCCATGGGACACGTTTGGTTGTACACTCAGTCTTGGTTCCGACGGCAAGAACTCAGGTACTAGTATCGGTGAGAATGAGCCAAATCACCACATCCCCATATGGCGGCCCATCCAAGCCTTTGAACATAATTATTGATGGGATTCGTAGCATAGAAAATAAAAAAATTCCTACCGCAAGAACGAAAACCAAGCCAAGATGCAATCTAGAAGATGGGAGAAACGAGAAGATCATGAGACTAACCCTCGAAGATTTCCAAAGCCTACAAGATTAGATCTCGTTGTTGCAGAAGATGATCACTTGCCGCTTTCAAAAGCGCGTAGAAGATCTTGATGGTGCCACAGTCGGGCAGCACCTCCGTACTCGGTCACACATTTTGTGTTGATGACGACGTCCTCCTCCCCGTTCCAGTGGGCAGTGGAAGTAGTAGATCCTCCTCGGAATCCCGGTATCACGACGGCGTGGTGGCGGTGGTGGTGGAGAACTCTGGCAGGGCTTTGCCTATGCGCTGCGGGAGTTGTAGGAGGAGAGGGTGCGCCTAGGGTTTGAGGAGAGGGGGCTATGGGCGCCGACCTCTGGGGGGCAGGGTGGTGCGGCCAAGGTGTGTCCGGCCCCCTCCCTCTCCTCATCTATATATAGGTGGAACAGCCCCAAGGGTTTGCCGAGAAAACGAATAAGAGTCCAACTCCTAAACCTTCCATAAGGACGAAACCTACCCAAGGTGGGACTCCCACTCTGGTGGGACTCCCACCACCATGGGGTGGAGTCCACCTGGGACTCCTCCTCCCTTAGGCTAGCCGGCCAAGGTGGGTGGAGTCCCTCTGGGACTCCACCTTCCATGGTGATTTCTTCCGGACTCTTCTAGAACCTTCTAGAACCTTCAGAAAATACCGGATCATTTTCAAACCTAGAAAATGACTTCCTATATATGAATCTTATTCTTCGGACCATTCCGGACCTCCTCGTGATGTCCTGGATCCCATCCGAGACTCCGAACAAACACTCGAACTCCATTCCATATTCCATATCTACTTAAATGACATCAAACCTTAAGTGTGTCACCCTACGGTTCGTGAACTATGCGACATGGTTGAGACTCCTCCGATCAATAACCAATAGCGGGATCTGGAGATCCATAATGGCTCCCACATATTCAACGATAACTTAGTGATCGATTGAACCATCTACATATGATACCGATTCCCTTTGTCACATGATATATTACTTGTCCGAGGTTTGACCATCGGTATCTCAATACCTAGTTTCATCCGCCACCGACAAGTACTTACTCGCATGTGGTATGTCATCTCTTGTGAACCAGTCACATGCTTGCAAGCTAATCAGATAACATTCCACCGAGAGGGCCCATAGTATATCTATCCGTCATCAGGATGGACAAATCCCACTATTGATCCATATGCCTCAACTCACACTTTCCGAATACTTAATCTCACCTTTATAACCACCCATTTACGCAGTGGAGTTTGATGCAATCAAAGTACCCTTCTGGTGTAAGTGATTTACATGATCTCATGGTCGAAGGATTAAGTAACTATGTACCGAAAGCTTATAGCAAGTTAAACTAAATGACGTGATCATATGCTACGCTTATTTGGGTGTGTGTCCATTATATCATTCATCTAATGACATAACCTTGTTATTAATAACATCCAATGTTCATGATCACGAAACCATGATCATCTATTAATCAACAAGCTAGTTATATAAGAGGCTTGCTAGGGACTCCTTGTTGTTTACATAACACACATGTATCAATGTTTCTGTTAATACAATTATAGCATGGTATGCAAACATTTATCATAAACACAAAGATATATAATGACCACTTTTATTATTGCCTCTTGGGCATATCTCCAACAGTCTCCCACTTGCACTAGAGTCAATAATCTAGATTACATTGTAATGTACCTAACACCCATGGCACTCTGGTGTTGGTCATGCTTTAGGGAGAGCTTTAGTCAACGGATCTGCCACATTCAGATCTGTGTGTACTTTGCAAATCTTTACTTCTCCATCTTCGATGTACTCACGAATCGAATGATAACGTAGGTTGATATGCTTTAGCTTCTTGTGTGACCTTGGTTCTTGTGCATTGGCGATGGCACCCATGTTGTCACAATAAATGATTAATGGGTCCAATGCACTAGGAACCACACCAAGCTCTATAATGAACCTCTTCATCCATACGATGAAGCCGCTGAAGCCGCTATGTATTATGATATTGTTGAAGACTTCGCCACCGTGCACTGCTTGGAACTCATCCAGCTCACTGCTGCACCATTCAATATAAACACGTAACCAGACTGAGACTTAGAGTCATCAGGATCAGTGTTCCAACTTGCATCGGTGTAACTGGTTACAACGAGCTCTTGGTCACCTCCATAAACGAGAAACATATCCTCAGTTCTTTTCAAGTACACATCAGGATATTCTTGACCGCTGTCCAATGTTCCATTCCTGCATCACTTTGATATCTGCTGGTCAAACTAACAACATGTGCGATATCCGGTCTAGTACACAGCATGGCATACATGAGAGAGCCTACTGCCGAGGCATAGGGGATCTTGTTCATCCTTTCTCTTTCTTCTGCCGTAGTCGGACCTTGAGTTTTACTCAAGACCTTGCCTGGTAACATAGGCAAGAACCCTTTCTTGCTTTCGTTCATTCTAAACTTCTTTAGAATCTTGTCCAGTATGTACTCGTGAAAGCCCTATTAGGCGTCTTGATATATCTCTATAAATCTTGATGCCTAAAATGTACGCTGCTTCACCAAGGTCTTCCATTGAAAAACATTTATTCAAATAACCTTTTACACTGCTTAAAGGTTCTATATCATTCCCAATCAAAATATGTCATCTACATATAATATCAGAATGCTAGAGCTCCCACTCACTTTCTTGTAAATACAGGCCTCACCATGAGTCTGTATAAACCCGAAGTCTTTGATCACTCTATCAAAGCGTCGACGCTACTCCGGGATGCTTGCTTCAGTCCATAGATTGAACGCTGAAGTTTACATACCTTGTCATCATTTTTAGGATCAACAAAACCTTTGGGTTGTACCATATACACCTCTTCCTCAATGTCACCATTAAGGAACGCCGTTTTGACATCCATCTGCCAAATCTCATAATCAAAAAATGCAGCTATTGCTAACAAAATCCTCACAGACTTTAGCTTCGCTATAGGTGAGAAAGTCTCATCGTAGTCAATACCTTGAATTTGTCGGAAACCCTTTGCGACAAGTCGAGCTTTATAGACAGTAACATTACCATCAGCATCTGTTTTTCTTTTGAAAATCCATTTATTCTCGACAGCCTTGCGGCTATCAGGTAAGTCTACCAAAGTCCACACTTGGTTATCATACATGGATCCCATTTCGGATTTTATGGCTTCATGCCATTTGTTGGAATCTGGGCTCATCATTGCTTCCTCATACATCGCAGGGTCTTCATCATTGTTGTCCACAATCATGACATTTAGACAAGGATCATACCAATTGGAGTGGTACGTTCCCTCATCGATCTGCGAGGTTCAGTAGTTTCCTCGTTCGAAGTTTCATGATCATTATCATTTGCCTCCTCTCTAATCGGCGCAGGTTGCACATGAACATATTCCGGTACTGCGCTACTCTGATCTACGAGAGAAGGTTCAGTAACCTCATCGAGTTCTACTTTTCTTCCAGTCACTTCTTTAGTGAGAAACTCTTTCTCAAGAAAGGATACGTTCTTGGCAACAAAGATTTTGCCTTCGGATCTGTGATAGAAAGTGTACCCAATTGTTTCTTTAGGGTATCTTGATGACCCACAAGTATAGGGGTGTATCGTAGTATCTTCGATAAGTAAGAATGTCGATCCCAACGAGGAGCAGAAGGTGTTGACAAGCAGTTTCGATGAAGGATTCACTGTAAATGCTCACAAACAAGTATTCATGGGGTTTTGATGTAACAGATGAATAAAGTACGAGTAAGTAAAGTGCGAGAGTAACAATTGCAGCGAGTGGCCCAATCCTTTTTAGCACAAAGGACAAGCCGGTTTGTTTACTTATAATGACCAAACGTTCCTGAGGACACACGGGATTTTAGTCTAGTGCGTTCGCTACATACGGCTAATTAATCTTCATTGTTTTGATAAGTGTTGTGTGGATGAACCTACGCTAATGTACCACCCTTCCTAGGACTAATACATACTTGTGATTATACCCCTGCAAGCATCCGCAACTACAAGAAAGTAATTAAGATAAATCTAACCACAGCCTTAAACTCTGAGATCCTGCTATCCCTCCCGCATCGATATACCAACGGGGGCTGTTTCTGTCACTCCGGCAACCCCGCAATTGGCAAACGAGTACAAGATGCATTCCCTAGGCCCATAAAGGTGAAGTGTCGTGTAGTCGATGTTCACACGACACCACTAGAAGAATAACACCACAACTTAAATATCATAACATTGAATATTACTCAACCATACTTCACTACTAACATTTAGACTTCACCCATGTCCTCAAGAACTAAACGAACTACTCACGAGACATCATATGGAACATGATCAGAGGTGATATGATGATGAATAACAATCTGAACATAAACCTTGGTTCAACGGTTTCACTCAATAGAATCAATAACAAGTAGAAATCAACACCGGGAGAGTTTCCCCTATCAAACAATCAAGATCAACCCAAATTGCTACAGCGGTGACGATGTGCAGCGGTGGAGACGGCGGTGATGATGAGGAAGATGATGATGATGGTGATGGAGATGATAGCGGTGTCGATGGAGAAGCTTTCCACTTCCCCGTCCCGGCGGCGTGCCGGAACAGAGACTCCTGTCCCCCAGATCTTGGCTTCGCGATGGCGGCGGCTCTGGATGGTTTCTCGTACCGTGGCTTTTCAATATCGAGGTTTTAGGTCGAGGAGGCTTAAATAGGCGAAGAGGCGGCGTCGGAGGGTCAACGAGGCGGTGTCACCACAGGGGGGCGCGGGCCACCCCTGGGCCGCGCCGGCCTATCATCTGGGGCCTGTGCCCTCTCTGGCGGCTCTCGGGTGTTCTGGATGCTTCCGGGGATTCTAAGATGCTGGGCGTTGATTTCGTCCATTCCGAGAATATTTCCTTACTAGGATTTCTGAAACCAAAAACAGCAGAACAGCAATGTTCTTCGGCATCTCACAATAGGTTAGTTCCGGAAAATGCATAATAATGACATAAAGTATGCATAAAACATGTAGATATCATCAATAATGTGGCATGGAACATAAGAAATTATCGATACGTCGGAGACGTATCAGCATCCCCAAGCTTAGTTCTGCTCGTCCCGAGCAGTAAACGATAACAAAGATAATTTCTGGAGTGACATGCCATCATAACCTTGATCATACTATTGTAAGCATATGTAATGAATGCAGCGATCAAAATAATGTAAATGTCATGAGTAAACAAATGGATCATATAGCAAAGACTTTTCATGAATAGTACTTCAAGACAAACATCAATAAGTCTTGCATAAGAGTTAACTCATAAAGCAATAAATTCATAGTAAAGATATTGAAGCAACACAAAGGAAGATTAAGATTCAGCGGTTGCTTTCAACTTATAACATGTATATCTCCTGGATATTATCAATGTAAAGTAATATAACAAGTGCAATATGCAAGTATGTAGGAATCAATGCACAGTTCACACAAGTGTTTGCTTCTTAAGGTGGAGAGAGATAGGTGAACTGACTCAACAATAAAAGTAAAAGAATGGCCCTTCGCAGAGGGAAGCAGGGATTAAATCATGTGCTAGAGCTTTTCAAGTTTTGAAATCATATAGAGAGCATAAAAGTAAAATTTTGAGAGGTGTTTGTTGTTGTCAACGAATGGTAGTGGGCACTCTAACTACCTCGCCAACCAGACTTTCAAGAGCGGCTTCCATGAAGGACGTTATCTCTACCAGCAAGGTAGATCATCCCTCTTCTCTTTTGTTTACACATGTACTTTAGTTTTTATTATGGGTGACACTCCCCCAACCTTTGCTTACACAAGCCATGGCTAACCGAATCCTCGGGTGCCTACCATCAATCTCATACCATGGAGGAGTGTCTATTTGCAAAATTAAGTTGCTTACTGATGAATCAGAGCAAAATATGTGAAGAGAATTATTAATGAAGTTTGATTAATCGGGACTGGGAACCCCATTGCCAGCTCTTTTTGCAAAATTATTGGATAAGCGGATGTGCCACTAGTCCATTATGAAAGTCTGTCAAAAGTAAATGACAAGGTTGAAAGATAAACACCACATACTTCCTCATGAGTTATAAAACATTAACACAAATTGAGAATCATTTTGAAGGTTTAAAGGTAGAACATGAAGCAATTTACTTGGAATGGCAGGAAATACCATGTAGTAGGTAGGTATGGTGGACACAAATGGCATGGTGTTTGGCTCAAGGATTTGGATGCATGAGAAGTATTCCCTCTCGATACAAGGTTTAGGCTAGCAAGGTTATTTGAAACAAACACAAGGATGAAGCGTGCAGCAAAACTCACATAAAAGACATATTGTAAATATTATAAGACTCTACACCGTCTTCCTTGTTGTTCAAACTCAATACTAGAAATTATCTAGATCTTAGAGAGACCAATTATACAAACCAAATTTTAGCATGCTCTATGTATTTCTTCATTAATAGGTGCAAAGTATATGATGCAAGAGCTTAAACATGAGGACAACAATTGCCAAGTATCACATTATCCAAGACATTTTAGCAATTACTACATGTATCATTTTCCAATTCCAACCATATAACAATTTAACGAAGAAGATTCAACCTTCGCCATGAATATTATGAGTAAAGCCTAAGGACATATTTGTCCATATGCAACAGCGGAGCGTGTCTCTCTCCACACAAGCGTGCATTTTATTTAAACAAAACAAAAATGAAAACAAAAGCACAGACGCTCCAAGTAAAGTACATAAGATGTGACCGAATAAAAATATAGTTTCAAGAGAAGGAACTGATAATTTGTCGATGAAGAAGGGGATGCCTTGGGCATCCCCAAGGTTAGATGCTTGAGTCTTCTTGAAATATGCAGGGATGAACCACGTGGGCATCCCCAAGCTTAGAGCTTTCACTCTTCTTGATCGTAGTATATCATCCTCCTCTCTTGACCCTTGAAAACTTCCTCCACACCAAACTCGAAACAAACTCATTAGACACTAGAGGAGAAGAGGCCTTTGGACCCAAGCAAATGACCCACTGCTGAACCAAACCGGGTCCAATGCCCCCATTGGACCCGGTTCGTTTCTGCCCAGGACGACCCCACCCGCTGGCGCCTGTCCTGTAGCGGCCTTTGGACCCGGTTTGTCATACAAACCGGGACCAAAGGGTCCACCCGCAGGGCGCGGCAGGCCGTGTCAGCCTGGGGAACCCTTTAGTCCCGGTTTGTATGACAAACCGGGTCCAAAGGCCCCCTCTGGCTATATAACCTTGCCCCTGCCCAAGTGTGAGCCACACTTAGCCATTTTTTCACTATCTTCACAAGAGGGTGTATTGCTCTCCTCTCTTCTTCACATGCACAAGAGGTGTTTGATGAAATGCTTAAGAGGATTTGCCACTTGAGTTTACACAAATCAAGCCACACTTAACTTGCTTTTTTCTTCTTCATCGAGGTTAACAACTTTATCCTTTTCATCTGCAATTGATAAAATGCATGTGTATATATACATCGTGATGTTCTGTAATGGTTTTGATCAGCTTAATTATATCATGCAGATGAATCGGCAATGGATGTACATTGACCGACGGTTTGACGAGTTCACTGCGGGCCTGGATAATTTTATGGCCGTGGCGGAGGCAAACAAACATGGTGGCTTCATGTATTGTCCATGTGTGGACTGCAAGAATACCGTAAATTACGCTCGCTCGAGTCTCATTCACAGCCACCTTCTGCGATCCGGTTTCATGCCCAGTTACTATTGTTGGACCAAGCACGGAGAAAGAGGGGTTATGATGGAAGACAATGACGAAGAGGAAGAGGATGATGACGGTTATCCCAATTTCCCTGAATACGATGATACTGCAGAAGGCAATGAAGACAATGAAGTAGAAGATCAAGAGGCACCAGATGAGCCTGCTGATGATGATCTTGGTCGGGCCATTGCTGATGCAAGGAGAGAATGTGAAACTGAAAAGGAAAGGTTGGCCTTCGACAAGATGATAGAAGATCACAACAAATTGTTATACCCAACTTGCGAAGATGGCCATAAAAAGCTAGGCAGCACACTGGAATTGTTGCAATGGAAGGCAGAGAACGGTGTCACTGACTCAGGATTTGGAAAGTTGCTGACAATAATTAAGAGGAAGCTTCCAAGGGGTAACGAATTGCCCGCCAGTACGTACGAAGCGAAGAAGATTGTCTGCCCTCTAGGATTAGATGTGCAAAAGATACATGCATGCATTAATGACTGCATCCTCTACCGCGATGAGTACGAGAATTTGGATGCATGTCCGGTGTGCACTGCATTGCGGTATAAGATCAGACGAGATGACCCTGGTGATGTTGAGGGCGAGCGCCCCAGGAAGAGGGTTCCTGCCAAGGTTATGTGGTATGCTCCTATAATACCACGGCTGAAACGCTTGTTCAGAAATAAAGAGCATGCTAGGTTGTTGCGATGGCACAAAGAAGACCGTAAGAAAGACGTGATGTTGAGGCACCCTGCTGATGGCTCCCAATGGAGAAAAATCGATAGAGAGTTCCCAAACTTTGCACAGGATGCAAGGAACTTACGGTTTGGTCTCAGTACAGATGGCATGAATCCTTTTGGAGAGCAGAGCTGCAGCCATAGCACCTGGCCTGTGACTCTTTGTATATATAACCTTCCTCCTTGGTTGTGCATGAAGCGGAAGTTCATTATGATGCCAGTGCTCATACAAGGCCCGAAGCAACCCGGGAACGACATTGATGTGTACCTGAAGCCATTAGTCGAAGAACTTCTACAGCTGTGGTCCCTAGCAGGTGTACGTGTGTGGGACGAGCACAAGCAGGAGGAATTTGACCTAAGAGCGATGCTTTTCGTAACCATCAATGACTGGCCTGCTCTTGGTAACATTTCAGGACAGTCAAACAAGGGATACAATGCATGCACACACTGTTTACATGAGCTCGAAGGTGATTATTTGGAAAAAGGTCAGAAGGTCGTGTACCTGGGGCATCGTCGATTTCTTAGGCTTACCCATCCCGTAAGAAAGAAAGGCAAGCATTACAACGGTGAGGCTGATCACCGGAGGAAGCCTCCCCATCGTGATGGTGTTGATATATTTGGTATGGTCAAGGATCTAGATGTAATATTTGGAAAGGGTCCTGGCGGACGGTCTGTTCCGAATGACGATGCCGGACACGCGCCCATGTGGAAGAAGAAATCTATATTTTGGGATCTACCCTATTGGGAAGTCTTAGAGGTCCGCTCTTCAATCGATGTGATGCACGTGACGAAGAATCTTTGCGTGAACCTGCTAGGCTTTCTGGGTGTGTACGGGAAGACAAAAGATACACCAGAAGCACGGGAGGACCAGCAACGTTGGAAAGACCCCAAAAAGCTGCATGAGAGAGTTAAAGGACGTCATTTATCCAGCTACGCTCTTACAAAAGCAGAGAAGGAAATATTTTTTGAATGTCTTAGCAGTATCAAGGTCCCGTCTGGCTTCTCCTCCAATATAAAGGGAATAATAAATATGGAGAAGAAAACATTCCAGAACTTGAAGTCTCATGACTGTCACGTGATAATGACACAGTTGCTTCCGATTGCATTGAGGGGGCTTCTACCGGAAAATGTTCGACTGCCCATTGTGAAGCTATGTGCATTCCTCAATGCAATTTCTCAGAAGGTAATAAATCCAGAAATTCTACCGAGGTTGCAGAATGATGTGGTCCAATGTCTCGTTAGTTTTGAGCTGGTGTTCCCACCATCCTTCTTCAATATTATGACACATCTCCTCGTTCACCTGGTCGATGAGATTTCCATTCTCGGTCCTGTGTTTCTACACAATATGTTCCCCTTCGAGAGGTTCATGGGAGTCTTGAAGAAATATGTTCATAACCGTGCTAGGCCAGAAGGAAGCATCTCCAAGGGCTATGGAACAGAGGAGGTCATTGAATTCTGTGTTGACTTTATTCCTGACCTTAAGCCGATTGGTGTTCCTGAATCGCGGCATGAAGGGAGACTAAGTGGAAAAGGCACGCTAGGAAGGAAATCAATGATATGTAGGGACGGGATTTCTTTGACTCAAGCACACTACACAGTCCTACAAAGTTCCACCTTGGTGGCTCCATATATCGGTGACCACAAGAACTTTCTACGCTCCCAGAACCCGGGGCAGTCGAACGATTGGATTAGACGTGAACACATGTCGACTTTCGGCGGTTGGTTGCAAAAACATCTCCTGAATAACAAACATATTGAAGATCAGTTGTACTTGCTGGCCCAGACACCATCTTCGACTGTAGTGACTTTCCAAGGGTACGAGATAAATGGGAATACATTTTACACGATCGCCCAAGATAAAAAGAGCACCAACCAAAACAGTGGTGTCCGCTTTGATGCAATAATGAATGAAGGCCCAAATGACACATATTATGGTTACATAGAGGATATATGGGAACTTGAGTATGGACCTTCTTTTAAGGTCCCTTTGTTTAGGTGCAAATGGGTCAACAAAACAGGAGGCGGGGTTCAGGTAGACAAGTTGTATGGAATGACAACAGTGGATCTCAACAATCTTGGGTATAGAGACGAACCATTCGTCCTAGCCAAGGATGTGGCCCAGGTTTTCTATGTGAAGGATATGTCTACCAAACCAAGAAAAAGGAAACATAAGGAAACAAATACATCAAACGATGAGCCAAAGCGCCACATAGTTCTTTCTGGAAAAAGAAACATCGTGGGAGTGGAGGACAAGACAGACATGTCAGAAGATTATAATCAGTTTGATGAAATTCCACCCTTCAGAGTGAACATTGATCCAAGCATCAAGTTAAATGATGAAGATGCTCCATGGTTACGGCCGAAGAAGATTAATTAAATGATGAAGATGCTCCATCATCAAGTTAATTGAAGAATGTTCATGGCACAAATGAGTATCTCAACATGGCAATCAATTTCCCATTTATTTTTGTGTAATCATGTAACTGTATGTAAGATATTAAAAGTGGAGATGCGCCACGGGAGATTTCCCAACCCTTTCCCCAACACTGTTAGATGAGATGTAGTCGTTCAGGGGCTTGGCAAGGCGTATCGATGCTCCTTTTATAGGCACGGCACCTCTTCTACTTTGTCTTGTTCCTTCGACAGGGCGTCGTGCGCTACATGCTTTATCTCATCGAGCAGTGCGTCCACCCATGCGTTCTTATCCTGCCGACATCTTTAGTCCCGGTTGTACCCACCAGCCGGGACTAAAGGTTACCCACACGTCCTTATCCCACCGACAGTTTTGTTAGATGACACAAAAAAGGATCTTTAGTCCCGGTTGTACCCACCAGCCGGGACTAAAGGTTACCCACACGTCCTTATCCCACCGACAGTTTTTGGCGCCACTGCGTTCCCGCCTATTTTTCTTCCCGCGCTTTCCACTGCTTCCCGCCTCCGTCCTCCCGCCATTTTTTCACTATATATATGTTGGCTTGGCCTCCATTTACATATCACATCTAGACTCATATCTGCAAACCTCATCACCAGGTCACATGGCTTCCATCGTATCTCTAACCCTCCGGGAGGCGGAGGCGCTTTGCGCGTCGAACTACCCCTGCCCGCCGGGCTACCGCGTCCCTACCGGCTGGTTGCTGAGCGTCGGAGGGGTACCGGTCCCTCCTGTCCCTCTAGGTGTGGCGCGCGAGATGGCCATCACGAACCACTACTACTTCGAGCTCACGCCAGAGCAGCGGAGGAATCCCCAGTGGCATCCCGACTACAGCCCGACTTGGGAGAGCTTCTTCATCAATCGGCGTGAGAGGGCGCTCGCCAGGCACGAGGAGGGCGGCCCGCCTCCTTCGAACTTCAACGAGGCCGGCCGTCGGCTGTGGTGGCGCGACCGAACTCTCCAGGGCGTCATGGCCCACCGTGGCCCCCGCCTGCGCTACCCTCAGTCCCAGCCCACGCGTGCTCTCCCGCCGAGGTTTGACTACCGCGACCCCGATGCCAGCGACGATGATGACGGCGACTACGACGACTACAGTGGCGAGTACTATAGGGCTAGGCACGAGTATGACTGAATGACTCGAACAGTCGAATCTGGCCATGTATCTTAATTAATTTTCAGTTGAGCTAGGCACGAGTACTATAGGGCTAGGCACGAGTACTATCTGGCCATGTATCTTAATTAATTTTCAGTTGAGTTCTGTACTTTAATTCCACATGTAATCTGGCGGGAAACTTTTCTCATCATCAGCGTCTGCCACAACGACTTTATTGAAAATACAATAAAATAGATAAACAACTAGTCTAGTCGATCTACTCGTCGTCGGAGGTTGTCTCGGTCCAAATGTCGTCCCACCGAGGGTCGTTGTCGGCCCAAGTTGTATTCGGGTTATCGAGCTCGAACACGGCGACGGCCCGACGATGGCGCCTGTTGGACCTGCGTTGTGCCCGGAGGTCAGCGAAGAACGCGGCGGTGTTGTCGACGTCGTTGGGGAACTGCGCCCTCCACTGGCGCATCAACTCCTCGTCGTGCTCGGCGATTGCGATCCGGCGCTGCACCTGGCGGTGGCGGCGACGGTCCTCGTCGTCGACGAGGCACGGCGTCGGCGCGAGGAACTCCGCCTCCTCTAGCGATTCGACGTCTGGGAAGTTCATGTCGCACCGTGGCCGCCGAAATCGCCATGCGGCCGCGTCGTAAGCGCGCGCCGCCAGCTCCGGGGTGTTGTACGTGCCGAGGGTGAGCCGGAAGCCACCGGCACGCATCTCGGCGTAGAACCTACCGTTCGGCCGCGCTCGGACGCCACGGAAACCGGACGAGCCGCGACGGCGCGGCGGCATCCCGGCGACGAATGAACGGAGGCGACGGCGACGTGTGGTTCCGCGCGCACGCGGCGCTTTATAGCACAGCGACGCGGCAAGTTTGGCGACAGGTGGCGCGGGGAAGCGGCGGGGCGTGGCACGTGGAAGCGGCGGCGACAGGTGGCGCGGGGAAGCGGCGGGGCGTGGCACGTGGAAGCGGGATCTACACGTCGCACGGCGGTGGCGGCGGGGCGAGGCACGTGGAAGCGGCGGCGACACGTGGCACGGGGAAGGGACACGTGTGGCGGTGGCGGTGGTGGGCAGTACACGGCGGTGGCGGTGGTGGGCAGTGATGGCGGTGGCGGTGGTGGGCAGTACACGGCGGTGCCGACGGTGGCCAGTACACGGCGGTGGTGGTGGGCAGTACACGGCCCGTATATGGCGGGGCGGCGGGGCGAGGCACGTGGAAGCGGCGGCGACACGTGGCACGGGGAAGGGACACGTGTGGCGGTGGCGGTGGTGGGCAGTACACGGCGGTGGCCCGTACATGGCGGTGACGGTGGTGGCCAGGCGGTGGCGGTGGCGACAGTGGCACTACAGGCGGTGCCATTATGCCGTACATCGCAATCCCAGGAATAATGTTTTTGCGAGACATAATAGTAAGTAGCATAGAGTCATCATTTATTACAACACATATTGTCTTACAACCATAGATCACATGATCCAATATTACACGAATATATTGTTCAACATCACAAATAGTAGCGGAAGCGAAGTAGTAGTGGACGATCTATTCCACAGGCAACGCTTGACGTTAGAAGACGATCCTAGTTATCGTAGACGTCCTGTTGTCCGTCATCCTGATACTGGTGCTCTCCTTCATAGTCTGGCATTTGAATAGCCAGGGCAAAGCCATGAGTACTTTTAAAGTACTCGCAAACTAATTCTAAGATAAATACTCATTAAGTGTAAGGGGGTGCTAAGCTCTAGGTTTATTTGCATAAAGCCAAGTTTTAGTTTCATAAATCTTTGGTAAAGCCTAAATCATGTGCTAGACTAACTCAAGTGGGAACATTAGTGTCATTCCCACAACTCATTATGGATCACCATAATGTCACCTTTCAAACCACCATTCATTCCTAGAACCAAAACATTTTAATGATAACGGAGATAGTATGGCCTTTCCAAGCGTCCGTAACCGTGGACACGGCTATTCGAATAGGTTTAACACTCTGCAGAGGTTGTACTCTTGTGCCACAACTTTTGATTACATCCGTCGAGGGTAACCTCGAATCATCGTAACACAGTACGCGGATCATCAATCGAAACCTTTCACTTATATATGCTAGTATGAGCACCTCTCCCCATGAGCTTGGCCTCCCGGTGGAAACCGCAGTCAACCCGGGAACTGCACAGGGCTTGGGCCGTATATTCACCTCATTTCAACATCAATCCACAAGTAACGGAGGCAGCCGCAGCGTAACCCCTATGATGTTTGTTCAGAGGGAACCCATACTAAAATACACAAGTTTCTAGTTAAGCCCTACCCATAATCAGGTATTGTGGGGGTACTTGTATCATTGGAAAGGTATCGCATTCAAACTCAATCATCTATTTTGTCAAAAATCACCATCTTCTCTTGGTCATATTCACCTTCAAAATCTTTCACTTCAAACCATTTCACAAATGTTCCCATCTAGAGTAGTCAATTTTAATTGCTTAGCACTAGCCACTATGTGAAGGGGGTGCTATCTAGCTTTATTTGCTTAGGCTAACTTTGATACTCTTGTTCTAATCTAGACAAGGGAATCATAAATAAAAAGGGTACTTTGAAATAAATAAGCAAAAGCAATTGTAAGTAAAAACATGGGATAGGTAATACATAAAAGTAAAGTGTGATGGTGCCTTTGCTCTTGTAGAGCTAAGCACTTGTGTTTAGCAAGGGTTAGCTTGCCTTGAGCTGGGTAGTTATCGAAGTTCTCTTCTTCTTCCTGAGAGTAGCCCTCCTCTTCTTGGTATTCCTCGTTACTAGCGTCTATATACGAATACGAGGTATAAATACTAAACCAAGCTCACATGCTAAACTAGAGGCACTCAAAAATAGTTCACACACTAGTCCTATCATCAATCAAACATGGCATGGTGGATTATAGGATTGGTCTTTATTAGAAAGAAAATAATTTCCTCTCATTATTCCTATTTCTTAGATTTGATATGTAGGTCTTTAAAGGATTCCATTTCTTTGCATTACTTAATATTAAGATTTAATCTCTCCATATAATAATAGGGTATGAAATATAGGTTGACCCCAAAGTCAACATTTCATATCTATTACATGTGAGTTCAATTTAATAGAAGTGTTACACTTCACATAGTTTTAAAAACTTAGCATTTAAATGAATTAAAATCTCTAAGTATAATTCTCAAGGGTTCATTAGCCTAAGTCATTCCCCCTGGTTATTAGTACTTAGGATCAAAATTTAAATGAGAGGTAATTCTCATATTGGGGTTGAGTTTGAATTCCACTTAAAAATGCTCTAGAAATGACTACATAGTCATTTTATTTGATCTAGTCCATGATCATACAAACAACAGGGCTATGTTATTGCATAATCAATTAGAGGACATCATTTGTGATTTATTAGAGTTGGAATTACTTCAAAATCTATTCTGGTTGATTTTTAAATAAAGTTTGAATGTGTAAAAGTCCCTGTCTTGTCTTTTTTGTCAAATTAAATCTATAACGAAAATGGAGATGGGGCCAGTGGCATTGGATGGGTAATTTTATGGGCTTTCCAACGGTATAAAACTTGCTAGATTTGGTTTGGTAGAATTTAAACTATTTAAGTTTTACTAAACATTCAGCAGAGCAATTTGAATTAAAGAATAAACCAGATTTGAATTTTTGGGCTGGGCGGGAAAAGTAAATGGGCCGAAACGAAATTCGGCAGCACTTCGCAGCCCAACACGCGGCTGGCGCGCTCGGGCCGCGCTGACAGGGTGGGGGCCACCTGTCGGTGTCTATTTAAACGCCGAACCGGTATGTTCTATCTCGACCGTAGGATTAGAGGGAGGATCGACGGTGTGGGAACGTCGTCGTCCCCGGCGGGATTCCGACGAGGGCACGGCGGCAGTAGGGGGTCGGGGAGCCTACCAGGCCGATGCAGGACTCAGGCAGTATGCGCGGTGAAGGTGTAGTCGATGGGGAAGAGGTTGGGAGCAGCGGCGGCGCTTGGGGTGGCGCCAATCGTCGACGGTGAGCTGCGTCCCCCGGCGGCTCCGATCTTGAAATTGCTCCTCCTCCGGCGGCAATCGAACGAACTAAGGTGGTGAGGATGATCAGTGGTGAGAGGGGAGTCGAGTGGTGTGAGAGGAGCTTGCTGGGAGGGCCTCTATTTATAGTGGCGAGGGGTGCCGTGGGGTGCTGCAAGGGCGCGGCCATGGCGTGGCGTTTCCGGCGAGCGAAAGGGCAAGCGAAGGACGGGAGCGTGTAGGCCTTGTCCTGGAGATGCTCAAGGAGTAGCTGGCGCGGCAAAAGGGGGATGGGATCGCTCGGGCGCGTGCAATGTCCATCACTGGGCGCGCGGCATCATTTCGTCTCGGGCGACGGCGACGGTGCAGGGCAGGCACGGGCGTTCGTCTAGCTTGTAGAGGGTGCAGAGGCGATGCTCGACGCGGTGCTAGGGATGCAGGGCGAGGACGGTGGCGTGCAAGTGGACGACGTCCTTGCGCGTCCAGGGCGTGATCACCACGCCGGCTGGCACGTCCTGGAGCGTTTTGGACACGGGCGTTCTGGGCAGGGCCGTGCAATGGCGATCGATCCAGTGGTACGGGCGTGATCCTTATGTATCATAGATGCTCAAGGACATGGAGAAACGACGAGGGAGTGGCCAGGGAGATGGGTGCCAAAGGTGGCCGGCATGGCATTGTGTAGCATGTTTTAGGGTTTCTCCTCCACTTTAATCAGCCATGCAAGTACTGGGCTAGAGGCAGGGGGTGTAGGGGAGGCTGATGATCACTTTGCCAAAGTGGTTTAGGGTCAAAACTGCTGGATAATAGCATGTATCACTTAGTCTAGAGGCTGCCTGCCACCTGTTCGACGAAATGCCCGCAAGAAACTTTCTTTCGAATTTTGCAAATCTTTTTGGTGATTCTCATTTATATAAATATTGTGATGTATTGGTGGTGGTGGCACTCAATTTGGAATTGATTTGCAAGTTTTCAAAATTTGGGGTGATCTTCTTCTCTCTCTCGGGTTCCCTCTTTGCCCTCTTATTCTGGTCAACCTAGTCAACTTTAGGGAGGGTGGTCAACACCAAAGTTACTCACCTTGACATGGTCTTGGATGACCTGGCTTTAGTTGACCTTGCTTAGTTCAAGATTTGAGAAATACAGAGGGGTAAAGAGGTGAAGAAAATATTTTTGTGAGATGTGACCATTATCACATGTGTGAAGAAAATTTGATTTCTTTTGGTTTGATTCTTGATCCAAGGATGCAAAAGGGTTAGTTTATCACATTGAAGTATTTTAGAAGCCATGGGGCAAGCTAACTTGGCCTTGGTTGAGGATTGGTTATTTTACATAGAGGGTATGTGAGTGAGAGAGGGGTTTTTCCCAATTTCTTTATTTCTCCCCAATTTAGGGTTTAGTGAACTTTGTTAGGGTTCACAAAGCAAGGTTTACACATACTAACACTCATCATGGCAATTGCACAAAAGAAATCACTCATATGCATTTATCTATATGTGGCCCTATATGCATAGAAAAAGTTTTTGTTAATTGCAAAATTTGAGTTTGGGGAGTTTCTCTTTCTTGTTTATTATTGTTGAAACTTGAGATGTTACAAACCCTTCCCCCTTACAAAAGATCTCGTCCCGAGATCTGAGAAAACTAGGTACTAAAGAGATCTGGGTACTCAGTCCTCATAAAGTCTTCTCTCTCCCAAGTGGCTTCTTCTTCGGTGTGGTTACTCCATTGGATCTTCAGAAACTTGATACTTCGAGTACGGGTGGTTCTGAAAGCTTCTTCCAAGATGCGAATAGGTACTTCGCGGTATGTCAGATCTGAGTTGATATCGACAGCTCGATGGTCGATGTTCTTGAAAACCTCGGTCTTCTCAGGCACTTCTAAACACTTCCGGAGTAGCGAGATGTGAAACACATTGTGCACCGCTGACATTTCTTCCGGTAACTCCAGCTGATAGGATACTTCTCCTCGGCGACTCAGGACCTTGAAAGGTCCGACATATCGGGGTGCGAGCTTTCCTCTGAGTTGAAATCTCTGCATTCCCTTAAGAGGGGACACTTTGAGATATACGAAATCTCCGATCTCGAAGGTCATCTCTCGGCGTCTCTTGTCGGCGTAGCTCTTCTGTCTTGATTGGGCTGTCTTGAGGTACTCACGAATCTTGTGAACCTTTTCTTCGGCTTCTCGGAGGATATCTGGTCCAAAGATTTGACTCTCTCCTACTTCCGACCAATTCAGAGGGGTACGGCACTTCCTTCCGTACAGTGCTTCGAAGGGGGCCATCTGCAAGCTGGCTTGGTAGCTGTTGTTGTACGAGAATTCTGCGTACGGCAAGCAGTCTTCCCACTTAGATCCATACTCTAGCACACATGCTCTCAACATATCTTCTAATATCTGGTTGACTCTTTCGGTCTGTCCATCCGTCTGCGGGTGATAGGCTGTGCTGAAATTCAGGCGAGTTCCGAGTCCTTCATGGACTTTCTGCCAGAATCGGGAGGTGAATTGGGATCCTCTGTCGGATACTATCGACTTCGGGGTTCCGTGCAGGCTGACTATCCTTGAGATATATAGCTCTGCGAGTCTCGGTCCTTGATAGGTGGTCTTGACGGGGATGAAGTGGGCGACTTTGGTCAGTCTGTCGACCACTACCCAGATGGAATCATTTCCTTTACTAGACTTGGGCAGTCCGGTGATGAAGTCCATTCCTACGGAATCCCACTTCCATTCGGGAATCTGTAGGGGTTGCAACAGTCCTGCGGGGCGTTGGTGTTCTGCTTGACTCTTTGACAGATGTCACACTTGGCGATGTAGCTTCCAATTTCTCTCTTCATTCCATGCCACCAGAATTGTTCCTTCAAATCCTGGTACATCTTGGTTCCTCCGGGGTGAATGGAGTATAGGGTGTCGTGAGCTTCTTTCAGAATAACTTGCTTCAATTCTGAGTCTGACGGTACGCAAAGGCGCTTGTTGTACCATAGCACTCCTTCTTCATCTACGGTGAATCCGGGTGCCTTTCCGGCGGCTATTTGGTTCTTGATTCCGTCAATGCTAGCATTTCCTTTCTGAGCTTCTTTGATCTGACTAATCAGGGTGGGTTGGAGTTCAATGCTGGCGAGGTATCCTTCGCTAACCAGTTCAAGTCTAAACTGTTCAAACTCTTCAAACAGGCTAGGTTGCTCAATTGCTAACATGGAGTTCAACTGACACGGCAGTCTACTCAGAGCATCCGCTACCACGTTGGCCTTGCCGGGGTGATAGTGGATTTCCATGTCGTAATCCTTGATTAACTCTATCCATCTGCGCTGTCTCATATTCAGCTCCTTCTGCGTGAAGATATATTTCAGGCTCTTGTGATCCGAATAAACCTCGCATCGATTACCCATGAGGTAATGACGCCATACTTTCAGCGCTAACACCACCGCTGCTAGCTCTAAGTCATGGGTTGGGTAGTTCTGTTCATGCGGCTTCAGCTGTCTTGATAGGTAAGATATCACCTTGCGTTCTTGCATCAGCACACATCCAAGACCAATCTTGGAGGCGTCACAGTACACATCGAAGGGCTTGGTAATGTCCGGCATAACCAGTATTGGGGCTGTTGTCAATCTTAACTTGAGCTGTTGAAAGCTCTCTTCACACTTGTCGGTCCATTCGAACTTCCGGTCCTTCTTCAACAATTGGGTCATTGGTCTTGCTATACTCGAGAATCCTTCAACGAATCGGCGGTAGTATCCCGCCAATCCGAGAAAAGCACGGACCTCGGTCTGAGTGGTTGGGGCCTTCCATTCTTCAACAGTCTTGATTTTTGCGGGGTCAACGGCAATTCCTCCGGCTGACAAGATGTGACCCAAGAATCCTACTTCCTTCAACCAGAACTCACACTTGCTGAACTTGGCATACAACTGATGTTCCCGAAGGGTATCTAGGACCACTTCCAAATGTTGCTCATGCTCTTCCTCGGACTTGGAGTATATGAGGATGTCGTCGATGAAGACAACCACAAACTTGTCCAGGAAGTTCATAAAGATCTTATTCATGAGATTCATGAAGTAAGCGGGGGCATTGGTCAATCCAAATGACATGACATTGTACTCATACAATCCATATCGGGTGGTAAAGGCAGTTTTGGGGATATCGGTGGCACGAATCTTCAACTGATGGTATCCTGTCCGCAGATCAATCTTTGAGAAAACTCGGGCTCCGGTCAGCTGGTCAAACAGATCTTCTATCTTGGGCAACGGATACTTATTCTTAATGGTGACATCGTTAAGCTTACGATAGTCCGTAACCAAACGAGTGGCACCGTCCTTTTTATCCACAAACAAAACTGGTGATCTCCAGGGTGACGCACTTGGTTGAATCAGACCTTTGAATAGCATATCATCCAGCTGTTTCTTCAGTTCCACTAACTCTGCCGGGTTCATGCTGTAGGCTCTCTGGGCTATGGGTCCGGTTCCGGGGATTAACTCGATGATAAACTCGATATCCCGATCTGGGGGCATACCGGGTAGATCATCCGGGAACACATCAGGATATCGACAAACGACCCTGATCTGATCCAAGGTGGGTTTGGCTAGGCTTTGGTTACAGGTAAATTTTCGGGGCATCTTTTCAGATATGTGTTCGACTATTATTCCGGTGCTACTAGTCATGGTGATGGCCTTCTTGGCACAATCAATCAGTCCATGATGTTTCGCCATCCAGTCCATTCCCAGGACTACTTCCATTCCTTTGGCTCCCAGAACAATCAAATTTGCATAGAAATCTATTTCATGTATTCTGATGGGCACATCTTTGCAAATTTTTCTAGCTTTAGTTGTTGATCCCGGTATTTGAACTATCATGACATGCTTCAAACTGATGGGTTGAATCTTACTAGTGCATGCAAAATCTTCGGTAATGAATGAATGCGATGCTCCAGAATCAAACAGCACTCTTGCGGGTATTGAGTTAACAGAGAACATACCCAGCACAACGTCTGGGGCTTCCTGAGCTTCTTCTGCATTCATGTGGTAGAGGCGGCCGTTGCGGTTGTTCGGGTTGTTGGGGGCGAACTTCTTGTTGGTGGTGACACGACGCTGCTGCTGCGCAGGGCCTGAGGTGTTGGCGGCAGTCTTGGCGAGCTTCTTGGGGCACTCATAGGAAAAGTGCCCAGCTACTCCGCACTCGTAGCAGTTGTAGGTAGACTTGTCCTTGGGGGTGATGGGAACAGCGTTGCTCCCAGTCCTTGGAGCAGTGTTGGGGTTATTGTTGGGGGCGCGAGGTGGGGCGCGGTTGAAGTTGCTGTTGTTGTTGTTGTAGTTGTTGTGTCCTCCAGACCTGGGGTTTCCTCCACTCCTGTTCTGATAACTCGGACGTGGATTCTGCATCGGGGGCTTGTTGTTTCTTGGGGCGAACCCTCCACCTGAGTTGGGACGATACTTTTGGTGGTTGCTGGGCCCACTCTGGTTCATCATACGTCGCTTGCGGTTCTCATTGGCTTGGTGTATCTTCCCCTCCATCTGAATGGCGGAGTCAACGAGTGCTTCTAAGTCAGCAAAGGGGATGTTGATCAGCACAGTCTGCATCTCATCATGCAGTCCATTCAGAAACCTCTCCTTCCTCTTCTCGACGGTGTCCGTCTCATCCGGGGCGTACCTTGACAAAGTGAGGAACTTGTCGCGGTATTCCACCACGGTCATTCTGCCTTGCTTCAGTTCCCTGAACTCATCCCTCATCTTCTTAATCAAACCCGGGGGCACATGATACTTGCTAAACTTGAGTTTGAAGTCTTCCCAAGTCATCAGGTTCCCCGCATGTAAGGCGCGGGTACTTGTCCACCAGGCACGTGCAGGTCCAGCCAGATAGTGGGTGGCGAACAACACCTTCTCGTTGTCCTCCACTCCGGCAACCTCGAGATTGTTCTCCATAGTCTGGAGCCAATCATCAGCATCGAGGGGTTCCTCTGTCTTGTTGAACACAGGTGGGTTAGTGTTCTGGAAGTTTTTCAGCTTTGACCCTGGGTGGTCGTGGTTTCCGTGGCCTTGGTTGCCCTGAGCAAGTTGTTGAAGTGCAGCTAGGTTGGCTTGCCGTTCAGCTCTCTCAACTTCTCTATCAGCCAACATCTGTTGCAGCATCTGCAGCATTGCCTCCTGAGTCATGTTGCGAGTTGGGGGTGCCATCTGAACAGTGATAGGGATCATGAGATAAGAGGGAAATGTCTATGGCTCATTTTGGGGTAGAATACAACTTAAACTTGATTCATAATAATAATATTACACACACACAAACATAGTCATGGAGGTAGCACATATTACAAGCCAAATGTTCAGGAGGGTTTTAAGAACCCTTTCAACAAACTACGATACATGGGGCGGGTACAAAGGACCAATACATAACACGGGGCGCAAGTGCTCAGACGGGACTACTCGCCATCGACGTTGATAGGGTAGACATTGTCCATCCCGGCATCGAGGTGCTCGTGGCCATCCTCGTAAGGGTGGAACTCCAGGTCGTCGTCTTCCTCCTCCTCGTAGTCGTCGTCGTTGCTGACGTAGGAGTAGCCGTCCCCCTGGATGTTCTCCCCTTCTTCTTCACCCTCCAGCTCCTGGATCTGCTCAGCTTGGGCAGCGATGGTCGCCTTCAGAGTGGCGATCCTGGCCTTCAGGCGGTTGATGGCGTGATCCTTCTTCTGGTTGGCACGGCGGAGTGCCCTGCGTTCTCCGGCGATGACCTTGATGGTCTCCGCCTGCTGCGCCAACTGGATGTGAGTGTGGTTGGCGTATTCGCGGGAGTTGTCGAGGTCGATGCGGGTCTCGCTCAGCATGAAGTCCAGATGGTCAACATGGTGGCGAAGCTGCGGGTGTGACGGCAGGTTCATTGGCACTCCGAGTGAGTTGTGCCTTGCATAGTGCACAAAGCGACTGTCGGTGAAGTCCATGAAGTTTTGCCCGCACAGACGTGCGAGTCCTTCCTGAAGTCCCCTTGCGAGACCATCCGCCCAGTTGTTCTCCCTGAAGGAGAACTGGATCCTTGCGCTCATTGGGAGCGTGAACCTCCCACGAAGGTCCACCATGATCACCCACTGAAGTTGACCACCGGGTTGGTCATTCAGCATTCCGCCAAAGACTTCCGGTGGTGGGCGCCCGAGGAACTCGGAGAGGGAGAAGAGGTCCCTCTCGAAGATGATCTCTCCACCGTTCCCCAACTGATAGAACTCAGTCTGGAGAAAGGGCTGCGCGTCCACAACGTGATCCATCTGTAGAGAGATGAGATGATTAAGTTAGATAAGTGCAAGTGTTCCCAATTTTAATTCTATTAGAAGAAGGGCATGAATTTAAAGTTTGTAAAAGACTCTTCAAGGTAAGGAGGTGAATAAGATTTTCATAATTAGTCAATTCATGGAATTTGAAACTAAGTTTTTGAGCGTCCATTCTAACTAGGGTCTCCTAAGGTCAAACAATGGCTCTGATACCAACTTGTCAACACCCGGATTTTTAAGTCCAGATGCCTATTATGCCGTACATCGCAATCCCAGGAATAATGTTTTTGCGAGACATAATAGTAAGTAGCATAGAGTCATCATTTATTACAACACATATTGTCTTACAACCATAGATCACATGATCCAATATTACACGAATATATTGTTCAACATCACAAATAGTAGCGGAAGCGAAGTAGTAGTGGACGATCTATTCCACAGGCAACGCTTGACGTTAGAAGACGATCCTAGTTATCGTAGACGTCCTGTTGTCCGTCATCCTGATACTGGTGCTCTCCTTCATAGTCTGGCATTTGAATAGCCAGGGCAAAGCCATGAGTACTTTTAAAGTACTCGCAAACTAATTCTAAGATAAATACTCATTAAGTGTAAGGGGGTGCTAAGCTCTAGGTTTATTTGCATAAAGCCAAGTTTTAGTTTCATAAATCTTTGGTAAAGCCTAAATCATGTGCTAGACTAACTCAAGTGGGAACATTAGTGTCATTCCCACAACTCATTATGGATCACCATAATGTCACCTTTCAAACCACCATTCATTCCTAGAACCAAAACATTTTAATGATAACGGAGATAGTATGGCCTTTCCAAGCGTCCGTAACCGTGGACACGGCTATTCGAATAGGTTTAACACTCTGCAGAGGTTGTACTCTTGTGCCACAACTTTTGATTACATCCGTCGAGGGTAACCTCGAATCATCGTAACACAGTACGCGGATCATCAATCGAAACCTTTCACTTATATATGCTAGTATGAGCACCTCTCCCCATGAGCTTGGCCTCCCGGTGGAAACCGCAGTCAACCCGGGAACTGCACAGGGCTTGGGCCGTATATTCACCTCATTTCAACATCAATCCACAAGTAACGGAGGCAGCCGCAGCGTAACCCCTATGATGTTTGTTCAGAGGGAACCCATACTAAAATACACAAGTTTCTAGTTAAGCCCTACCCATAATCAGGTATTGTGGGGGTACTTGTATCATTGGAAAGGTATCGCATTCAAACTCAATCATCTATTTTGTCAAAAATCACCATCTTCTCTTGGTCATATTCACCTTCAAAATCTTTCACTTCAAACCATTTCACAAATGTTCCCATCTAGAGTAGTCAATTTTAATTGCTTAGCACTAGCCACTATGTGAAGGGGGTGCTATCTAGCTTTATTTGCTTAGGCTAACTTTGATACTCTTGTTCTAATCTAGACAAGGGAATCATAAATAAAAAGGGTACTTTGAAATAAATAAGCAAAAGCAATTGTAAGTAAAAACATGGGATAGGTAATACATAAAAGTAAAGTGTGATGGTGCCTTTGCTCTTGTAGAGCTAAGCACTTGTGTTTAGCAAGGGTTAGCTTGCCTTGAGCTGATAGTTATCGAAGTTCTCTTCTTCTTCCTGAGAGTAGCCCTCCTCTTCTTGGTATTCCTCGTTACTAGCGTCTATATACGAATACGAGGTATAAATACTAAACCAAGCTCACATGCTAAACTAGAGGCACTCAAAAATAGTTCACACACTAGTCCTATCATCAATCAAACATGGCATGGTGGATTATAGGATTGGTCTTTATTAGAAAGAAAATAATTTCCTCTCATTATTCCTATTTCTTAGATTTGATATGTAGGTCTTTAAAGGATTCCATTTCTTTGCATTACTTAATATTAAGATTTAATCTCTCCATATAATAATAGGGTATGAAATATAGGTTGACCCCAAAGTCAACATTTCATATCTATTACATGTGAGTTCAATTTAATAGAAGTGTTACACTTCACATAGTTTTAAAAACTTAGCATTTAAATGAATTAAAATCTCTAAGTATAATTCTCAAGGGTTCATTAGCCTAAGTCATTCCCCCTGGTTATTAGTACTTAGGATCAAAATTTAAATGAGAGGTAATTCTCATATTGGGGTTGAGTTTGAATTCCACTTAAAAATGCTCTAGAAATGACTACATAGTCATTTTATTTGATCTAGTCCATGATCATACAAACAACAGGGCTATGTTATTGCATAATCAATTAGAGGACATCATTTGTGATTTATTAGAGTTGGAATTACTTCAAAATCTATTCTGGTTGATTTTTAAATAAAGTTTGAATGTGTAAAAGTCCCTGTCTTGTCTTTTTTGTCAAATTAAATCTATAACGAAAATGGAGATGGGGCCAGTGGCATTGGATGGGTAATTTTATGGGCTTTCCAACGGTATAAAACTTGCTAGATTTGGTTTGGTAGAATTTAAACTATTTAAGTTTTACTAAACATTCAGCAGAGCAATTTGAATTAAAGAATAAACCAGATTTGAATTTTTGGGCTGGGCGGGAAAAGTAAATGGGCCGAAACGAAATTCGGCAGCACTTCGCAGCCCAACACGCGGCTGGCGCGCTCGGGCCGCGCTGACAGGGTGGGGGCCACCTGTCGGTGTCTATTTAAACGCCGAACCGGTATGTTCTATCTCGACCGTAGGATTAGAGGGAGGATCGACGGTGTGGGAACGTCGTCGTCCCCGGCGGGATTCCGACGAGGGCACGGCGGCAGTAGGGGGTCGGGGAGCCTACCAGGCCGATGCAGGACTCAGGCAGTATGCGCGGTGAAGGTGTAGTCGATGGGGAAGAGGTTGGGAGCAGCGGCGGCGCTTGGGGTGGCGCCAATCGTCGACGGTGAGCTGCGTCCCCCGGCGGCTCCGATCTTGAAATTGCTCCTCCTCCGGCGGCAATCGAACGAACTAAGGTGGTGAGGATGATCAGGGGTGAGAGGGGAGTCGAGTGGTGTGAGAGGAGCTTGCTGGGAGGGCCTCTATTTATAGCGGCGAGGGTGCCGTGGGGTGCTGCAAGGGCGCGGCCATGGCGTGGCGTTTCCGGCGAGCGAAAGGGCAAGCAAAGGACGGGAGCGTGTAGGCCTTGTCCTGGAGATGCTCAAGGAGTAGCTGGCGCGGCAAAAGGGGGATGGGATCGCTCGGGCGCGTGCAATGTCCATCACTGGGCGCGCGGCATCATTTCGTCTCGGGCGACGGCGACGGTGCAGGGCAGGCACGGGCGTTCGTCTAGCTTGTAGAGGGTGCAGAGGCGATGCTCGATGCGGTGCTAGGGATGCAGGGCGAGGACGGTGGCGTGCAAGTGGACGACGTCCTTGCGCGTCCAGGGCGTGATCACCACGCCGGCTGGCACGTCCTGGCGCGTTTTGGACACGGGCGTTCTGGGCAGGCCGTGCAATGGCGATCGATCCAGTGGTACGGGCGTGATCCTTATGTATCATAGATGCTCAAGGACATGGAGAAACGACGAGGGAGTGGCCAGGGAGATGGGTGCCAAAGGTGGCCGGCATGGCATTGTGTAGCATGTTTTAGGGTTTCTCCTCCACTTTAATCAGCCATGCAAGTACTGGGCTAGAGGCAGGGGGTGTAGGGGAGGCTGATGATCACTTTGCCAAAGTGGTTTAGGGTCAAAACTGCTGGATAATAGCATGTATCACTTAGTCTAGAGGCTGCCTGCCACCTGTTCGACGAAATGCCCGCAAGAAACTTTCTTTCGAATTTTGCAAATCTTTTTGGTGATTCTCATTTATATAAATATTGTGATGTATTGGTGGTGGTGGCACTCAATTTGGAATTGATTTGCAAGTTTTCAAAATTTGGGGTGATCTTCTTCTCTCTCTCGGGTTCCCTCTTTGCCCTCTTATTCTGGTCAACCTAGTCAACTTTAGGGAGGGTGGTCAACACCAAAGTTACTCACCTTGACATGGTCTTGGATGACCTGGCTTTAGTTGACCTTGCTTAGTTCAAGATTTGAGAAATACAGAGGGGTGAAGAGGTGAAGAAAATATTTTTGTGAGATGTGACCATTATCACATGTGTGAAGAAAATTTGATTTCTTTTGGTTTGATTCTTGATCCAAGGATGCAAAAGGGTTAGTTTATCACATTGAAGTATTTTAGAAGCCATGGGGCAAGCTAACTTGGCCTTGGTTGAGGATTGGTTATTTTACATAGAGGGTATGTGAGTGAGAGAGGGGTTTTTCCCAATTTCTTTATTTCTCCCCAATTTAGGGTTTAGTGAACTTTGTTAGGGTTCACAAAGCAAGGTTTACACATACTAACACTCATCATGGCAATTGCACAAAAGAAATCACTCATATGCATTTATCTATATGTGGCCCTATATGCATAGAAAAAGTTTTTGTTAATTGCAAAATTTGAGTTTGGGGAGTTTCTCTTTCTTGTTTATTATTGTTGAAACTTGAGATGTTACAAACCCTTCCCCCTTACAAAAGGTGGCGGTGGTGGGCAGGCGGTGGCGGTGGCGACAGTGGCCACTACACGGCGGTGACGGTGGTGGCCAGGCGGTGGCGGTGGCGGTGGTGGGCAGTACACGGCGGTGCCGACGGTGGCCAGTACACGGCGGTGGCGGTGGTGGGCAGTACACGGCGGTGGCCCGTACATGGCGGTGGCGGCGGGGCGAGGCACGTGGAAGCGGCGGCGACACGTGGCACGGGGAAGGGACACGTGTGGCGGTGGCGGTGGTGGGCAGTACACGGCGGTGGCCCGTACATGGCGGTGACGGTGGTGGCCAGGCGGTGGCGGTGGCGGTGGTGGGCAGTACACGGCGGTGCCGACGGTGGCGGTGGCGGTGGTGGGCAGGCGGTGGCGGTGGCGACAGTGGCCACTACACGGCGGTGACGGTGGTGGCGGTGCGGTGGCTTTTTTTCATTTGAAATAAGGCGGGAATGAAATTTTTTAAAAAAATTGGCCTTTGGACCCGGTTTGTATTACAAACCGGGACTGGCCTTTTTGCGCGCGCGCGCAAAAAGACCTTTAGTCCCGGTTTGTTTTACAAACCGGTCCAAAGGTCTTTGGACCCGGTTTAAAACGCACCGGGTCCAAGGGGGCACTATAATCGTCGCCTTCCTCGTCTCCGCGGAGATCAATCCGCGGAGACGAAGGCAACGACGCCAGGCTGTCGGTCTCGCCGCTTGCCGCCGCCGCCGTTCGCGCCGCCGTGCACCGCCGCTTCCACGCGCGTGCGCCGCCGCTGACCCCACGCCGCTTCGCGCCGCCGCCTCCGTTCGCCGCGCGCTCACCGCGCTACCGCCCGCGCGCGCCCGAGCTGCGGGCGTGCGCCGCCGCCGTCGCCGCCACGCCGCCCTGCCGCCTCCCTCCACGCTACGCCGCCACCGCGCCTCCTCGGCCGTCTCTCTCGACAGCGCCAGCCTCCTTCTCCGGCAAAAGGTGAGCCCCGGCCACACCCCTTTTTTTATATTTTTGTTTCTTATCAAATTTGACATATTAGATATATATTAGATGTATCAAATTTGTTAGTATAGTTGTTAATTAATTAGTATAGTTGTTAGTATATAGTTGTTAGTATATTGTTAGTATAGTTAATTCGAAAAAAATGTTATATAGAAAATAGTGAAATTTATATATGATTTGTTAGTATAGTTGTTAATTAGTATAGTTGTTAGTATATATTGTTAGTGTTAGTTAATTAGTAGTCGGCGCCCCTCAAACGGGTAGTGCCGGCGCTCAAACGGTAGTGCCGGCGCTCAAACGGTAGTGCCGGCGCCCCTCAAACGGTAGTGCCGGCGCCCCTCAAACGGTAGTGCCGGCGCCCCTCAAACGGTAGTGCCGGCGCCCCTCAAACGGTAGTGCCGGCGCCCCTCAAACGGTAGTGCCGGCGCCCCTCAAACGGTAGTGCCGGCGCCCCTCAAACGGTAGTACCGGCGCTGACTAAATAGAGTAGTGCCGGCGCCGACTAAATAGTGCCGACGCCCACTAACATAAAAGTAGTAAAGTTATTTTTTAATTTATGTTAACGTTGGTACATATATATATGATTTGTTTTCGTAGCTACGATGCCGCGACAGCGACAGCCGGCGGGCCGTGGTCTGACTCTCACCGAGGAGATGGAGCAGATGGGGGAGGTCCGGGACTGGGCTCCGCCGGGGTGGCACTGGGAGGTCTTAGCTTCCGGGTCGCGCACCTTGGTGCGGAATCCGGGTCCCGTTGTCGACCCGGATATTCTTTGGTGGAGGTCTTATGGGCCACGGTCGTTTCAGAGGGAGCCGGCCCCGCCGGAGGAGGTAGCTCAGCGCATTGAAGCGGAGGACCAGCACGTTCGCCGTTACATGTACGCGTTAGACAACATGTATAGGACCGGATGGAGCGTTATGCAGGGATCTCATGTTAGCTATGCTCCCGTTGTTGTTCCGTGGCTTTGGGGGCACACCCAGCGCGGCTCAGGACCCGGTCGGCGCCCTCTAGGACCCGGTCTGCGCGGTTGAGTGGTTGTAGTAGTGATTGATATGTATTAGGGTTAAATAAACATGAACCCGATCTATGTATGCATGTAACTGCAGTATCTGCTTTCAGCACTATATTATCGATCCTTAGTTAAGAACTACACATATGTAACTCCATTTTCAGTTTTCTGCATTATCCTTAATTTGATCATATGATGGTTCCTATGTATAGCTTGCAGGTCGTTGTAGAAAGCATGGAGAGAGATGAAATTCAAGAAAATTTCATGGAGGAACTCATAGCAAACGGTACTCTGGATGATCGCGACGACGACGTTATTCCAGATGATGGCGGTGACGATGTCACCGCAACTTATTTGAATGACTCCGGTGAGGGAGCGGAGGATATTGAGGAAGAAGATCCTAGTGGCGCCGGTGAGGAACAAGATCATCATAATGGCTCCCGAACTGTAGTTATCACCGAGGTATATAAATTAATTAAGCCGCTGTTGATCGACTAGATGCATTAACTAATGAAATTGTACTGACTATGAACTATTTCTTTTTTAGCCCTCCGGATCGAGCACTTCTTCTGTAAAGTCGAGGAAGCGAGGCCCGGCCAAAAAGTTGGATGACGGTGTTAGGCACGACATCACCCACATCGAGAAGGATGGTAAACCGATTGCTCCAGAGAAAGGTGCAAAGGCATTTATAGCTCAATGCGGAGTGCTTGTTAGGGACCACGTCCCGATCACCGTTCGAGAATGGCACAAGCCGAAGGGACTAGTGCTGTCTGCAGAGGAAGAAGCTCAAGGTCTTTATATCGATGATGTAGCCAAAAACAGCATTATGAACAAGCTCATGTCACATTTCAACATAGTACCCGAAGAGGGGGGTGACGCTGAGAAGGCCAAGATGGAGCAGGCCCTCCGCGAGTTTGGCAAGAAGAAGATGGCCGAACTATTCAAGAGCCACAAGAAAAGATTGCGCCGCCTTATCAAGTTAAAGAAGACTCCGGACAGTGAGAAGGTAAAAAATCACTGGGACGAATTCGTGAAGTACAGCACGGAGTCAGAAGAATTTAAGAGAAGGTCGGAAATAAATAAGGCAAATGCTGCGTTGAAGCTATATCACCAAATTCTGGGTCCAGGTGGATACAGGGCTAACCGTCCTAAGTGGCAGGCAGCTGAGGCGGAACTGACCAGTAAAGGGATCAGATTAGGGACACACGGTTGGATCGAACGGTGCAAGGAGTGGTTCTACGGGATTGGGGGAACGTTGGATCCAGAAACAGGGAAGTGCATCTATAAGAAAGCTCATCTGAAGGTTCCCATTGATGCCCTGGAAAAGGCACATAGGGACGTGGAGGCGGGGTTGTTCCAGCCCGAAAGAGAGAACGATGAGCTGACACGCGCCCTTGGGAACAAAGAACACGGCGGACGAACACGAGGCACAGCAGGCTCCGTTCCGTGGAAGTATGGCTTTCCTGCGGAAAGGAAGAGATTTCCTGATAAAAGCCATGAGAGGAGGAAGGCAAGGGAAACAGACCGCCTGGCTAACTTAGAGGAGGGTATGAGCACCATGCAAGCCCAATTAACCATGGTAACCCAAGTACTTACATCTCAGATGGCTCAGGGGCAGGCTGTAGATCCTGCATTGCTCAATGCCATCGCCCCGCTGCAATCTCAACCACACCGGAAAAGCAGCGTGGCTTCCTCTCAGCAGGTGGATAATGATGATGATGATGACCAGGTGGTCGAGCCTCCTCGCTACCCCCCCGTGGATGATCTCACTGAGAGCCGTCCTTGTGAGCTGCATGTTAAAGTTTTCAACCTATCCTTCAAGGCGGCGGTCGGCATCCTCTTACCTACAAGGTCTTACCATTGCCGTCCGGTCCAAGACGACTTTGCTGTTGTGATGGTGGATGAAGTGTTGAGAGAGTATGAGGGGTTGGTGCTTGAGCACCCTGCAGGTGAAGATGGGGAAATCAAAGAACTGGGAGAAGCCCGTAGAACCACCGTGCAATGGCGGAAGGAGAACATTGTGTTTCCAGGTGAGAAGCCAACAAGCAGGCCACCTCCGCCTCCTCCGCCACCTGTGCAGTCTCCTCCGCGTGATGATTCTCCTCTGCGCGATGATGATTCCCCTATCCATGACCAGTCTCCTCCGCGTGAAAATACTCCGCCGCCTCCTCCTCCTCGTCAGGAGACTCCGCCGCTTCCACCTAAGCAAAAGAGGAAGCGGTCCGCGGCACCTCCTACAGCTCCGAAGAGATCATCAACTCCAATGAGGGAACAGACTCCAGAGTTGTTGCCACATGAGCAGACTGAAGAGCAAAAGGCGTTTCTTGCAACTGCGCCGAAGAAGATGTTTATTCCACCGCAGACAGTGAAGCACTTTGCCGAGACGAGAATGAAGAGACCTGAGCTGAGAGCTGATTATGACCGCTCTCTTGGACAGTCCTCTAGAGCGATGAAAGAAGCAAAAAAAGTCGCCCAGCTTGGACAGCAGGACATTCAGGCCGCACCCCACTTCATCGTGGAGCCATATCATGATCCAGAGACGGCATCGATGATCGAACGGGCGGCTAGAGCTCAGGGAGCATCAGTTGAGTACGAAGATTACTATCCAACGGCTCAAGTGGTAAACAAGTATAGATACGGATCTGATCTCGTCAAACCTGGCGAGCTCGCGCGTCTAGGGACTCAGATGCGAAGGTTGCATGACTGGTACCTGAAAGCCTGTCGAAGATGTGAAACCTACATCACGGTGTATCTTAGAGATGAGCATTACTTCCGGGGGGAAGACGAGATAAACATTGAGTTAGAAGAACTGTTTCAGTTATTCAATCAAGACGCCCTCGACAAAGCTGTCATCAGTTGCTACTGCCTGTAAGTGATTTATTTGTGTAATTAAGTTTGTAGCTCATTCATTTGCACTAACAATTATCCTCATTATATTCTTTGTGTACGCTATACATTTAATTATGCAGAATGAAGAAGCTGGAATACAAAAGAGGCAAGCTCCTACCGCTGGGGTTCATAGACCCAAACACAGTTCATGAAGTTACGGTTCGAGACTTCGCCAAGGACACAGAGGACAACATCGTAATGTTTTTAGAGAAGCAAGCAGACAAAGAGGATATATTCTTTCCCTACAACTTCAAGTGAGTGTTATATATAACATACATTATGCTTGTGCACCTTCCACTTTATTCTCGTAATCATTGAGCTATGCTTGTGCAGTTTCCATTTTATTCTCCTAATCATTGATCTTCACCTTGGAGTCGTAAACGTCATGGACTCGAAACGTAAAGAATATGCGGAATGGGCGGACATGGCTGCCATCCTCCAGAGGTAGTTTCAATCAATTTCGTATTGGCATCTTCATCTGCTCTAATTCGAAGATATCATCAACTAATCAATTACTCATTTACTCATTATTTTTTGCCGGGCAGGGCTTGGAAACGGTTCATCAATACTGTTCCGGGTGAATGGAAACCGGAGCTTACATTTAGAGATTACCCTGTAAGTAGTACTATATATATAGCTATGTCCGTGAAACTTTATATATGATATTTACTTTCAATACGATGCTTGATTATTAGTTTGATCGAACTATTTTTTCGTAAAGTGTATGAGGCAGGAAAAAGGGAATAACTTATGTGGATACTACGTCTGCACCTTCATGCGTGACATGTCCTGTCCCAAGGGTGGGGATGCCCAAATACACCACACTCGTGTACGATAACAAATTTTCACAATTAATCTTAATTAGTACCATCTATTGTATTGAGTTCCATTCATATATTGATCTCCTTTTTTAAATATAGATGACACGCCTGCGGGACACTCTCATAACAGCGGATCAAATAAAAGCAATTCAAGAGGAAATCGCGGGATTCTTTATTACCGAGGTCCTTACCCCAGGTGGAGAGCACTATCGGAAGATCGTGACGGCGGAGGATATTCGTTCAGGAAAAGTTGTATTGTAAATATGCATGCATTACGTGTACTGTGTTGACTATGTCGTGTACTGTTGACGATGTCTATATATATTCATGACGATTTTTTGTGGTTTCTTGAATGATATATATATGCATTGCTGAAACTCTGCCGCGGCAAGGGAAACAGACTGTTTCTCTGCCGCGGCAGAGAAACGCTGGTACAGCCCAAATCTGTGCCGCGGCAGAGAAATAGCAATTCTCTGCCGCGGCAGAGAAACATAGGCCCGGTTCGTACCACGAACCGGGACCAAAGCCCTTCCAGCGCGAGCTCCCTGGTCGCACCACGTGTTGAGGCCTTTAGGCCCGGTTTATCTTTGAACCGGGACTAAAGGGTACCCCCTTTAGTCCCGCCTAGTTGGTCCCGGTTCGGGAACCGGGTCTAAAGGCCCAAATGGACCGGGCCTATTGCCCCTTCCACTATGAGAGGGTTAGTGCATAATCAAAAATTCACATGTTCAGAGGTGACACAATCATTCTTAACACTTGGACATTGCTCAAAGCTACTGAAAGTCAATGGAATCGAAAAATCCATCAAGCAAGGCAAAACAGGTAATGCGAAATAAAAGGCAGAATCTGTCAAAACAGAACAGTTCGTAAAGACGAATTTTAAAGAGGCACCAGACTTGCTCAAATGAAAATGCTCAAATTGAATGAAAGTTGCGTACATATCTGAGGATCACTCACGTAAATTGGCATAATTTTCTGAGTTACCTACAGAGAATTAGGCCCAGATTCGTGACAGAAGAAATCTGTTTCTGCGCAGTAATCCAAATCTAGTATGAACCTTACTATCAAAGACTTTACTTGGCACAACAATGCAACAAAATTAAGATAAGGAGAGGTTGCTACAGTATTAACAACTTCCAAAACACAAATATAAAACAAAATTACTGTAGTAAAATAAACACATGGGTTATCTCCCAAGAAGTGCTTTCTTTATAGCCATTAAGATGGGCTCAGCAGTTTTAAAGATGCACTCGCAAGAAATAGTAGTTGAAGCAAAAGAGAGCATCCAGAGGCAAATTCAAAGCACATTTAAGTCTAACATGCTTCCTATGCATAGGAATCTTGTAAATAAACAAGTTCATGAAGAGCAAAGTAACAAGCATAGGAAGATAAAGCAAGTGCAGCTTCAAGATTTTCAGCACATAGAGAGGTGTTTTAGTAACATGAAAATTTCTACAACCATATTTTCCTCTCTCATAATAATGTCCAGTAGCATCATGAGCAAACTCAACAATATAACTATCACATAAAGCATTCTTATCATGAGTCTCATGCATAAAATTATTACTCTCCACATAAGCATAATCAATTTTATTAGTTGTAGTGGGAGCAAATTCAACAAAGTAGCTATCATCATTATTATCATCATCAAATATAGGAGGCATATTGTAATCATAATCAAATTTATCCTCCATAACAGGTGGAACCAAAAGACTACTATCATTATAATCATCATAAATAGGAGGTAAAGTATCATCAAAGTAAATTTTCTCCTCCATGCCCGGGGGACTAAAAAGATCATGCTCATCAAAACCAGCTTCCCCAAGCTTAGAACTTTCCATATCATTAGCAACAATAGTGTTCAAAGTGTTCATACTAATATGTTCCATGGGTTTTTTAATTTTCGGATCAAACCATCCATGTCTTAAATCAGGAAATAGAATAAGAAGCTCATTGTTGTCCATTATGCCTAACTAGTGTAAACAAGAAACAAAAAGATGCAATTGCAGGATCTAAAGGAAATAGCTTCGAGCACAAACACAATGGCGCCAGAAAAGTACTTTACCTGGAACCGGAGTATGAGTGCCTTTTACCTTTCCCCCCCGGCAACGGCGCCAGAAAATAGTCTTGATGACCCACACGTATAGGGGGTGTATCGTAGTATCTTCGATAAGTAAGAATGTCGATCCCAACGAGGAGCAGAAGGTGTTGACAAGGTTTCGATGAAGGATTCACTGTAAATGCTCACGGACAAGTATTCAGGGGGTTTTCATGTAACAGATGAATAAAGTGCGAGTAAGTAAAGTGCGAGAGTAACAATTGCAGCGAGTGGCCCAATCCTTTTTAACACAAAGGAAAAGCCGGTTTGTTTACTTATAATGACCAAACGTTCCTGAGGACACACGGGATTTTAGTCTAGTGCTTTCGCTACATACGGCTAATTAATCTTCATTGTTTTGATAAGTGTTGTGTGGGTGAACCTACGCTAATGTACCGCCCTTCCTAGGACTAATACATACTTGTGATTATACCCCTTGCAAGCATCCGCAACTACAAGAAAGTAATTAAGATAAATCTAACCACAGCCTTAAACTCGAGATCCTGCTATCCCTCCTGCATCGATATACCAACGGGGGCTCAGGTTTCTGTCACTCCGGCAACCCCGCAATTGGCAAACGAGTACAAGATGCATTCCCCTAGGCCCATAAAGGTGAAGTGTCGTGTAGTCGACGTTCACACGACACCACTAGAAGAATAACACCACAACTTAAATATCATAACATTGAATATTACTCAACCATACTTCACTACTAACATTTAGACTTCACCCATGTCCTCAAGAACTAAACGAACTACTCACGAGACATCATATGGAACATGATCAGAGGTGATATGATGATGAATAACAATCTGAACATAAACCTTGGTTCAACGGTTTCACTCAATAGCATCAATAACAAGTAGAAATCAACACCGGGAGAGTTTCCCCTATCAAACAATCAAGATCAAACAACGGTGACGATGTGCAGCGGTGGAGACGGCGGTGATGATGATGAAGATGATGATGATGGCGATGGAGATGATGTCCTTCTCGATGGCCGTCCCGGCGGCGTGCCGGAACAGAGACTCCTGTCCCCCAGATCTTGGCTTCGCGATGGCGGCGGCTCTGGATGGTTTCTCGTACCGTGGCTTTTCCGTATCGAGGTTTTAGGTCGAGGAGGCTTAAATAGGCGAAGAGGCGGCGTCGGAGGGTCAATGAGGCGGTGTCACCATAGGGGGGCGCGGCCACCCTGGCCGCGCCGGCCTATCATCTGGGGCCCTGTGGCCCCCCTCTGCGGCTCTCGGGTGTTCTGGATGCCGGGGATTCTAAGATGTCGGGCGTTGATTTCGTCCAATTCCGAGAATATTTCCTTACTAGGATTTCTGAAACCAAAAACAGCAGAAAACAGCAACTGGCCCTTCGGCATCTCGTCAATAGGTTAGTTCCGGAAAATGCATAATAATGACATAAAAGTATGCATAAAACATGTAGATATCATCAATAATGTGGCATGGAACATAAGAAATTATCGATACGTCGGAGACGTATCATATCCTATGAAGACGCATTTCTCCGCTTTGGGTTCTAGCTTGTCAGGTTGTAACTTTTTATAAGCTTCGTAACCCCAAACTTTAAGGAACGACAACTTAGGTTTCATATTAAACCATAATTCATACGGTGTCATTTCAACGGATTTAGATGGTGCCCTATTTAAAGTGAATGCGGCTGTCTCTAATGCATAACCCCAAAAAGATAACAGCAAATCGGTAAGAGACATCATAGATCGAACCATATCCAAGAGAGTTCGATTACGACGTTCGGAAACACCATTTCGTTGTGGTGTTCCCGGCGGTGTCAATTGTTAAAGTATTCCGCATTTCTTTAAATGCATGCCAAACTCATAACTCAGATATTCGCCTCCGCGATCAGAACGCAGAAACTTAATCTTCTTGTTACGTTGATTTTCTACTTCACTTTGGAATTCCTTAAACTTCTCGAAAGTTTTGGATTTATGTTTCATTAAGATATACCTATATCTACTCAGATCATCTGTGAAGGTTAGAACATAACGATAACCACCGCGCGATGCTACGCTCATTGGTCTGCATACATCTGTATGTATGATTTCCAACAAGTCTGTAGCTCGCTCCATAGTACCAGAAAATGGAGTCCTAGTCATTTTTCCCATTAGACATGCTTCGCATTTGTCAAGTGACTCAAAGTCAATTGACTCAAGAAGTCCATCGGAATGGAGTTTCTTCATGCGCTTCAATCCAATATGACCAAGACGACAGTGCCACATATAAGTAGAATTATCATTCAATTTAGTTTGTTTAGCATCAATGTTATGAACATGTGTATCACTACTATCGAGATTTATCAAGAATAAACCATTCGTCTCAAGTGCATGACCATAAAAGATATTATTCATAAAAATAGAACAATCATTATTCTCTGACTTAAATGAATAACCATCTTGCATTAAACAAGATCCAGATACAATGTTCATGCTTGGGGATGCTCGATACGTCTCAAACGTATCTATAATTTCTTATGTTCCATGCTACTTTTATGATGATACTCACATGTTTTATACACACTTTATGTCATTATTATGCATTTTCCGGCACTAACCTATTGACGAGATGCCGAAGAGGTTGTTGTTTCTGCTGTTTTTGGTTTCAGAAATCCTACAAAGGAAATATTCTCGGAATTGGACGAAATCAACGCCCAGGGTCTTATTTTTCCACGAAGCTTCCAGAAGACCGAGGGAGATACGAAGTGGGGCCACGAGGTGGCGCCACACTAAGGCGGCGCGGCCTAGGGGGGCCCGCGCCGCCCTAGCGTGTGGGCCCCTCGTGACGCCCCCTGACCTGCCCTTCCGCCTACTTAAAGCCTTCGTCGAGAAAACCCAGTACCGAGAGCCACGATACGGAAAACCTTCCAGAGACGCGGCCGCCAATCCCATCTCGGGGGATTCACGAGATCGCCTCCCGCACCCTGCCAGAGAGGGAATCATCTCCCGGAGGACTCTTCATCGCCATGATTGCCTCCGGATCGATGTGTGAGTAGTTCACCCCTGGACTATGGGTCCATAGCAGTAGCTAGATGGTTGTCTTCCCCTCTTGTGCTATCATGTTTAGATCTTGTGAGCTGCCTATCATGATCAAGATCATCTATTTGTAATGCTACATGTTGTGTTTGTTGGGATCCGATGAATATGGAATACTATGTTATGTTGATTATCAATCTATCATATATGTGTTGTTTATGATCTTGCATGCTCTCCGTTGCTAGTAGAGGCTCTGGCCAAGTTGATACTTGTAACTCCAAGAGGGAGTATTTATGCTCGATAGTAGGTTCATGCCTCCATTAAATCTGGGACAGTGACAGAAAGTTCTAAGGTTGTGGATGTGATGTTGCCACTAGGGATAAAACATCAATGCTTTGTCTAAGGATATTTGTGTTGATTACATTACGCACCATACTTAATGCAATTGTCTATTGTTTGCAACTTAATACTGTAAGGGTGCGGATGCTAACCCGAAGGTGGACTTTTTAGGCATAGATGCATGCTGGATAGCGGTCTATGTACTTTGTCGTAATGCCCAATTGAATCTCACTTTACTCATCATGATATGTATGTGCATTGTTATGCCCTCTCTATTTGTCAATTGCCCAACTGTAATTTGTCCACGTATCGATAATTTCTTATGTTCCATGCCACATTATTGATGATACCTACATATTTTATGCATACTTTATGTCATATTTATGCATTTTCCGGCACTAACCTATTAACGAGATGCCGAAGAGCCATTGTTGTTTTCTGCTGTTTTTGGTTTCAGAAATCCTAGTAAGGAAATATTCTCGGAATTGGACGAAATCAACGCCCAGGGTCCTATTTTTCCACGAAGCTTCCGGAAGACCTAGGGAGAAACGGTGGCCACGAGGTGGCAGACACCAGGCGGCGCGGCCTGACCCCTGGCGCGCGGCCCTGTCGTGTGGGCCCCTCGTGACGCCCCTTGACCTACCCTTCCGACTACTTAAGCCTTCGTCGATAATAGCCCCAGTACCGAGAGCCACGATACGGAAAACCTTCCAGAGACGCCGCCGCCACCAATCCCATCTCGGGGGATTCAGGAGATCGCCTCCGGCACCCTGCCGGAGAGGGGAATCATCTCCGGAGGACTCTACACCGCCATGGTCGCCTCCGGATTGATGAGTGAGTAGTTCACCCCTGGACTATGGGTCCATAGCAGTAGCTAGATGGTCGTCTTCTCCTTATGTGCTTCATTGTCGGGTCTTGTGAGCTGCCTAACATGATCAAGATCATCTATCTGTAATGCTATATGTTGTGTTTGTTGGGATCCGATGGATAGAGAATACTATGTTATGTTGATTATCAATCTATTACCTATGTGATGTTTATGATCTTTCATGCTCTCCGTTATTAGTAGAGGCTCTGGCCAAGTTTTTACTCTTAACTCCAAGAGGGGTATTTATGCTCGATAGTGGGTTCATGCCTCCATTAAATCGGGACAGTGACAGAAAGTTCTAAGGTTGTGGATGTGCTGTTGCCACTAGGGATAAAACATTGATGTATGTCCGAGGATGTAGTTATTGATTACATTACGCACCATACTTAATGCAATTGTCTGTTGTTTGCAACTTAATACCGGAAGGGGTTCGGATGATAACCTGAAGGTGGACTTTTTAGGCATAGATGCATGCTGGATAGCGGTCTATGTACTTTGTCGTAATTCCCAATTAAATCTCACCATACTCATCATATCATGTATGTGCAATGTCATGCCCTCTCTATTTGTCAATTGCCCAACTGTAATTTGTTCACCCAACATGCTATTTATCTTATGGGAGAGACACCTCTAGTGAACTGTGGACCCCGGTCCATTCTTTTAATCGAATACAATCTACTACAATACTTGTTCTACTGTTTTCTGCAAACAATCATCATCCACACTATACATCTAATCCTTTGTTACAGCAAGCCGGTGAGATTGACAACCTCACTGTTACGTTGGGGAAAAGTACTTTGGTTGTGTTGTGCAGGTTCCACGTTGGCGCCGGAATCCCTGGTGTTGCGCCGCACTACATCTCGCTGCCATCAACCTTCAACGTGCTTCTTGGCTCCTACTGGTTCGATAAAACTTGGTTTCTTACTGAGGGAAACTTGCTGATGTACGCATCACACCTTCCACTTGGGGTTCCCAACGGACGCGTGCTGTACGCGTATCAAGCTAAATTTCTGGCGCCGTTGCCGGGGAGATCAAGACACGCTGCAAGGGGAGTCTCCACATCGCAACCTCTTTACTTTGTTTTTGTCTTACTTTATTTTATTTACTACTTTGTTTGCTGCACTAAATCAAAACACAAACAAAATTAGTTGCTAGTTTTACTTTATTTGCTATCTTGTTTGCTATATCAAAAACACAAAAAAAATAGTTACTTGCATTTACTTTATCTAGTTTGCTTTATTTACCGTTGCTAAAATGGGTACTCCTGAAAATACTAAGTTGTGTGACTTCACAAACACAAATAATAATGATTTCTTATGCACACCTATTGCTCCACCTGCTACTACAGCAGAATTCTTTGAAATTAAACCTGCTTTACTGAATCTTGTTATGCGAGAGCAATTTTCTGGTGTTAGTTCTGATGATGCTGCTGCCCATCTCAATAATTTTGTTGAACTTTGTGAAATGCAAAAGTATAAAGATGTAGATGGTGACATAATAAAATTAAAATTGTTTCCTTTCTCACTAAGAGGAAGAGCTAAAGATTGGTTGCTATCTCTGCCTAAGAATAGTATTGATTCATGGATTAAATGCAAGGATGTTTTTATTGGTAGATATTATCCCCCTGCTAAAATTATATCTTTGAGGAGTAGCATAATGAATTTTAAACAATTGGATACTGAGCATGTTGCACAAGCATGGGAAAGAATGAAGTCTTTGGTTAAAAATTGCCCAACCCATGGACTGACTACTTGGATGATCATCCAAACCTTTTATGCAGGACTGAATTTTTCTTCACGGAACCTATTGGATTCAGCTGCTGGAGGTACCTTTATGTCCATCACTCTTGGTGAAGCAACAAAGCTTCTTGATAATATGATGATTAATTACTCTGAATGGCACATGGAAAGAGCTCCACAAGGTAAGAAGGTAAATTATGTCGAAGAAACCTCTTCCTTGAGTGATAAGATTGATGCTATTATGTCTATGCTTGTGAATGATAGGACAAATATTGATCCTAATAATGTTCCGTTAGCTTCATTGGTTGCTCAAGAAGAACATGTTGATGTAAACTACATTAAAAATAATAATTTCAACAACAATGCTTACCGGAACAATTCTAGTAACAACTATAGGCCATATCCTTATAATAATGGTAACGGTTATGGGAATTCTTATGGGAATTCTTACAACAATAATAGGAACACACCCCCTGGACTTGAAGCTATGCTTAAACAATTTATTAGTACACAGACTGCTTTTAACAAATCTGTTGAAGAAAAGCTTGGGAAAATTGATATACTTGCTTCTAAAGTCGATAGTCTTGCTGCTGATGTTGATCTTTTGAAATTGAAAGTTATGCCTCATGAAAATCATAATAATAAAATTGTTACTACAGCAAATACCATCCAAGTTAGAATTAATGAGAATATAAGATTGATGGCCGAATTGCGTGCTAGGTGGGAAAGAGAAGAAAATGAAAAAGAAGACAATATAGCTAAAGTTTGGACTATTACCACCACTAGCAATGCTAATGCTACACATGTTGCTGCACCTCCTACTAATAATGGTGAAAGAATTGGTGTTGGCAATGTTTCTACTTCTAATGCAAAGCGCGAAAAACTGCCTGAAATTGCTAAAACTGCTGAAACTGCCTGTGATAAAACTGCTGAAATTTTTTCCAACATTGGGGATAAAGATCCCATTGCTTTAGATTATAATGGTTTGGATTTTGATGATTGTCATATCTCTGAAGTTATAAAGTTCTTACAAAAACTTGCTAAGAGTCCTAATGCTAGTGCTATAAATTTGGCTTTCACGAAACATATTACAAATGCTCTCATAAAAGCTAGAGAAGAGAAACTAAATCGCGAAACTTCTATCCCTAGGAAGTTAGAAGATGGTTGGGAGCCCATCATTAAGATGAGGGTCAATGACTTTGATTGTAATGCTTTATGTGATCTTGGTGCAAGTATTTCCGTTATGCCTAAGAAAATCTATAATATGCTTGACTTGCCACCATTGAAAAATTGTTATTTGGATGTTAATCTTGCTGATAATTCTACGAAGAAACCTTTGGGGAGAGTTGATAATGTTCGCATTACCGTTAACAATAACCTTGTCCCCGTTGATTTTGTTATCTTGGATATTGAATGCAATGCATCTTGTCCCATCATATTGGGAAGTCCTTTTCTTCGAACTGTTGGTGCTATCATTGATATGAAGGAAGGTAATATTAAATATGAATTTCCTCTCAAGAAAGGTATGGAACACTTCCCTAGAAAGAGAATGAAGTTACCTTTTGATTCTATTATTAGAATAAATTATGATGTTGACACTTCGTCTCTTGATAATACTTGATACACACTTTCTGCGCCTAGCTGAAAGGCGTTAAAGAAAAGCGCATATGGGAGACAACCCATGTTTTTACTACAGTACTTTTATTTTATATTTGAGTCTTGGAAGTTGTTACTACTGTAGCAACCTCTCCTTATCTTAGTTTTGTGCATTGTTGTGCCAAGTAAAGTCGTTGATAGTAAGGTTCATACTAGATTTGGATTACTGCGCAGAAACAGATTTCTTTGCTGTCACGAATCTGGGCCTAATTCTCTGTAGTAACTCAGAAAATTATGCAAATTTACGTGAGCGATCCTCAGATACGTACGCAACTTTCATTCAATTTGAGAATTTTCATTTGAGCAAGTCTGGTGCCTCAATAAAATTCGTCTATACGAACTGTTCTATTTTGACAGATTCTGCCTATTATTTCGCATTGCCTGTTTTGCCATGCTTCATGGATTTTTCGATTCCATTGACTTTCAGTAGCTTTGTGCAATGTCCAGAAGTGTTAAGAATGATTGTGTCACCTCTGAACATGTAAATTTTAATTGTGCACTAACCCTCGAATGAGTTGTTTTGAGTTTGGTGTGGAGGAAGTTTTCAAGGATCAAGAGAGGGAGATGATACAATATGATCAAGGAGAGTGAAAGCTCTAAGCTTGGGGATGCCCGGTGGTTCACCCCTGCATATATCAAGAAGACTCAAGCGTCTAAGCTTGGGGATGCCCAAGGCATCCCCTTCTTCATCGACAACATTATCAGGTTCCTCCCCTGAAATTATATTTTTATTCCATCACATCTTATGTACTTTGCTTGGAGCGTCGGTTTGTTTTTGTTTTTGTTTTGTTTGAATAAAATGGATCCTAGCATTCATTGTGTGGGAGAGAGACACGCTCCGCTGTTGCATATGGACAAATATGTCCTTAGGCTTTACTCATAGTATTCATGGCGAAAGTTTCTTCTTCGTTAAATTGTTATATGGTTGGAATTGGAAAATGATACATGTAGTAATTGCTAAAATGTCTTGGATAATGTGATACTTGGCAATTGTTGTGCTCATGTTTAAGCTCTTGCATCATATACTTTGCACCTATTAATGAAGAAATACATAGAGCATGCTAAAATTTGGTTTGCATAATTGGTCTCTCTAAGGTCTAGATAATTTCTAGTATTGAGTTTGAACAACAAGGAAGACGGTGTAGAGTCTTATAATGTTCACAATATGTCTTTTATGTGAGTTTTGCTGCACCGCTTCATCCTTGTGTTTGTTTCAAATAACCTTGCTAGCCTAAACCTTGTATCGAGAGGGAATACTTCTCATGCATCCAAAATCCTTGAGCCAACCACTATGCCATTTGTGTCCACCATACCTACCTACTACATGGTATTTCTCCGCCATTCCAAAGTAAATTGCTTGAGTGCTACCTTTAAAATTTCCATTCTTCACCTTTACAATATATAGCTCATGGGACAAATAGCTTAAAAACTATTGTGGTATTGAATATGTATTTATGCACTTTATCTCTTATTAAGTTGCTTGTTGTGCGATAACCATGTTCCTAGGGACGCCATCAACTACTCTTTGTTGAATATCATGTGAGTTGCTATGCATGTCCGTCTTGTCTGAAGTAAGGGAGATTTACCACTAAAATGGTTAGAGCATACATAATGTTAGAGAAGAACATTGGGCCGCTAACTAAAGCCATGATCCATGGTGGAAGTTTCAGTTTTGGACAAATATCCTCAATCTCATATGAGAAAATTAATTGTTGCTACATGCTTATGCATAAAAGAGGAGTCCATTATCTGTTGTCTATGTTGTCCCGGTATGGATGTCTAAGTTGAGAATAATCAAAAGCGAGAAATCCAATGTGAGCTTTCTCCTTAGACCTTTGTACAGGCGGCATAGAGGTACCCCTTTGTGACACTTGGTTAAAACATGTGCATTGCGATGATAATCCAGGTAATCCAAGCTAATTAGGACAAGGTGCGGGCACTATTAGTATACTATGCATGAGGCTTGCAACTTGTAGGATATAATTTACATAATACATATGCTTTATTACTACCGTTGACAAAATTGTTTCTTGTTTTCAAAACCAAAGCTCTAGCACAAATATAGCAATCGATGCTTTCCTCTTTGAAGGACCTTTCTTTTACTTTTATGTTGAGTCAGTTCACCTATCTCTCTCCACATCAAGAAGCAAACACTTGTGTGAACTGTGCATTGATTCCTACATACTTGCATATTGCACTTGTTATATTACTTTGCATTGACAACTATCCATGAGATATACATGTTACAAGTTGAAAGCAACCGCTGAAACTTCATCTTCCTTTATGTTGCTTCAATACCTTTACTTTGAATTATTGCTTTATGAGTTAACTCTTATGCAAGACTTATTGATGCTTGTCTTGAAGTACTATTCATGAAAAGTCTTTGCTTTATGATTCATTTGTTTACTCATGTCATTTACATTGTTTTGATCGCTGCATTCATTACATATGCTTACAATAGTATGATCAAGGTTATGATGGCATGTCATTCCAGAAATTATCTTTGTTATCGTTTACCTGCTCGGGACGAGCAGGAACTAAGCTTGGGGCTGATACGTCTCCGACGTATCGATAATTTCTTATGTTCCATGCCACATTATTGATGATACCTACATGTTTTATGCATACTTTATGTCATATTTATGCATTTTTCGGCACTAACCTATTAACGAGATGCCGAAGAGCCAGTTGATGTTTTCTGCTGTTTTTGGTTTCAGAAATCCTAGTAAGGAAATATTCTCGGAATTGGACGAAATCAACGCCCAGGGTCCTATTTTTCCACGAAGCTTCCAGAAGACCGAGGGAGAAACGAGTGGGCCACGGGTGGCAGACACCAGGCGGCGCGCCTGGACCCTGGCCGCGCGGCCCGTCGTCTGGGCCCCTCGTGACGCCCTTGACCTACCCTTCCGCCTACTTAAGCCTTCGTCGATAATAGCCCCAGTATCGAGAGCCACGATACGGAAAACCTTCTAGAGACGCCGCGCCAATCCCATCTCTCGGGGATTCAGGAGATCGCCTCCGGCACCCTGCCGGAGAGGGGAATCATCTCCCGGAGGACTCTACACCGCCATGGTCGCCTCCGAATTGATGAGTGAGTAGTTCACCCCTGGACTATGGGTCCATAGCAGTAGCTAGATGGTCGTCTTCTCCTTATGTGCTTCATTGTCGGGTCTTGTGAGCTGCCTAACATGATCAAGATCATCTATCTGTAATGCTATATGTTGTGTTTGTTGGGATCCGATGGATAGAGAATACTATGTTATGTTGATTATCAATCTATTACCTATGTGATGTTTATGATCTTGCATGCTCTCCGTTATTAGTAGAGGCTCTGGCCAAGTTTTTAATCTTAACTCCAAGAGGGAGTATTTATGCTCGATAGTGGGTTCATGCCTCCATTAAATCTGGGACAGTGACAGAAAGTTCTAAGGTTGTGGATGTGCTGTTGCCACTAGGGATAAAACATTGATGCTATGCCCGAGGATGTAGTTATTGATTACATTATGCACCATACTTAATGCAATTGTCTGTTGTTTGCAACTTAATACTGGAAGGGGTTCGGATGATAACCTGAAGGTGGACTTTTTAGGCATAGATGCATGCTGGATAGCGGTCTATGTACTTTGTCGTAATGCCCAATTAAATCTCACCATACTCATCATATCATGTATGTGCATTGTCATGCCCTCTCTATTTGTCAATTGCCCAACTGTAATTTGTTCACCCAACATGCTATTTATCTTATGGGAGAGACACCTCTAGTGAACTGTGGACCCCGGTCCATTCTTTTAATCGAATACAATCTACTGCAATACTTGTTCTACTGTTTTTTGCAAACAATCATCATCCACACTATACATCTAATCCTTTGTTACAGCAAGCCGGTGAGATTGACAACCTCACTGTTACGTTGGGGCAAAGTACTTTGGTTGTGTTGTGCAGGTTCCACGTTGGCGCCGGAATCCCTGGTGTTGCGCCGCACTACATCTCGCTGCCATCAACCTTCAACGTGCTTCTTGGCTCCTACTGGTTCGATAAACCTTGGTTTCTTACTGAGGGAAACTTGATGCTGTACGCATCACACCTTCCACTTGGGGTTCCCAACGGACGCGTGTTGTACGCGTATCACCCAACTGTAATTTGTTCACCCAACATGCTATTTCTTATCGGAGAGACACCTCTAGTGAACTGTGGACCCCGGTCCAATTCTTTACATCTGAATACAATCTACTGCAAACATTGTTCTTTACTGTTCTTCGCATACAAACATCATTTTCCACACCATACATTTAATCCTTTGTTTACAGCAAGCCGGTGAGATTGACAACCTCACTCTTAAGTTGGGGCAAAGTATTTGGATTGTGTTGTGCAGGTTCCACGTTGGCGGAATCCCTGGTGTTGCGCCGCACTACACTCCGTCACCAACAACCTTCACGTGCTCCTTGACTCCTACTAGTTCGATAACCTTGGTTTCTTACTAAGGGAAAACTTGCTGCTGTACGCATCACACCTTCCTCTTGGGGTTCCCAACGGGCGTGTGCTTTATGCGTCATCAAGCTCTTTTTCTGGCGTCGTTGCCGGGGAGATCAAGACATGCTGCAAGGGGAGTCTCCCACTTCCAATCTCTTTACTTTGTTTTTGTCTTGCTTTACTTTATTTTATTTACTGCTTTGTTTGCTTTCTTATATCAAAAAAAAAAATTAGTTACTTGCTTTACTTTATTTATTATCTTGTTTGCGTTCTCTATATTAAAAACACAAAAAAATTAGTTACTTGCATTTACTTTATTTAGTTTGCTTTATTTACTATTGCTAAAATGAGTAATCCTGAAGTTGAAGTTCGTTCGTTTAAGCAACAAGGGGGAGAATGTTTAAAAGATGCTTGGTATAGAATTAGTGATGCTCATAATAGGTGCACTAAGAAACACTCCACTATTATCCTACTTAGGAATTTTTATGTTGGTATCTCTAGCTGGAATAGGTATGTTCTTGATACTCTTGCGGGAGGTAATTTCCTAGGCACTCCTGCTTTAGAAGCTAGTTGCATTATTGAGAGTCTAGTTGGAATACCACCTGTTAATGAAGTTAAAATTGAAATCTCTCTTGAAGATGTCATGAAAAAGTTGGAGACCATAGAGCAAAATCTTCCAAGTATTAATACTAAATTGGGAATATTACTTAATAGCACTGATAAACTTGATAAATCTCTAGGTGGAATTAATGAGAGAATTGCCATCTTAGAAACTTGTGCTACTCATGATAATCAAACCCATAGGATTAGTGAACTTGAAGAAGCTATGGGAACCTTGGGTTCAACTTTTTCTTCTCTTAAGTTTAAGGAGAAAGCTTATGTGGGTAAGGAGCAAAAGTTCATGTATGTCTCTAAGGTGCCTAAGCCAAAAAACTATTATAGGCCTAAAATTGACAAAGCCCTTAGTACCACTATAGATAATGGAACATCTAAGATACCTATTGTGACAAGCTATGAAAATTATGATGTTGATGCTTCATCTCTTGATAATACTTGATTCACACTTTCTGCGCCTAGCTGAAAGACGTTAAAGAAAAGCGCTTATGGTAGACAACCCATGATTTTACTCCAGCACTTTTGTTTTATATTTGAGTCTTGGAAGTTGTTACTACTGTAGCAATGATACGTCCAAAACGTATCTACTTTCCCGAACACTTTTGCTATTGTTTTGCCTCTAATTTGTGTATTTTGGATGCAACTAACGCGGACTAACGCTGTTTTCAGCAGAACTGTTCTAGTGTCTCGTTTTTGTGCAGAAATCCAACTTTCAGGAAAAACCTCGGAATTTATACAGAAGGCCCTATTTTCCCAGAAGACTCACGGAGCCAGAAGGGCAAGTCAGGTGGAGGCCCGAGGGCCCCACACCCTAGGGCGGCGCGGCCCAGGGGGGGGCGCGCGGCCCTAGCGTGTGGCCCCCTCGGCCGGCCTCCGACGCCCTCCTTCGGACTACTTATCGCCTCGACCTAAAAACGCACGGAGAGAAGTCGAAGTCCAGAAGCGAACGCCGCCACATCGCGAAACTCCGTCTCGGGAGCCAGAAGTCTCCGTTCTGGCGCCGGGACGGGGAATTGGAGGAGATCATCACCACCATCACCACCGACGCCTCTCCATCAACCAGCAATGTTTCCCCCATCCATGTGTGAGTAATTCCCCCGCTGTAGGCTGAAGGGGATGGTAGGGATTGGATGAGATTGGTCATGTAATAGCATTAGATTGTTAGGGCATAGTGCCTAGTGTCCGTAATTGGTACTTTGATGATATTGTTGCAACTTGTTATGCTTAATGCTTGTCACTAGGGCCCGAGTGCCATGATCTCAGATCTGAACATGTTATTATTTCATCATGATATTCATTGTTTATGGTCTTACCTGCAAGTTGTATACACATGTCGCTGTCCGGAACCAATGGCCCCGAAGTGACAGAAATCGGGACAACCGGAGGGGATGGTAGTGATGTGAGGATCACATGTGTTCATGGAGTGTTAATGCTTTGCTCCGGTACTCTATTAAAAGGAGTACCTTAATATCCAGTAGATTCCCTTGAGGCCCGGCTGCCACCGGCTGGTAGGACAAAAGATGTTGTGCAAGTTTCTCATTGCGAGCACGTACGACTATAATTGGAACACATGCCTATTGATTGCTTTGTACTTGGACACCATTTTATTATTATCTGCAAATGCCCTGTTATGATTGTTACATGAGTTTCTCTCATCCATGCAACGCCCGTTATCCGTCCCCGTGCCTACAGTATTTTAATCCTGCTGTTTACTATAATTACTACTGCTGTCTTTGTTACTCGCTGTGTTATTCTACTACTGTTATAAAACTGTTACTACGATAAACTCTTGCGAGCAAGTCTGTTTCGGTGCAGCTGAATTGACAACTCCGCTGTTAAGGCTTCCAAGTATTCTTTGTCTCCCCTTGTGTCGAATCAATAAATTGGGTTTTACTACCCGCGAAGACTGCTGCGATCCCCTATACTTGTGGGTTATCAAGACTGTTTTCTGGCGCCGTTGCCGGGGAGCATAGCTTTATTTGGAAGTTCACTTGGATTGATATTGTTCGCTGCAAATTCTCCATCATGGGTAAAACTCGCGATCCTAAAGTCGCCATATTACCATCCACTACAAGAAAAGGTACAACTCTGAGTACCTCTGCTACACTTGATTCACCATCTGTGATAAGTCAACTTGTTTCACCGCCGCAAGCTTCACTTGCTGGTACTTCTGCTGAATCTGAAAACTCTCATAATATTGATAATGTTTCTGCTGTGCTTGATGATAGTGGTTCATTGGGATCCTTTCTAGATGCTACAATTTCTAGGTCTAGACAAATTGAAAATGCTGAAACTCCTAATGCTGCTACACCTGTTAATTCACCTGAACTTGATTATTCTAGTGATGATCCTGATGAGGATTATGTGGAGCTTAATGATGATTTTATTAATAGATGCAATGCTACTACTGATGCAAGAAAAATTAAAAAGTTTCTCGCACAATATACTGTTAGACATAAGTTATCTCCTGATCCTGAATTTGCCACATCTCCTATATGCATTAAGGATAAAGATTATGATTTTTCTCTTGATCTATCTCATATAGCTATTGTAGAGAAAACACCCTTTTGTGGTACTGAAAAAGAAAGTGTTGTAGAACACATGATTGAACTTTCTTCTATGAGTAGTTTGTTTTCTGATGATGTTAAGATGCGTACTTATTTTGTCGCTAAAATTTTTCCTTTCTCATTAAAGGATGATGCTAAAACTTTCCTGCTAGTGCTCAACATATTGCTTTACAGAAAATGCTGCATGATGTTTTCTTTCGAAAATACTTTCCTGCTAGTGCTCAACATATTGCTTTACAGAAAATTTATAGGTTTGACCAGGGAGATGAAGAGAAATTGCCTGAGGCTTGGACAAGATTTTGTTCTCTTATCAGAGCTCGACCTGGACATGATTTAGAAAAGAATGATCTACTTGATATATTTTATAGTGGACTAACCATTGAATCTAGAGCATATTTGGATAGTTGTGTTGATTGTGTTTTCAGGAAAAGAACTCCAGACGAAGCTGAAGAATTATTGGCTAGAATAAGCCGGAATCATGATGATTGGAATACACCTGAACCAACTCCAATGCCAATATTGAAGAAGAGGGGTTTAATTGAATTGAATGATGAAGATATGAGGGAAGCTAAGAAGTCTCTCAAGGAAAAAGGTATTAAATCCGAAGATGTGAAGAATCTACCTCCCATAGAAGATATATGTGAGATAATTCCCCCTTCATCCATGATCGAGGTAAACTCCCTTCAACGCTTTACTAGGGAAGATATTCCGTATTCAAAACCTCCTGCTCAATGCTTAGATGAGTTTGATAATTATATTGTTAAGCAAGAAAATTTTAATATGAGAGTAGAGAATCATCTAATGGAAAATTCTCAAGCTATTAGCAATTTGCATGATATTGTGGAGAGAACCTCCAATGATGTTAAGATGCTTGTTAAACATTTTCAAATGGTTCAAACTCAAATTGATCAACTCACTAAAGTGCAAAATGACTTGTTAAAAAATAATTCTAAAGAGAAACATGCTTATGAAGTAACAACTAGAGGCGGTGTCTCTACCCAGGATCCTCTATATCCTGAAGGGCATCCCAAAAGAATTGAACAAGATTCTCAACGAATTGAACCTAGTGCTCCTTCTAAGAAAAAGAAAAAGAAACATAAAAATGTTGTAGAATCCTCTGAACCTGTTAATGATCCTAATAGTATTTCTATTTCTGATGCTGAAACTGAAAGTGGTAATGAACATGATAATGGTAATGATAATGATAAGAATGACGCTTCTGATAAAGAAGAAGTTGAAGATGAACCTGAAAAGCATGCTAAAAATAAAAAGTATACTAAAGAAGATTTTATTGCTAAGAAACATGGTAATGAAAGAGAACCTTGGGTGCAAAAGCAAATGCCTTTTCCTGCTAAGAAACTAAAATCAAAGGAAGAAGAACACTATAATAAATTTTGTGATTGGATGAAACCTTTATTTTTGCAAATCCCTTTGACTGATGCTATTAAATTGCCTCCTTATTCAAAGTATATGAAAGATATTGTTACTAACAAAAGGAAAATCCCCAATGAGGAAATTTCCACCATGCTTGCTAATTACTCTTTCAATGGCAAAGTTCCAAAGAAGTTGGGCGACCCAGGTATACCTACTATTCCTTGTTCTATTAAGAATAATTATGTTAAAACTGCTCTATGTGACTTGGGAGCCGGTGTTAGTGTTATGCCTTTTTCTCTCTATAAGAGACTTTATTTAGATAAGTTGATACCTACTGATATATCTTTGCAAATGGCTGATAAATCTACTGCTATTCCCGTTGGTATATGTGAGGATGTTCCTGTTCAAGTTACTACTAACTGCTTGATATTAACTGATTTTGTTGTGTTGGAAATGCCTGAAGATGATAATATGTCTATTATTCTTGGGAGACCTTTTCTTAACACCGCAGGGGCTGTTATTGATTGCAACAAAGGGAAGGTTACTTTCAATGTTGATGATAAGGAACATACCGTTTATTTTCCCAAGAGGATTGAGAAAGCATGTGGAGTTAATACTATCTCTAATGTGAGAACTATCAAAGTTGGAACTATTGATTGTCCTATATATGAGCCTAAAGAAGAATATCAAACTCTTATGATTGGATCCATATCAATACAATACAAGGTAACATGATTGATTTGAGGTTTATTTCTTCATATGTTATGTAAAATTTATTTGGTGGCAAGACTTGATCAACCTTGTTAACAAATACTTTTTATATGCATAGAGGGGGTAAACTGAAGGAGATATACCCTAGAGGCAATAATAAAGTGGTTATTATTTATATCTTTATGTTTATGATAAATGTTTATATATCATGCTAGAATTGTATTAACCGAAACATTAGTACATGTGTGATATGTAGACAAACAAGAAGTCCCTAGTATGCCTCTTAAACTAGCTTGTTGATTAATGGATGATTAGTTTCATAATCATGAACATTGGATGTTATTAATAACAAGGTTATGTCATTGTGTGAATGATATAATGGACACACCCAATTAAGCGTAGCATAAGATCTCGTCATTAAGTTATTTGCTATAAGCTTTCGATACATAGTTACCACCTTATGACCATAATCACTTATAAATCAGGTACTTTGATTACACAACACCAACACCAAATGGGTGGCTATAAAGGTGGGATTAAGTATCCGGAAAGTATGAGTTGAGGCATATGGATCAACAGTGGGATTTGTCCATCCCGATGACGGATAGATATACTCTGGGCCCTCTCGGTGGAATGTCGTCTAATGTCTTGCAAGAATGAGGAATCACATACCACATAACGAGTAAAGAGTACTTGTCAGGAGACGAGGTTGAACAAGGTATAGAGTGATACCGAAGATCAAACCTCGGACAAGTAAAATATCGCGAGACAAAAGGAAATTGGTAATATATGAATGGTTCATTCGATCACTAAAGTCATCGTTGAATATGTGGGAGCCATTATGGATCTCCAGATCCCGCTATTGGTTATTGGTCGAGTACTCAACCATGTCCGCATAGTTCACGAACCGTAGGGTGACACACTTAAAGTTGGATGTTGAAATGGTAGAACTTGAATATGGAATGGAGTTCGAATATTTGTTCGGAGTCCCGGATGAGATCCCGGACATCACGAGGAGTTCCGGAATGGTCCGGAGAATAAGATTCATATATAGGAAGTCATATTCCAAGTTTGGAAATGATCCGGTGCATTTATGGCAGGTTCTAGAAGGTTCTAGAAAAGTCCGGAAGAATGGCACTTTGGAAAGTGGAGTCCCAAAGAGACTCCACTTGCATGACCAGCCAACCCTAAAGGGGAGGAGTCCAAGGTGGACTCCCCTAGGGTGGCCGGCCACCCCACCTCAAGGAAAGGTGGGAGTCCCACCTTGAGTAGGACTCCCCCCTTGAGTAGGTTTCCCACTTTTGGGAGGTTTTAGTGTTGGGGTCTTATTCGAAGACTTGGACTAGAACTCTTGGGGCTTCCACCTATATAATGAGGGGCATAGAGAGGGGGCTGACCACTTCAAGCCTCAGCCTTGGCCGCACCCCTTAGAGGGCCGGCGCCCAACCCCCTCTCTCCCCAAACCCTAGCGGTCTCTCTCCTCCACATCCCGCACGCTTAAGCGAAGCTCGGATTTCTCCACCACCACCGACACCACGCCGTCGCGTCGGATTCAAGAGGACTACTTCCGCTGCCCGCTGGAACGGGGAGGACGTCGTCTTCATCAACAACCGAACGTGTGACCGAGTACGGAGGTGCTGCCCGTTCGTGGCGCCGGAGCGATCGTGATCAAGATCTTCTTTTGCAAGCGGCAAGTGATCGTCTACCACAGCAATAAGAGCCTACTCTTATAGGCTTTGGAATCTCTTCAAGGGTTATCTGATCGTTGCTACCGTCTTCTAGATTGCATCTTGGCTTGATTTCGTGTTCGCGGTAGGAAAATTTTGTTTTCTATGCTATTATCCTACAGTGGTATCAGAGCCGTGTCTATGCATAGATGGTTGCACAAGTAGAACACAATGGTTTTGTGGGCGTTGATGCTCTTGTTATCTTTAGTTTGAGTACTTTGCATCTTTGTGGCATAGTGGGATGAAGCGGCTCGGACTAACTTTACATGACCGCGTTCATGAGACTTGTTCCTCGTTCGACATGCAACTTGTATTGCATAAGAGGCTTTGCGGGTGTCTGTCTCTCCTACTATAGTGAAGATTCAACTTATTCTTCTATTGACAACACTAGTATCACCGTTGTGGTTCATGTTCGTAGGTAGATTAGATCTTACTCGAAAACCCTAAACCACGAAATATGCAAACCAAATTAGAGACGTCTAACTTGTTTTTGCAGGTGATGTGATATGGCCATGATATGATGATGAATATGTATGAGATGATCATTATTGTATTGTGGCAACCGGCAGGAGCCTTATGGTTGTCTTTAATTTTCATGTTGAGTAGTATTTCAAAGTAGTTGTAATAGTTGCTACATGAGGTGAACAACCATGAAGACGGCGCCATGAACCTTGACGCTACGCCGACAATGATGGAGATCATGCCCGTTGATGATGGAGATCATGTCCGTGCTTTGGAGATGAAGATCAAAGGCGCAAAGACAAAAGGGCCATATCATATCACATATGAACTGCATGTGATGTTAATCCTTTATGCATCTTATTTTGCTTAGATCGCGACGGTAGCATTATAAGATGATCCCTCACATTAATATCAAGATAATAAAGTGTTCTCCCCTCGTATGCACCGTTGTAACAGTTCGTCGTTTCAAAGCATCTCGTGATGATCGGATGTGATAGATTCAACGATTCACATACAACGGGTGTAAGCCATGTTGCACACGCGGAATACTTGGGTTTGCTTGACGAGCCTAGCATGTACAGACATGGCCTCGGGACAACGGAAACCGAAAGGTTGAACACGAGTCATATGGATGATATGATCAACATGTTGATGTTCACCATTGAAGCTACATCATCTCACGTGATGATCGGTTTTGGTGTAGTGAATTTGGATCGTGTACCACTTAACAACTATGAGGGATGTTGTATTAAGTGGGAGTTCATTAGTAATTAGATTAAAACATGAACTAATTATCATAAACATAGTCTGAGTAGTATTTTGAATTAATTTTGTAGTATTGGCATCCGTTTACTACTATGCGCTAGTCTTATAATTGAGATAGAAATACTGTTAAAATCTGACAAGAAACTTTACGGATTAGTACCGTATTGTTAAAGAATCAAGAATTGATTAAGTCCTATTGCAAACTTTTAGTAAAATTGTTGATTCAGAGAGCTATGGTTTCAATTAGTACCTAAAGTTATCTTGTCTCCATGAAACTTGAAGTTCAAATCTGTTTGAAAAGTAAGGAGCTGAAAATTTAGTTTTCAGAAATAATCAAGGTATGAGATATATGTGATATCTAAGACCTTATTGCAAGATGATTGAATATAATTTGGTGAGACTACATGAACTCATAAGTTTTATGGGAATGTACGAAGGTTGAAGACGCAAGGCGTCACAATCCTCCAACTATTGGAGCACTAACGATATTCGCATATCCATGAAGTGACCATCCTTAATATGCACCGTTACTAAAACTCGTCGTTTCGAAGCATCACGTGATGATCGGGTGTGATAGATTCTACGTGTGCATACAACGGGTGCAAGCTAGATTTGCACATGCAAATACCAAGGTTAAAACTTTACGAGCCTAGCATGTACAGACATGGTCTCGAAAAGTCGTCATGATATGATGGATAAAATTATGAGTGAAATTGTTCATCATATTACAAAGTTACTAATAGTGAAATCTGGAACACTTGTCATATGATGATCAACTTCAAAGTAAGAACCTCAAGGTTATTGGTATTTAACCAACAAACCTAGAAGTTATTAATGTTGAAGTGTTTTTCTGAATAATGAGGAAAGCTAAAAGAGAAACTGCAAAAGATATTTTGGCAAAAGAAAGAAAAGACTAGAAAGTCTAGCTCAGGTGTATATAAATGATATACATGTTATGGTTGTATTCCTAGTTAGGTCACACTATGAAATTCTTGGGTATTAGTACTATATTGGTTGGTATGAAGTGTCATACAAAACAACGCAATACAAGAATACAATGGCCTAAGTGACTGACAAGGAATATGATAAGAATGCACGTCTGGAACAAAATAAAGTGTTATTATGTTCGTCGTTGGCATTCTATCTAGCCCTTAGAATTTATAATAAAGAACTTAATAATTGTTATTTTGCTCTGGTCAAATGAAAACAATGAGTTGTTCAAATTATGACATTACTCCATGTATGATGGATAAGTTATTATAAATCTTAATGGTGAAACACACATACATAACACTGACGCTAAAATGCCATGAGGCAAATGATTTGAATTCCACTTATTTGTGGAACCGCTATTTAGGTCATGTTAGAAAGGAACGCATGAAGGAACTCCATGCAAATGGATTTTTGGAGTCACTTGATTTTTGAATCATTTGGCGCTTGCAAATCTTTTCTAAAAAGAATGACTAAAATACCGTTCATAGGCCAAGAGTTGAACGGGCAACTAAATTAGTGGAAAAATACATGATGATGTATGTGGTTCACTGGACATAGTTGTGTGCGGGAGATTCTTCTACTTCATGAAAACTTTCAACAATGAATTGAGTATATATGTGGATATATTCAATAAGGAAGAAGTTTGAAACATTTGAATGGATTCAAATAAATTTCAGCATGAAGTGGAAATCATCGTAATAGAAAAGTCAAATATCTATGATTGGATCATGGTAGAAATATTTGAATTACGAGTTTTAGCGAACATCTAAGAGAGTTATGAAATTGTTCTACAACTCACATTTCTTGGAGTATCATAATGATGATATAGTATCCGAGATATGTATCCAAACTTTGTTGGATCAATGATGAGATATAATATTGATGCCATTATATTTTTGTGGATTATGCTTTAGTGACTACCGCTTTTACACTAAATAGAGCATCATCATGATCCGTTGAAATGACACCATACAAGTTATGGCATGGGTATAAACCCTAATAGTCAACCAAAATCGGATGAATGTCTTTGTTGGTTATCCCAGAGATTTAATTGGGAATTCTTCCCACGAGACAAAGACAAAAGTGTTTGTCAATGTTTCTTATTTCCGAGAAATTGTTTCGAGTGAAGTATTTGAGTGGGAGGACAATATAATTTGATAAGGTTTATGAACCTAAGCATAATGATCAGAGTAGCGCAGCATCGGAATTGGTTTCGGAAGCGGCCACGACGATCATGGCTCTCATGACTACAAAGTGTTTTAGCCATGGAGATCGAAGTACATATTGAACCTTGTAGGTATGGTTTACTTTGTGATCAAATAAATGATTTGTGGACAAAGGATTGATTTTGAACAATGATAAACCAACTACAAACAAAAAAGTTATGATGGGCCCTGACTCCGTTAAAATGGCTATACGCCATAAAATCCAAGATAGATGAATACTTTTTGAAAGTAAATGGATCTATGAAATTGATGGACTTGGATGAAATATCCTTGAAGAAGCTCAACTTATTGAAAAGTTGTTTACGACAAAGTTCAAAGAGTTGACTACGATAAGATTAGATCTTCCGTAGCAATGCTTATAGTCTATGTGGATTATTCTAGTAATCACTACATATTTCTTTTATGAGATATGTTAGTAGGATGGCAAAATACACTACTTAACAGAAGTGTATATTAAAGGTGTATACTAGATACAAACCAAGAGTTTTGCTGGTCCGTGAAATACTAGATAGGTATACGAACTTCAATTGGATGAAGTAAGTATCGCGGAGTTTGAATCTTCACTGGATGAAATAGTCAAAGAGTTTTTGATTTCATCAGAGACGATGAAGAGGCTTGCATTTGCAAGAAATTAAGTGGGAGCTGAGACATATTTATAATACTTATGTAGAAGACATATAGTTGGTTATAAATAATGTAATTACATACTTGATTAAAAGGTTTCATTGAAAATTAACTTCAATGAAAGGATATGGACTAAAACATATTTAGTGTCAAGATCTATGAAGATAGATTGAAACACATAATAAGTTTAAGTCAAAGTACATAGAATGGATATTGAAATAGTTCAATATAGAAATATTAAGAAAATGTTCTTGTCATGTGAAGGTTTGACAAGACTTGAGTGTATCTGACACTCGATGAGTAAAAATACATGAGTGATTTTAGATCACAAATAAAATGTACAAAATCAGATATCTTGTGCTCTAAAATGTTATGAGCATATACCGGAATGATTCATAAGATGATCATAGGACGACAGTAAGAATATCCTTGAGTACTTTAGAAGAACTAAGGATATACATATATATTTTTGTATGAAGAAATGACAAACAAATCGCTGTAAGGTGTTACACCGATATTTATTTTGTCACATATCAAAATAGAATTTCAATCTCAAATTAGACTAAGTGTTGTTTTAAAGGTAGCACAATGAACTAGAAGTTGTCTATGTTAGATTTAGAAGAGTTCTAAATATTGTGATGGATTCTACAAAACGAAGGCAGAGTATGTCATTTGTTTTGACAAATGACTGAGGATGTTGAGTCAAGAAGTTCTTTGAGAACTTGGTGTAGTTCCGATAGTGTCAGAACTTTGAAGCTATATTGTATATGACAATATTAGTGACTTATTTCAGACCGCGGAATTAAGGTTCCACCATAAGATCAAACATATTTAATGCCAACTCATTTGGAAATGAGTGATGCGTTGAGACGCAAATGAATTACAAAATACATACGTTTCTGAGCGTGTCAGATCCGTTGACTAAAAACCTCTCCCGTGAGCAATACATGATAAAGCACCATAAGGCCAAGGTGTTATATCTTTACAAATGTAAACTAGATTATTGACTCTAGTGCAAGTGGGAGACTGAAGGAGATATAGAGGCAATAATAAAGTGGTTATTATTTATATCTTTATGTTTATGATAAATGTTTATATATCATGCTAGAATTGTATTAACCGAAACATTAGTACATGTGTGATATGTAGACAAACAAGAAGTCCCTAGTATGCCTCTTAAACTAGCTTGTTGATTAATGGATGATTAGTTTCATAATCATGAACATTGGATGTTATTAATAACAAGGTTATGTCATTGTGTGAATGATATAATGGACACACAATTGTAGCATAAGATCTCGTCATTAAGTTATTTGCTATAAGCTTTGATACATAGTTACCTAGTCCTTATGACCATGAGATCATGTAAATCACTTATACCGGAAAGGTACTTTGATTTACCAAACACCACTGCGTGAATGGGTGGCTATAAAGGTGGGATTAAGTATTATGAGTTGAGGCAATAGTGGGATTTGTCCATCCCGATGACGGATAGATATACTCTGGGCCCTCTCGGTGGAATGTCGTCTAATGTCTTGCAAGCATATGAATGAGTTCATAAGAGACATACATACCACGAGTAGTAAGAGTACTTGTCAGGAGACGGTTGAACAAGGTATAGAGTGATCAAGATCAAACCTCGGACAAGTAAAATATCGCGAGACAAAGGGAATTGGTAATATATGTGAATGGTTCATTCGATCACTAAAGTCATCGTTGAATATGTGGGAGCCATTATGGATCTCCAGATCCGCTTATTGGTTTGAGGGAGTACTCAACCATGTCCGCATAGTTCACGAACCGTAGGTGACACACTTAAAGTTGGATGTTGAAATGGTAGAACTTGAATATGGAATGGAGTTCGAATATTTGTTCGGAGTCCCGGATGAGATCCGGGACATCACGAGGAGTTCCGGAATGGTCCGGAGAATAAGATTCATATATAGGAAGTCATATTCCAAGTTTGGAAATGATCCGGTGCATTTATGGCAGGTTCTAGAAGGTTCTAGAAAAGTCCGGAAGAATGGCACTTTGGAAAGTGGAGTCCCAAAGAGACTCCACTTGCATGACCAGCCAACCCTAAAGGGGAGGAGTCCAAGGTGGACTCCCCTAGGGTGGCCGGCCAGCCCCACCTCAAGGAAAGGTGGGAGTCCCACCTTGAGTAGGACTCCCCCCTTGAGTAGGTTTCCCACTTTTGGGAGGTTTTAGTGTTGGGGTCTTATTCGAAGACTTGGACTAGAACTCTTGGGGCTTCCACCTATATAATGAGGGGCATAGAGAGGGGGCTGACCACTTCAAGCCTCAGCCTTGGCCGCACCCCTTAGAGGGCCGGCGCCCAACCCCCTCTCTCCCCAAACCCTAGCGGTCTCTCTCCTCCACCACATCCCGCACGCTTAGCGAGCTCCGCGGATTTCTCCACCACCACCGACACCACGCCGTGCTGTCGGATTCAAGAGGAGCTACTAGTTCCGCTGCCCGCTGGAACGGGGAGGTGGACGTCGTCTTCATCAACAACCGAACGGACCGAGTACGGAGGTGCTGCCCGTTCGTGGCGCCGGAAGCGATCGTGATCAAGATCTTCTACGCTTTTGCAAGCGGCAAGTGATCGTCTACCGCAGCAATAAGAGCCTACTCTTATAGGCTTTGGAATCTCTTCAAGGGTTAGTCTTGATCATCCCTCGTTGCTACCGTCTTCTAGATTGCATCTTGGCTTGGATTTCGTGTTCGCGGTAGGAAAAATTTTGTTTTCTATGCTACGTTTGTAGGATAACGTTGCATAGAAAACAAAAATTTTCCTATCGCGAACACGCAATCCAAGCCAAGATGCAATCTAGAAGACGGTAGCAACGAGGGGATGATCAAGACTAACCCTTGAAGAGATTCCAAAGCCTATAAGAGTAGGCTCTTATTGCTGCGGTAGACGATCACTTGCGCTTGCAAGCGCGTAGAAGATCTTGATCACGATCGGTTTCGGCGCCACGAACGGGCAGCACCTCCGTACTCGGTCACGTTCGGTTGTTGATGAGACGACGTCCACCTCCCGTTCAGCGGGCAGCGGAAGTAGTAGCTCCTTTGAATCCGGCACGACGGCGTGGTGTCGGTGGTGGTGGAGAAATCCGGCGGAGCTTCGCTTAAGCGTGCGGGATGTGGTGGAGGAGAGAGACCGCTAGGGTTTGGGGAGAGAAAGGGTGCGGCTAGCTTGTGGCTTGTTGTGGTGGCCGGCCCCCTCCCCTTGGCCCTCATTATATAGGTGGAACACCCAAGAGTTGGTCTACAAGTCTTCGAATAAGACCCCAAACCAAAACCTTCCATATGACATGAAACCTACCCAAGCTAGGACTCCCACTAGAGGTGGGATTCCCACTTTCCCTTGGGAGGGGGTGGCCGGCCACCTTAGGGGGAAGTCCACCTTGGACTTTCCCCTCTAGGGTTTAAGCTTGGAGTCCTTCCGGGACTCCACCTTCCATAGTGCGTTTTCTTCCGGACTTTTCTAGAACCTGCCATAAATGCACCGGATCATTTCCAAACTTGGAATATGACTTCCTATATATGAATCTTATTCTCCGGACCATTCCGGTCCTCGTGATGTCCGGGATCTCATCCGGGACTCCGAACAAATATTCGAACTCCATTCCATATTCAAGTACTACCATTTCAACATCCAACTTTAAGTGTGTCACCCTACGGTTCGTGAACTATGTGGACATGGTTGAGTACTCACTCCGACCAATAATAGCGGGATCTGGAGATCCATAATGGCTCCCACATATTCAACGATGACTTTAGTGATCGAATGAACCATTCACATACGATACCAATTCCCTTTGTCACGCGATATTTTACTTGTCCGAGGTTTGATCATCGGTATCACTCTATACCTTGTTCAACCTCGTCTCCTGACAAGTACTCTTTACTCGTACCGTGTATGTGGTCTCTTATGAACTTATTCATATGCTTGCAAGACATTAGACGACATTCCACCGAGAGGCCCAGAGTATATCTATCCGTCATCGGGATGGACAAATCCCACTGTTGATCCATATGCCTCAACTCATACTTTCCGGATACTTAATCCCACCTTTATAACCACCCATTTACGCAGTGGCGTTTGGTGTAATCAAAGTACCTTTCCGGTATAAGTGATTTACATGATCTCATGGTCATAAGGACTAGGTAACTATGTATCGAAAGCTTATAGCAAATAACTTAATGACGTGATCTTATGCTACGCTTAATTGGGTGTGTCCATTACATCATTCATACAATGACATAACCTTGTTATTAATAACATCCAATGTTCATGATTATGAAACTAATCATCCATTAATCAACAAGCTAGTTTAAGAGGCATACTAGGGACTTCTTGTTTGTCTACATATCACACATGTACCAATGTTTCGGTTAATACAATTATAGCATGGTATGTAAACATTATCATAAACACAAACATATATAATAACCATTTATTATTGCCTCTTGGGCATATCTCCAACAGTCTCCCACTTGCACTAGAGTCAATAATCTAGTTTACATATGTAAAGATATAACACCTTGGCCTTCCGGTGCTTTATCATGTTTTGCTCACGGGAGAGGTTTTAGTCAACGGATCTGACATGCTCAGAACCGTATGTATTTTGTAATTCATTTGCGTCTTAACGCATCACTCATTTCCAAATGAGTCGGCATTAATTATGTTTGGTCTTCTGGTGGAACCTTAATTCCGCGGTCTGAAATATGTCACTAATATTGTCACATACAATATAGCTTCAAAGTTCTGACTCTGTCGGAACTGCACCAAGTTCTCAAAGAACCTCTTGACTTTAACATCCTTTGTCATTGTCAAAACAATGACATACTTTGCCTTCTTTTGTAGATTCCATCACAATATTTTAGAACTCTTCTAAATCTAGCATAGACAACTTCTAGCTCATTGTGCTACCTTTTAAACAACACTTAGTCTAATTTGAGATTGAAATTATATTTTATATGTGACAAAACCAATATCGGTGTAACACCTTACAGCGATTTGTTTGTCATTTCTTCATACAAAAATATATATATATATATCCTTAGTTCTTCTAAAGTACTTAAGGATATTCTTACTGTCGTTCAATGATCATCATATGAATCATTCTGGTATATGCTCATAACACTTTATAGCACATGATATCTGATTGTGTACATGTTATTCGTGATCTATAATCACTCATGTGTTTTTACTCATTGAGTGTCAGATACACTCAAGTCTTGTTAAACCTTCACATGACAAGAACATTTTCTTAATATTTCTATATTGAACTACTTCAATATCCATCATATGTACTTTGACTTAAACTTATTTATGTGTTTCAATCTATCTTCATAGATCTTGACACTAAATTTGTTTCAGTCCATATCCTTTCATTGAAGTTAATTCTCAATGAAACCTTTTAATCAAGTATATAATTACATAATTTATAACCAACTATATGTCACCTACATAAAGTATTATAAATGTGTCTTAGCGCTCCCACTTAATTTCTTGCAAATGCAAGCCTCTTCATCGTCTCTGATGAAATCAAAAAACTCTTTGACTATTTCATCTAGTGAAGATTCTAACTCCGTGATACTTACTTCATCCAATTGAAGTTCGTATATCTATCTAGTATTCCACGGACCAGCAAAACTCTTGGTTGTATCTTGTATACACCTTTAATACACCCTTCTGTTAAGTAGTGTATTTTGCCATCCTACTAGCATATCTCATAAAAGAAATATGTAGTGATTACTAGAATAATCCACATAGACTATAAGCATTGCTACGGAAGATCTAATCTTATCGTAGTCAACTCTTTGAACTTTGTCGTAAACAATTTTTTCGACAAGTCGAGCTTCTTTAAGGATATTCCATCCAAGTCCATCAATTTTATAGATCCATTTACTTTCAAAAAGTATTTATCTATCTTGGATCTCATGGCATATAGCCATTTTAACGGAGTCAGGGCCCATCATAACTTCTTTGTTTGTAGTTGGTTTATCATTGTTCAAAATCAATCCTTTGTTCACAAATCATTTATTTGATCACAAAGTAAACCATACCTACAAGATTCAATATGTATTTCGATCTCCATGGCTAAAACACTTTGTAGTCATGGGAGCCATGATCGTTATGGCCGCTTCCGAAACCAATTCCGATGCTGCGCTACTCTGATCATTATGCTCAGGTTCATAAACCTTATCAAATTATATTGTCCTCCCACCCAAATACTTCACTAGAAACAATTTCTCGGAAATAAGAAACATTGACAAACACTTTTGTCTTTGTCTTGTGGGAAGAATTCCCAATTAAATCTTTGGGATAACCAACAAAGACATTCATCCGATTTTGGTTGTAAACTCTTAGACCAAAATTTAAAGAAAAGACTATTAGGGTTTATACCCATACCATAACTTGTATGGTGTCATTTCAACGGATCATGATGATACTCTATTTAGTGTAAAAGCGGTAGTCACTAAAGCATAATCCACAAAAATATAATGGCGTCATAATATTTTATCTCATCATTAATCCAACAAGGTTTGGATACATATCTCGGATACTACATCATCATTATGATACTCCAAAAATGTGAGTTGTAGAACAATTTCATAACTCTCTTAGATGTTCGCTAAAAATCGTAATTCAAATATTTCTACCATGATCCAATCATAGATATTCGACTTTTCTATTACGATGATTTCCACTTCATGCTGAAATTTATTTGAATCCATTCAAATGTTTCAAACTTCTTCCTTATTGAATATATCCACATATATACTCAATTCATTGTTGAAAGTTTTCATGAAGTAGAAGAATCTCCCGCACACAACTATGCCCAGTGAACCACATACATCATCATGTATTTTTCCACTAAGTTAGTTGCCCGTTCAACTCTTGGCCTATGAACGGTATTTTAATCATTCTCTTTAGAAAAGATTTGCAAGCGTCAAATGATTCAAAAATCAAGTGACTCCAAAAATCCATTTACATGGAGTTCCTTCATGCGTTCCTTTCTAACATGACCTAAATGGCGGTTCCACAAATGAGTGGAATTCAAATCACTTGCCTTATGGCATTTTAGCGTCAGTGTTATGTATGTGTGTTTCACCATTAAGATTTATAATAACTTATCCATCGTTCATGGAGTAATGTCATAATTTGAACAACTCATTGTTTTCATTTGACCAGAGCAAAATAACAATTATTAAGTTCTTTATTATAAATTCTAAGGGCTAGATAGAATGCCAACGATGAACATAATAACACTTTATTTTTGTTCCAGACGTGCATACCTATCATATTCCTTGTTAGTCACTTAGGCCATTGTACTCTTGTATTGCGTTGTTTTGTATGACACTTCATACCAACCAATGTGGTACAAATACCCAAGAATTTTATTGTGTGACCAAATGAGGAATACATCCATAACATGTATATCATTTATATACACCTGAGCTAGACTTTCTAGTCTTTTCTTTCTTTCTTTCTGCCAATAATCTTTTGTAGTTTCTCTTTTAGCTTTTCTCATTATTCAGAAAAACACTTCAATATCAATAACTTCTAGGTTTGTTGATCAAATACCAATAACCTTGAGGTTCTTTGAAGTTGATCATCATATGACAAGTGTTCCGGATTTCACTATTAGTAACCTTTTAATATGATGAACAATTTCACTCATAATTTTATCCATCATATCATGACGACTTTTTGAGACCATGTCTGTACATGCTAGGCTCATAAAGTTTAACCTTAGTATTCGCATGTGCAAATCTGGCTTGCACCCATTGTAAGCACACGTAGAATCTATAACACCCGATCATCACGTGATGCTTCGATACGACGAGTCTTAGCAACGGTGCATACTAAGGATGATAACTTCATGGATATGCGAATATCGTTAGTGCTCCAATAGTTGGAGGATTGTGACGCCTGGCGTCTTCAACCTTCATACATTCCCATAAAACTTATGAGTTTATGTAGTCTCACCAAATTATATTCTATCATCTTGCAATAAGGTCTTAGATATCACATATATCTCATACCTTGATTATTTCTGAAAACTAAATTTTCAGCTCCTTACTTTTCAAACAGATTTGAACTTCAAGTTTCACGGAGACAAGATAACTTTAGGTACTAATTGAAACCATAGCTCTCTGAATCAACAAAGTGAGTTTCACTAAAAGTTTGCAATAGGACTTAATCAATTCTTGATTCTTTAACAATACGGTACTAATCCGTAAAGTTTCTTATCAGATTTTAACAGTATTTCTATCTCAATAACAAGACTAGCGCATAGTAGTAAACGGATGCCAATACTACAAATTAATTCAAAATACTACTCAGACTATGTTTATGATAAATTGAGTTCAAAATTTTAATTCAATATAATTAAAACACTAGGTGAACTCCCACTCAAAACAATATCCCTCGCATTGTCTTAGTGATCACACGAACCAAATCTACCGCACCTAAACCCGATCATCACGAGAAAAGGTGTGATTTCAATGGCGAACACTCAAAGTGTTCATCATATCAATCATATGATTCATGCTCTACCTTTCGGTATCACGTGTTCCGAGACCATGTCTGTACATGCTAGGCTCGTCAAGGCCACCTTAGTATCCGCATGTGCAAAACTGTCTTGCACCCGTTGTATGTACTTATTGAATCTATCACACCCGATCATCACGAGATGCTTCGAAACGACAAGACTTGATAACGGTGCTACTAAGGATGAACACTTTATTATCTTGAGATTTTAGTGAGGGATCATCTTATAATGCTACCGTCGCGATCTAAGCAAAATAAGATGCATAAAAGGATTAACATCTCATGCAATTCATATGTGATATGATATGGCCCTTTTGTCTTTGCGCCTTTGATCTTCATCTCCAAAGCACGGACATGATCTCCATCATCAACGGGCATGATCTCCATCATCGTCGGCGAAGCACCAAGGTCAATGGCGCCGTCTTCATGATCGTCCTCCATGTAGCAACTATTACAACTACTTTGAAATACTACTCAACATGAAATTTAAAGACAACCATAAGGCTCCTGCCGGTTGCCACAATACAATAATGATCATCTCATACATATTCATCATCACATTATGGCCATATCACATCACCAAACCCTGCAAAAACAAGTTAGACGTTCTCTAATTTGGTTTGCATATTTTACGTGGTTTAGGGTTTTCGAGCAAGATCCAATCTACCTACGAACATGAACCACAACGGTGATACTAGTGTTTTCAATAGAAGAGTAAATTGAATCTTCACTATAGTAGGAGAGACAGACACCCGCAAAGCCACTTATGCAATACAAGTTGCATGTCGAGCGTGGAGCAAATCTCATGAACGCGGTCATGTAAAGTTAGCCCGAGCCGCTTCATCCCACTATGCCACAAAGATGCAAAGTACTCAACTAAAGATAACAAGAGCATCAACGCCCACAAACCATTGTGTTCTACTCGTGCAACCATCTATGCATAGACACGGCTCTGATACCACTGTAGGATAACGTTGCATAGAAAACAAAAATTTTCCTATCGCGAACACGCAATCCAAGCCAAGATGCAATCTAGAAGACGGTAGCAACGAGGGGATGATCAAGACTAACCCTTGAAGAGATTCCAAAGCCTATAAGAGTAGGCTCTTATTGCTGCGGTAGACGATCACTTGCCGCTTGCAAAAGCGCGTAGAAGATCTTGATCACGATCGGTTCCGGCGCCACGAACGGGCAGCACCTCCGTACTCGGTCACACGTTCGGTTGTTGATGAAGACGACGTCCACCTCCCGTTCCAGCGGGCAGCGGAAGTAGTAGCTCCTCTTGAATCCGACAGCACGACGGCGTGGTGTCGGTGGTGGTGGAGAAATCCGGCGGAGCTTCGCTTAAGCGTGCGGGATGTGGTGGAGGAGAGAGACCGCTAGGGTTTGGGGAGAGGGGGTGGCCGGCCTCAAAGGGTGCGGCCAGCTTGTGGCTTGTTGTGGCCGGCCCCCTCCCCTTGGCCCTCATTATATAGGTGGAACACCCAAGAGTTGGTCTACAAGTCTTCGAATAAGACCCCAAACCAAAACCTTCCATATGACATGAAACCTACCCAAGCTAGGACTCCCACTAGAGGTGGGATTCCCACTTTCCCTTGGGAGGGGGTGGCCGGCCACCTTAGGGGGAAGTCCACCTTGGACTTTCCCCTCTAGGGTTTGGCTGGCCAAGCTTGTGGAGTCCTTCCGGGACTCCACCTTCCATAGTGCGTTTCTTCCGGACTTTTCTAGAACCTGCCATAAATGCACCGGATCATTTCCAAACTTGGAATATGACTTCCTATATATGAATCTTATTCTCCGGACCATTCCGGAACTCCTCGTGATGTCCGGGATCTCATCCGGGACTCCGAACAAATATTCGAACTCCATTCCATATTCAAGTACTACCATTTCAACATCCAACTTTAAGTGTGTCACCCTACGGTTCGTGAACTATGTGGACATGGTTGAGTACTCACTCCGACCAATAACCAATAGCGGGATCTGGAGATCCATAATGGCTCCCACATATTCAACGATGACTTTAGTGATCGAATGAACCATTCACATACGATACCAATTCCCTTTGTCACGCGATATTTTACTTGTCCGAGGTTTGATCATCGGTATCACTCTATACCTTGTTCAACCTCGTCTCCTGACAAGTACTCTTTACTCGTACCGTGGTATGTGGTCTCTTATGAACTTATTCATATGCTTGCAAGACATTAGACGACATTCCACCGAGAGGGCCCAGAGTATATCTATCCGTCATCGGGATGGACAAATCCCACTGTTGATCCATATGCCTCAACTCATACTTTCCGGATACTTAATCCCACCTTTATAACCACCCATTTACGCAGTGGCGTTTGGTGTAATCAAAGTACCTTTCCGGTATAAGTGATTTACATGATCTCATGGTCATAAGGACTAGGTAACTATGTATCGAAAGCTTATAGCAAATAACTTAATGACGTGATCTTATGCTACGCTTAATTGGGTGTGTCCATTACATCATTCATACAATGACATAACCTTGTTATTAATAACATCCAATGTTCATGATTATGAAACTAATCATCCATTAATCAACAAGCTAGTTTAAGAGGCATACTAGGGACTTCTTGTTTGTCTACATATCACACATGTACCAATGTTTCGGTTAATACAATTATAGCATGGTATGTAAACATTATCATAAACACAAACATATATAATAACCATTTATTATTGCCTCTTGGGCATATCTCCAACAACGTTATCCTACATAAACAACATCTCTTTCTTTATCCACTTGTTTTACTTGCTGTAGCACCTTTGATTTGCAAGGTTCCTTAGTTAATTAGAGTTTTCAAAAAATTTCCTGTCCAGTAATAATAAACTTAATACCCAGAAATGTGCATTTTTCAAAGTTTTCAAAAATTTACAAAAATTATACCGTTGGTCCTATTTTTCGAAGAGGCACTGGGAGCACTGGGATGGCTGGGGCACCCCAGGGGGCCACCCCACCAGCCGGCGCGGCAAGGAGGGGGCGCGCCACCCTGTGGTGTGGGCCCCTCCTTGCCCCACTACTTCATCTCTTTCTCCCAGAATCTTCTCTCTCCCGAAAAAACTCGAACCAGCTTTCTCTCACTCGCGTTTTTGCTCAAGAGCTTAGGATTTTTCGATCTCTTTGCTCAGCCCAGATTTCTTGCTGAAATTTGGCACATTTGCTCCTTGGTATGTGACTCCTCCAATGATCCAAGTAGAATTTTGTTTGGTTGAGTATATCTTGAATATTTTGCTGCTGTAGGTAACATGTTTAGTGAGCTTGCATGCTTGTTCTATGATGTATAAACTAGTTTTGATGCATGATTAGTACTCTAGCAAGTTCCTATAGTAGTTTCCCTTGATTATATGTCACCAAATCAAATTTTATAATAATTGTTGAAAAATTTCAGAAAAAGGAAATGGACAACTACAACTTTGGAGAAGTGTTTGAGAGAGAAACTACAAGCACTGGAAGACCCTCTAGGACCGCCACTCGATTCAGGCAATCCTATAATGAGGATATCATCGCGCCAAGCTTCGCGCCCGAAGAAGACAATGGGGCTCCTAATGCTTCATCTTTCCCATGTTATGATTTTCTGAGTAATGCAGGGTTGTTGGATGATTTCTTCACCCTCGTCAACAGGGCGGGTTTAGCCGCCTATGTGGGAGATGAAAGGGAGCAATACTACATGCTCACCAAAATTTTCGTTGAGAGCTTCAAGTTCCACAACAAGCACTATGGCCCGACAGTTGCATTCAAGATTTATGGTAATCCTATTACTATGGAATTGGAAGAATTTTGTGCTGCATTGGGTATTGCCCCTGTAGGTACAGCAAGGAAGATTGAGGACAATCCGAGGGTTTTGCTTGAGCACTATCGAGGGATCACCAACGATGATTGCCGCACCATTCAGCGTGGCAAGATAAGAAACATCCAACTCCCCGCCATTAAGTATTTTGCTTATTACCTTGCTACTAACATTCTTGGTAGGGAGAACACTAGTAATATTTCTAGCTATCATCTTGCTTTCTTAATTGCTGCACTTACTGGAGAGACACCTTATCATCTTGGTTCTCTTATTGCTCGCCGCTTGTCTAGCAAGGGGCCTATTTTTGGAGGAATTATTGCATCACGCATTTTAGCACATCTAGAATTTCCTGTTGACCCTACTGATGTGCCATTAACTCCTATAAGACTTGATATTGCTGCTATGAAGAGCCATCAATTTGTTACTGTTGATTCCACTCCAGATAATATGGTCTATATAATGTTGTTTGCTGATGGGGATGAGAGGGAAATCCCTTTGCCCCAACCAGATTTGTTCAGTATTGACAGGAAACCATGGTCGCGCTCTAAGGAGGAGGTGGATGAAAAGATGAAGATACAAGACTTCCACCAGCAGCATGACTCAGCGGACGCCGAGCCCTCCTGCGACTACACCGTCACGTATCCGGGAGCTTCTTCGAGCACATACCCGAAATATGATCCATCTTTGTACTACGGAGGTGCTTCTTCATGGCCTCGATGGGATTGAACTCCACTTAGGCCAAAAGCCTAAGCTTGGGGGGAGGTATACCGACATCACTCATTCTTTGCATATTATGGTTGCTGGATACTTGTATATACTTGTTTAGTTTGTTTGAGTGGTTTTCTAATGAGAGGGAGATGATATTTGGGGAAGTGCTGATTGAAAACAGATTCTGGGCTGTCACCATAAAAATTCTCAAAAACATCCAGAACGTTATTTTGCGAAGCCAATTTTTGAGCATGTTCCCCAGGTTGTTATCTAACTTTCATTAGTTGAACACTTTTCGATTTGAGCAGTGGAAGAATTTCTTAAAAATCGAGTACTGTACTGCTGTCAAGTTTGACGAATTTCTGCTGCTTTGTGTTTATGTGACTCTTCTAGTTTGCCATTTCTTGTTTTCACTTTGTTTCTTTCCTAAAACATAAAAAGACCAAAAATATTTCTGTTGTTTCTCTTCACCATTTGTTTATTTTGGTTTCTTGCTTTTACTTTGTTTTATTTGCTATCGTTGGTTTGCTATAAGAAAATCCAAAAAGATTTTGCTTTGTTCGCTTGTTTCCTCTTGTTCTTGTTTCCAATTCGAAAACACCAAAAATATTTGCTGTTCTTCTTTGGTTTGTAAAGTTCATTTTGAGTTCAAGGTTCTTCGGTGGCTGGAGCGTGGTTTTCATTTCATATTATCCAAGCTACACAAGTGAAAGGCAATAATGACGATCTACGACAATTGGATTGTGGTGAGAGGCTGGTATGAACTCTATTTGTTTTCATTTTTGTACATATACTCATCCATGTGAGCATGCTTAGTTGGTTCATGTGAGGTATATGTCATTTGAGAAAGTCTAGTAGTTCATGATCTCTCATGTTTAGCTCCAATTTATTAATATGAGTAGCATGTCATGGATGTTTGCTTGCATTGTTTTATTCATAAGTAGGTATGGCATTGTGGTATCCTCCTCTAAATAATTCATTTATATCGACTTGGCACATGCTCACGCATGCATATGACTGAACAAAAGTCAACTAAGCCTCGATGATTTAATTTGCTTCAGAGTTCTTGTATCACTTTTATGCCTCAGTTAATTTATTTTGCCGCAAGCATGATTATGACAGTTATTGCTCTCTTGATTTGTCGCTCCCAGTCTATTGCTAGCCTTCACTTGTACTGAGCGGGAACGCTGCTCGTGCTTCCAAACACCTGAAAACCAAGTTGTTCCAAAGTGTCCACCATAAACACCTATGCATGGCATTTCAAACCATTCCAAGTAAATTCTCATGCGCTACCTTTAAAAACCTTCAAAATGCTTCTCAATTTGTGTTAATGTTTCATAGCTCATGAGGAAGTATGTGGTGTTTAACTTTCAACCTTGTCATTTACTCTTGACGGACTTTCATTATGGACTAGTGGCACATCCGCTAATCCAATAATTTTGCAAAAAGAGCTGGCAATGGGGTTCCCAGCGCCGATTAATCAAACTTCATTAATAATTCTCTTCACATGTTTTGCTCTGATTCATCAGTAAGCAACTTAATTTTGCAAATAGACACTCCTCCATGGTATGTGATTGATGGAAGGCGCCTGAGGATTCGGTTAGCCATGGCTTGTGTAAGCAAAGGTTGGGGGAGTGTCACCCATAATAAAACTAAAATACGTGTGTAAACAAAAGAGAAGAGGGATGATCTACCTTGCTGGTAGAGATAACGTCCTTCATGGGAGCCGCTCTTGAAAGTCTGGTTGGCAAGGTAGTTGGTGTACCCATTACCATTCGTTGACAACAACAAACACCTCTCAAAATAATTTTACTCATGCTTTAAAAATGAAAAGCTCTAGCGCATGTTAATCCCTGCTTCCCTCTGTGAAGGGTAAATCTTTTACTTTTATGTTGTGTCTCCATCCTTTCTTTGAGCACTTTCTTGAGAGCACAACTGTCATTCTTAGTACAATATGCTTGTCTCAAAATATGATTGATTGTAGTATAACTTTGATGCTTTTATCTTTGACAATCACTATTTCTAGTCTTTCTATGAACTTCAGAGGTGCCTGAGCATTTATGTTTTGCTGATCAAATATGGGCAAGCGAGATACCATTTTATCATACTCTTTTATGAACATTGCAATCCTGCTTATAGACATGATTCATGATACTTATTATTAATTGTTGGTACCTCTCCATGATTGACATAGCTGTTAGATGATCTTATTTGCATGCATCTTATTATGAACTGCCTAAGTGTTAGCCATAGCATGAGAATATATACATCATATGAACAAATGTGTTCGTGAAAGTTCTTTTATCGCATCAGTTGTTAACTGAATTGCTTGAGGACAAGCAATAAGCTAAGCTTGGGGGGAGTTGATACGTCCAAAACGTATCTACTTTCCCGAACACTTTTGCTATTGTTTTGCCTCTAATTTGTGTATTTTGGATGCAACTAACGCGGACTAACGCTGTTTTCAGCAGAACTGCTCTGGTGTCTCGTTTTTGTGCAGAAATCCAACTTTCAGGAAAACCTCGGAATTTATACGAAGGCCCTATTTTCCCAGAAGACTCACGGCAAGTCGGTGGAGGCCCGAGGGCCCCACACCCTAGGGCGGCGCGGCCCAGGAGGGGGGCGCGCGGCCCTAGCGTGTGGCCCCTCGGCCGGCCTCCGACGCCCTCCTTCGGACTACTTATCGGCCTCGACCTAAAAACGCACGAAAAGAAGTCGAAGTCGAAAGCCTCCAGAACGCCGCCACATCGCGAAACTCCGTCTCGGGAGCCAGAAGTCTCCGTTCTGGCACTCCGCCGGGACGGGGAATTGGAGGAGATCATCACCACCATCACCACCGACGCCTCTCCATCAACCAGCAATGTTTCCCCCATCCATGTGTGAGTAATTCCCCCGCTGTAGGCTGAAGGGGATGGTAGGGATTGGATGAGATTGGTCATGTAATAGCATTAGATTGTTAGGGCATAGTGCCTAGTGTCCGTAATTGGTACTTTGATGATATTGTTGCAACTTGTTATGCTTAATGCTTGTCACTAGGGCCCGAGTGCCATGATCTCAGATCTGAACATGTTATTATTTCATCATGATATTCATTGTTTATGGTCTTACCTGCAAGTTGTATACACATGTCGCTGTCCGGAACCAATGGCCCCGAAGTGACAGAAATTGGGACAACCGGAGGGGATGGTAGTGATGTGAGGATCACATGTGTTCACTGAGTGTTAATGCTTTGCTCCGGTACTCTATTAAAAGGAGTACCTTAATATCCAGTAGATTCCCTTGAGGCCCGGCTGCCACCGGCCGGTAGGACAAAAGATGTTGTGCAAGTTTCTCATTGCGAGCACGTACGACTATAATTGGAACACATGCCTATTGATTGCTTTGTACTTCGACACGGTTTTATTATTATCTTCAAATGCCCTGTTATGATTGTTACATGAGTTTCTCTCATCCATGCAACGCCCGTTATCCGTCCCCGTGCCTACAGTATTTTAATCCTGCTGTTTACTATAATTACTACTCTGTCTTTGTTACTCTGTTGTTAGTCTACTACGCTATTGTTATAAAACTGTTACTACGATAAACTCTTGCGAGCAAGTCTGTTTCCAGGTGCCTGAATTGACAACTCCGCTGTTAAGGCTTCCAAGTATTCTTTGTCTCCCTTGTGTCGAATCAATAAATTGGGTTTTACTACCCGCGAAGACTGCCGCGATCCCCTATACTTGTGGGTTATCAAGCAACCTCTCCTTATCTTTAGTTTATTGCATTGTTGTGCCAAGTAAAGTCTTTGATAGTAGATTTGATACTAGATTTGCATTGCTGCGCAGAAACAGATTTCTTGCTGTCACGAATTTGAGTCGCCCCGTCTGTAGGTAACTCAGAAAAATATGTCAATTTACGTGCGTGATCCTCAGATATGTACGCAACTTTAATTAAATTTGAGAATTTTCAGCTGAGCAAGTTTAGTGCCCAAGAAAAATTCGTCTTTACGTACTATTCTGTTTTGACAGATTCTGCCTTTTATTTCGCGTTGCATGTTTTGCTATGTTTGATGGATTTCTTTGTTCCATTAACTTTCGGTAGCTTTGTGCAATGTCCAGAAGTGTTAAGAATGATTGTGTCACCTCTGAATATGTGAATTTTTGATTATGCACTAACCCTCTAATGAGTTTGTTTTGAGTTTGGTGTGGAGGAAGTTTTCAAGGATCAAGAGAGGAGGGTGATATAATATGATCAAGGAGAGTGAAAACTCTAAGCTTGGGGATGCCCCCGTGGTTCATCCATGCATATCTCAAGAAGACTCAAGCATCTAAGATTGGGGATGCCCAAGGCATCCCCTTCTTCATCGACAAATTATCAGGTCACCTCTAGTGAAACTATATTTTTATTCGGCCACATCTTATGTGCTTTACTTGGAGCGTCCGTATGTTTTTATTTTTGTTTTGTTTGAATAAAATTGGATCCTAGCATTCTTTATGTGGGAGAGAGACACGCTCCGCTGTTGCATATGGACACATATGTTCTTAGCTTTATTCTTAATGTTCATGGCGAAGGTTGAAGCTGCTTCGTTAATTGTTATATGGTTGGAAACAGAAAATGCTGCATGTGGTAGTGGTATAATGAAATACTTGTAGATCATTGAGCTTTGATAATCTGATTCTTTGCAAACGTTTTGAGGTATTTAGATGGTAAGGCTTGTTGTTTAAGTAAGTTAAAATCAGTAGTGGATTGTTGTCTTTAAGCTTGTGTCGTACTACAAACTCTACTTAAATAGTTGAAGGTGTAGTTGGACTTGATAGCTTTCCATGTCTAAGAGTTCATCGTAATAACTAAGTTGTGCTGAAGGTCGAGGGAGCTAGCGGGGTACTTGTGCCACCGTGAACGGCCCTCCTTGGAGTAAATTTTAATCATGCTCTTAATGTTGAACCTGCTAGATGTTTGCAATAAGCTTATGAGTTCTTCTATACCTAATAATAAAGGAGCTAAGGTTTCTGCCAAAAAGTTTCGTCAACGCTTTTTTTTTGGACAGTTTTGCCCTCCCACCAAAACACATAATACACACAAAATGCCACCGTAACGTTTGGTCATTTTCTTCTTCCCTCACCGACCAAATCAAAACAGAGTTCTATCCAAGATTTCCTGTCGCGGACGGTGGAACCGGATCCGACCGGCCTTACCAATTTCCCCGAACGCTGTTATTAGGTAGAAAAAAAAACATGATGAGAGTCCAGTTACAAAACGAAGCCAATCCTAATGCCACGCTGGGTCCATAAAAGACACAGCAGGCCAAATCGAATCGATCTCCATGGAGTTGGAACGCGCCGCCGCCGCGGGGGTTGACGGGATTCCTATGAGCTAAGACGGCCGCACGACCAAGTGCTCCGGTGGTGGCGTGCCAGCCGGGCGGCAGGGGCACGGGGAGACGAGATTCCTATGGGCTTGGACGGCCGCAAGCCCAAGAGCTCTGGCAGTTGCGTACTTGCGTGCCAGCCGGGCGGCAGGGGCGCCGGCGAGCTCCGTATTGGGACCAAGCGGAGGTGCGTGAAGCGAAGTCAATTTCAATCTCCACTGCCAATAACCCAGCGCCACCTGATCTCGCCTGCGTCCAAGCGAATCCTGAAGAAAATCAGGGACCTGTAGACGGATCCCTTCCACCTCCTGCTGCGCCGGATATTTTACTACGCAGATCAGAAAGATTCGACGAGAAAGATAGTGGGATGCCGAAGAGGGAGAGCTTGAAGGCCCACAGCTGGAGCCATGCCTGGACAATGTTGCCTGGGAGGGCCCGCAGCAGGCGCAAAGGAATCCCCAAGGAGCCGGGAAGCAGTTGCCGACCGTCGAGCTGCCTTCTCCGGCCGTATCGCGTGCACTGCCGCCGGCCCTGATGGCCCTCGCGCGCCGCCTGCTGCGCCGCAAATAGGATGCCGGGGAGGACGTCCTCCATGGACAGCAAGTTCCAGTCCACGAGGGCGACCACGAACGATGTCCAGCAGACGCAATTCTTGTGGTTTTCTCCCAGTAGGCGAGTGATTGACTCCCTTCTCCTGCTCTTCTTGCTGTTGCAGCTACTGATGTTTTCTGGTGTCAGATTCCGCAGCGGTGTAAGGCTAGGCATGACAACCTACATGAAGAAGTCCCAGGTGCAATCGCTGATGTGTGCGTGTGCTTTTTTTGCCTTCTTAATGAGTTCCAGGTTTGATTACGAGCATAGGCTGAAAAGATCTTTTAGTGTTGACTGACATACATATTTTCCTGGTTTAATAAATTCTTTCTTGGTCACTCTAGGAATTACAATAATATTGCAACTTTTACTGACCCTTATTTCATACTAAATGTGATTACAATTGTTGGCGTTTTGACGGTCTGTTCCTGTTCCAGTCTGCTAATAACCAGCCAGCCCAACATCTTGTCTTCTCTGCACAGTGGTGGCCGACTAGCCAGGGGTTTATGTAGTAAGTTAATGGACTCCTTTACCAATCAATTCCCTGCTACTAGAGCTACCGATGGAAGGTTAAAGCAGATCCGCTGATCCGTGTGTTATATCCAGGCTCCTCGCAACTACGTCGGAGTTTCATTCAGGTGGCTATGTGCTTTGCTTCTGCAGATTCGCTGTTTTCCAACGCGCGAGGGAGAGTGATATGTGTTTTGCATTTCTGATGCCGCTTTGCTGTTGCAGCGATAGATTGGGCAGGAGGAGATGTTCTGTTTCATGTGCTACTACTGATGATTTCTAACGTGGTATTGTCAGAGAGAATTGGTGCAGATCAACACGACAATAGCTCCCTAATCATGCTCATGCAGATCGACACTACAAGAGAATTGGTGCAGATCAATAGAAGGTGTTAGGCACTCTGATTTTTTCTAAACAAAATAGCAAATATGTCCTTCTGAAGTCAACCGGTTCAACCGGTCAAGGTGCATCGTGGAGCGCCGTACTACCTGAGCCCAAGCAATTTAGGACCGCACTCAGGTATCAGGTTCGGTCACAGTCAACTTCATGTAACGCTCATATATATACTGCAAGAGTCCGTCCACTGACTTGATGTGCGAAATCATCGTCGGTGAGTCATGAATATAATCAATGATTTTTGTTAGAGTTTCTTTGTCGACGATCTGAACGAGGTGCATTCTGGCGGGTGTACTTGCTAACCAACCTCGGAACCTGCGCGTAGCCATGGTCGACGACCATGTTGTCAAAGCACTTGGGTGAGGTTCCAAGGCTCGGAAATTTGTAGGTACTCGGAAAGAGCTTCCCCAGCTTTAGACGTACGAAAAGATGGCTATTATCCGGTGGAGGGGGGCCGTGACGAGGGCCAAACGGAGTCGGAGATGATGAGCATGGCAACGGCACAACAAATCACAGGATGTAGAAATCGAGGAAAGAGTAGATGTAGACGATGAGGTCTTAGGAAGCCCCATGAGAGAAGATGGGATAGCAGACGGCGGGATGGTCAACAAGCATCAACACATACAGTATGTTGAAGCGTTCGGTTATTTGTTTATCCCGGTGCAACGCACGGGCACTTTTGCTAGTTTTGACTAATGTTAAGCTACGGTTTTTGGCACTTCCACCATCCAAATTTGCTAGCCTCTTCGGTACTGTGCATTGCCTTTTGCTCACATTGAGAATTGTGCATACTTCGCCAGTACATCCAAACCCGTGGGAGGACTTTCTCTTGTTCTCCTACACATAAGCCATACATCTTCCTCAAAACATCCACTATACCTACCTACCACAGCATTTCCATAGCTGTTCCGAGATATATTGCCATGCAACTTCCATTTTACATTACATGACTTGTTGTTATTTATTATTTATATATTGCTTTGCATGATTCTATACAGCTGATGTGTGGTTTACCCATGTTACGCTAGATCATTGCACATCCTGCTACACTGGCAGAGGCATACAGTTTTATACATCATGTTTCATTATGAGTTATTTGTACCAAAAAGTGTGTTGTCATATTAGGATGTTGCCCCTAAAAGTGAAAAGAGCCATGGAGGCCATCAAAAAGAGAAAAAGGAAAGAAAGAAAAAAATAGAAAAGAAAAAGAAAAAGAAAAAAAGAGAAAAAAAAAGAAAAAAAGAAAAAAGAAAAAAGGGGGCAGCATTACAATCTTTTATCCACACTTGTGCTCATGTTTTAGCACCTGCAGTATTCATAGTCATCATTTGTGCTCATGTTTAGCACCTATACTCCATATGAGAGAGTTTTCATGTTTTACTAGCATAACTATGTGGGGAATTTACACTATAGAACTTGGGTTGTATATTCCAATGATGAGCTTCCTCAAAAGTGCTCTAGGTCTTCGTGAGCAACCAAGTTGGATGCACCCCCACTAGTTCCATTGGAGAGATTTCATACACATATAGCTCTATGTGCATCCGTTGCATGGCAATCACTACTCCTTGCATAGCTTCGATTATAAGACTTCCTCTTGTCTAATGATCACTTATAGCTTTGTGAGACTTTCTTTCATTGGCCTTCCAAACCCCCATTAACGTTCTTTATGCCATAACATCCTGGTGCCAATACCAAATGCTTGCGCTCACCGGTTGAGTAAGCTTCGAAACAGTTGATTCATGACGTTCATGTTTATTTTTACTTGACTGAATCCTTCTTTGTTGTGAAAATTTACTTGATGCTTGGAATGAAGGATAGAACTTCTATGCTGGATACTTAAAACATCTTTAATGAACTTTGTACGGTTTCATGTCTTTAAAGCAATAGTTCATGAAAACTTCTAGCTTGTTTAACTCTTGCATTATCATCTCTTATATCAATTATAGATATTTTCTTTGAATAATTTGATCTCAGCTCATGTGCGTTACAATAGTATTGATCAAGATTATGATAGCATGTCACTTCAGAAATTATCCTTGCTATCGTTTACCTACTCGAGGACGGGTAGGAACTAAGCTTGGGGATGCTTGATACGTCTCAAACGTATCTATAATTTCTTATGTTCCATGCTACTTTATGATGATACTCACATGTTTTATACACACTTTATGTCATTATTATGCATTTTCCAACTAACCTATTGACGAGATGCCGAAGAGCCAGTTGTTGTTTTCTGCTGTTTTTGGTTTCAGAAATCCTATAAAGGAAATATTCTCGGAATTGGACGAAATCAACGCCGAGGGTCTTATTTTTCCACAAAGCTTCCAGAAGACCGAGGGAGATACGAAGTGGGCCGAGGTGGCGCCACACTAAGGCGGCGCGGCCTAGGGGGGGCCGCGCCGCCCTAGCGTGTGGGCCCCTCGTGACGCCCCCTGACCTGCCCTTCCGCCTACTTAAAGCCTTCGTCGAGAAACCCTAGTACCGAGAGCCACGATACGGAAAACCTTCCAGAGACGCCGCCGCCGCCAATCCCATCTCGGGGGATTCAGGAGATCGCCTCGGCACCCTGCCGAAGAGGGGAATCATCACCGGAGGACTCTTCATCGCCATGATCGCCTCCGGATCGATGTGTGAGTAGTTCACCCCTGGACTATGGGTCCATAGCAGTAGCTAGATGGTTGTCTTCTCCTCTTGTGCTATCATGTCAGATCTTGTGAGCTGCCTATCATGATCAAGATCATCTATTTGTAATGCTAAATGTTGTGTTTGTTGGGATCCGATGAATATGGAATACTATGTTATGTTGATTATCAATCTATCATATATGTGTTGTTTATGATCTTGCATGCTCTCCGTTGCTAGTAGAGGCTCTGGCCAAGTTGATACTTGTAACTCCAAGAGGGAGTATTTATGCTCGATAGTGGGTTCATGCCTCCATTAAATCTGGGACAATAAAGTTCTAAGGTTGTGGATGTGTTGTTGCCACTAGGGATAAAACATCAATGCTTTGTCTAAGGATATTTGTGTTGATTACATTACGCACCATACTTAATGCAATTGCCTGTTGTTTGCAACTTAATACTGGAAGGGGTGCGGATGCTAACCCGAAGGTGGACTTTTTAGGCATAGATGCATGCTGGATATCGGTCTATGTACTTTGTCGTAATGCTCAATTGAATCTCACTTTACTCATCATGATATGTATGTGCATTGTTATGCCCTCTCTATTTGTCAATTGCCCAACTGTAATTTGTTCACCCAACATGCTATTTCTTATCGGAGAGACACCTCTAGTGAACTGTGGACCCCGGTCCAATTCTTTACATCTGAATACAATCTCAAACATTGTTCTTTAATGTTCTTCGCATACAAACATCATTTTCCACACCATACATTTAATCCTTTGTTTACAGCAAGGTGAGATTGACAACCTCACTGTTAAGTTGGGGCAAAGTATTTGGATTGTGTTGTGCAGGTTCCACGTTGGCACCGGAATCCCTGGTGTTGCGCCGCACTACACTCCGTCACCAACAACCTTCATGTGCTCCTTGACTCCTACTGGTTCGATAACCTTGGTTTCTTACTGAGGGAAAACTTGCTGCTGTACGCATCACACCTTCCTCTTGGGGTTCCCAACGGGGGTGTGCTTTACGCGTCATCAGGCACTAAATAACAATTATTAAGGTTTTAAAATAATCCCGAAGGTATATGTAGAGGGAGCGTGCCGACAACGATCACATCGACTTTGGATCCATTTCCAACGCGCATCGTCACCTCGTCTCTTGCCAGGCTTCGTTTATTCCGAAGTTCCTGTTTCGAGTTACAAATGTGAGCAACCGAACCAGTATCAAATACCTAGGCACTACTACGATTACCAGTAAGATAAACATCAATAGCATGTATATCGATATACCTTTCTTCTTGACAAGGCCGCTCTTCAGATCAGCCAAGTATTTGGGGCAATTACGCTTCAAGTGCCCTTTCTCCTTGCAGTAATAGCACACAGTATCAGGTTTAGGGCCAGCCTTAGGCTTCTCTAGAGGCGCAACAGCTTTCCTGTTGCCCTTAAGTTGCCTTTGTTAGGTTTGCCCTTCTTCTTGAAACTGGTGGTCTTGTTGACCATCAACACTTGGTTCTCTTTCTGTATCTCAATCTCAATAGATTTAAGCATGGAGAAGAGTTCAGGTAACTCTTTGTTCATGTTCTGCATATTGTAGTTCATCACAAAGTTCTTGTAACTAGGTGACAGTGATTGGAGGACACGATTAATCCTCAGCTTGTTAGGAATCACTATCCCCAAGTCACTGAGTTTCTTCGCATTCCCGGACATAGCGAGCATGTGCCCACTAACGGAGCTGCCCTCTTCCATCATGCAACTAAAGAAGTGTTTCGAGGCTTCATAGCATTCCACGGCCGCATGAGTTTCAAATATAGCTTTCAGCTCATTGATCAGCTCATAAGGGTCGTGGTGCTCAAAACGTTTTTGAAGCTCTGCTTCTAAGATGCATAGGATGGCACACTGAACTTGAGAGTACTGAGTAACCCGAGACTCATAAACATTTTTTATGTCCTCGGAAACCATAGGTGGAGGTGGGGAACCGAGCGGTGCTTCAAGCACAAATTGCAGATTTCCACCAGTGAGGAAGATCCTCACATGACGGAACCAATCAGTGAAGGTGCTACCATTGTTTTTAAGCTTCTCTTTCTCTAGGAACTGGTTAAAACTGAGGTGGGGGGTCGCCATGATCTACAACACATATTTGCAAAGAGTTTAGACTAAGTTTATGATAAATTGAGTTCAATTTTAATACTTAAATTAACTAGGTGAACTCCCACTCAAAATAACATCCCTCACATTGTTTTAGTGATCACACGATCCAAATCCACAACATCAAATCCGATCATCACGAGAAAAGATGTAGCTACAAAGGCAAACACTCAAAGTGTTTATCATATCGTTCATATGACTCATGCTCTACCTTTCGGTATCCTGTGTTCCGAGACCATGTCTGTACATGCTAGGCTCGTCAAGGCAACCTTAGTATCCGCGTGTGCAAAACTGGCTTGCACCCGTTGTATGCACATGTAGAATCTATCACACCCAATCATCCCGAGATGCTTCGAAACGACAAGTCTTCGCAGCGGTGCATACTAAGGATGAACATTTATTATCTTGATATTTAGTGAGAGGGATCATCTTATAATGCTACCGTCGTGAACTAAGCAATACAAGATACATAAAAGGATTAACATCACATGCAGTTCATATGTGATATGATATGGCCCTTTTGTCTTTGCGCCTTTGATCTTCATCTCCAAAGCACGGACATGATCTCCATCATCAAAGGGCATGATCTCCATCATCGTCGGTGAAGCGTTAAGGTCAATGGCGTCGTCTTCATGATTGTTCTCCCATGTAGCAACTATTACAACTACTTTGAAATAATACTTCAACATGAAATTTAAAGACAACCATAAGGCTCCTGCCGGTTGCCACAATACAATAATGATCATCTCATACATATTCATTATGGCCATATCACATCACCAAACCCTGCAAAAACAAGTTAGACGCCTCTAATTTGGTTTGCATATTTTACGTGGCTTAGGGTTTTCGAGTAAGATCCAATCTACCTACGAACATGAACCACAACAGTGATACTAGTGTTGTTAATAGAAAGAGTAGATTGAATCTTCACTATGGTGGGAGAGACAGACAACCGCAAAGCCACTTATGCAATACAAGTTGCATGTCGAGCGTGGAGCAAATCTCATGAACGCGGTCATGTAAAGTTAGCCCGAGCCGCTTCATCCCACCATCCCGCAAGATGCAAAGTACACGAACTAAAGACAACAAAAGCATCAACGCCCACAAACCATTGTGTTCTACTCGTGCAACCAATCTATGCATAGACACGGCTCGATACCACTTATGGGATTCGTAGCATAGAAAACAAAAATTTCCTACCGCAAGAACGAAAACCAAGCCAAGATGCAATCTAGAAGATGGGAGCAACGAGAAGATCATGAGACTAACCCTCGAAGATTTCCAAAGCCTACGAGATTAGATATCGTTGTTGCAGAAGATGATCACTTGCCGCTTTCAAAAGCGCGTAGAAGATCTTGATGGTGCCACAGTCGGGCAACACCTATGTACTCGGTCACACGTTCGGTGTTGATGACGACGTCCTCCTCCCTGTTCCAGCGGGCAGCGAAAGTAGTAGATCCTCCTCGAAATCCCGGTAGCACGATGGCGTGCTGGCGGTGGTGGTGGAGAACTCCGGCAGGGCTTCTCCTATGCGATGCGGGAGTTGTAGGAGGAGAGGGGCGGCTAGGGTTTGAGGAGAGAGGGCTATGGGCGCCGGCGGGATTTGTAGGAGGAGAGGGGGCAGCTAGGGTTTGAGGAGAGGGGGTTATGGGCGCCGGCCTCTGGGGGGCAGGGTGGTGCGGCCAAGGTGTGGCCGGCCCCTCCCTCTCCTCATCTATATATAGGTGGAATAGCCCCAAGGGTTTGCCCAGAAAACGAATAAGAGTCCAACTCCTAAACCTTCCATCAGGACGAAACCTACCCAAGGTGGGACTCCCACCCCTTCCTTGGTGGGGTGTCCGGCCACCATGGGGTGGAGTCTACCTGGGACTCCTCCTCCCTTAGGCTGGCCGACCAAGGTGTGTGGAGTCCCTCTGGGACTCCAGAGGGACTCCACCTTCCATGGTGATTTCTTACGGACTCTTCTAGAACCTTCTAGAACCTTCCAAAAAAATACCGGATCATTTTCAAACCTAGAAAATGACTTCCTATATATAAATCTTATTCTCCGGACCATTCCAAACCTCCTCGTGATGTCCTGGATCCCATCCGAGACTCTGAACAAACATTCGAACTCCATTCCATATTCCATATCTACTTAAACGACATCAAACATTAAGTGTGTCACCCTACGGTTCGTGAACTATGCAGACATGGTCGAGACTCTTCTCCGATCAATAACCAATAGCGGGATATGGAGATCCATAATGGCTCCCACATATTCAACGATAACTTAGTGATCGATTGAACCATCTACATATGATACCGATTCCCTCTGTCACACGATATATTACTTGTCCGATGTTTGACCATCGGTATCTCAATACCTAGTTTCATCCTCGTCACCGACAAGTACTCTTTACTCGTACCGTGGTATATCATCTCTTGTGAACCAGTCACATGCTTGCAAGCTAATCAGATGACATTCCACCGAGAGGGCCCAGAGTATATCTATCCGTCATCAGGATGGACAAATCCCACTATTGATCCATATGCCTCAACTCACACTTTCCGAATACTTAATCTCACCTTTATAACCACCCATTTACGCAGTGGCGTTTGATGTAATCAAAGTACCCTTCAGGTGTAAATGATTTACATGATCTCATGGTCGAAGGATTAAGTAACTATGTACCGAAAGCTTATAGCAAGTTAAACTAAATGACGTGATCATATGCTACGCTTATTTGGGTGTGTGTCCATTATATCATTGATCTAATGACATAACCTTGTTATTAATAACATTCAATGTTCATGATCACGAAACCATGATCATCTATTAATCAACAAGCTAGTTATATAAGAGGCTTACTAGGTACTCCTTGTTGTTTATATAACACACATGTATCAATGTTTCGGTTAAGACAATTATAGCATGGTATGCAAACATTTATCATAATAACAAAGATATATAATAACCACTTTTATTATTGCCTCTTGGGCATATCTCCAACAATTATTAACATCATCATTGTTCTTGCCACGTCGTCCTGTCAAACTAGGTTCATTCGTAGCTTTGATTCATCAACCGTATGGATCAAACTTCAACAGCTAAGCATGGATAAGCATATCATACATACGGCTCTAGTGATGCGAACAAGCTCAACCTAGTTTTGTTGGGAGCGGTGGATCGGGAGCTTTGTGCTACAAAGACGAATTATGCACACATAGGTTATCTACAACCGCCGATAAAACATATTTGAAGCGAATGCAATATGTAAGAACTAGAAGTAAAATCATTTCGAAACCATATATGAACCAAGTTAGGGCTTTCCTTGTCCCTCGTTGTTTGGGTGCTGCTCTTTGGTAGCTCCTTATTCAAAGTATATGAAAGATATTGTTACTAACAAAAGGAAAATCCCCAATGAGGAAATTTCCACCATGCTTGCTAATTACTCTTTCAATGGCAAAGTTCCAAAGAAGTTGGGTGACCCAGGTATACCTACTATTCCTTGTTCTATTAAGAATAATTATGTTAAAACTGCTCTATGTGACTTGGGAGCCGGTGTTAGTGTTATGCCTTTTTCTCTCTATAAGAGACTTTATTTAGATAAGTTGATACCTACTGATATATCTTTGCAAATGGCTGATAAATCTACTGCTATTCCCGTTGGTATATGTGAGGATGTTCCTGTTCAAGTTACTACTAACTGCTTGATATTAACTGATTTTGTTGTGTTGGAAATGCCTGAAGATGATAATATGTCTATTATTCTTGGGAGACCTTTTCTTAACACCGCAGGGGCTGTTATTGATTGCAACAAAGGGAAGGTTACTTTCAATGTTGATGATAAGGAACATACCGTTTATTTTCCCAAGAGGATTGAGAAAGCATGTGGAGTTAATACTATCTCTAATGTGAGAACTATCAAAGTTGGAACTATTGATTGTCCTATATATGAGCCTAAAGAAGAATATCAAACTCTTATGATTGGATCCATCTCAATACAATACAAGGTAACATCATTGATTTGAGGTTTATTTCTTCATATGTTATGTAAAATTTATTTGGTGGCAAGACTTGATCAACCTTGTTAACAAATACTTTTTATATGCATAGAGGGGGTAAACAACATCTCTTTCTTTATCCACTTGTTTTACTTGCTATAGCACCTTTGATTTGCAAGGTTCCTTAGTTAATTAGAGTTTTCAAAAAAATTCCTGTCCAGTAATAATAAACTTAATACCCAGAAATGTGCATTTTTCAAAGTTTTCAAAAATTTACAAAAATTATACCGTTGGTCCTATTTTTCGAAGAGGCACCTGGGGATGACCTGGGGCACCCAGGGGGCCACCCCACCAGCCGGCGCGGCCAAGGAGGGGGCGCGCCACCTGTGGTGTGGGCCCCTCCTTGCCCCACTACTTCATCTATTTCTCCCAGAATCTTCTCTCTCCCGAAAAAACTCGAACCAGCTTTCTCTCACTCGCGTTTTTTCTCAAGAGCTCAGGATTTTTCGATCTCTTTGCTCAGCCCAGATTTCTTGCTGAAATTTGGCACATTTGCTCCTTGGTATGTTACTCCTCCAATGATCCAAGTAGAATTTTGTTTGGTTGAGTATATCTCGAATATTTTGCTGCTGTAGGTAACATGTTTAGTGAGCTTGCATGCTTGTTCTATGATGTATAAACTAGTTTTGATGCATGATTAGTACTCTAGCAAGTTCCTATAGTAGTTTCCCTTGATTATATGTCACCAAATCAAATTTTATAATAATTGTTGAAAAATTTCAGAAAAAGGAAATGGACAACTACAACTTTGGAGAAGTGTTTGAGAGAGAAACTACAAGCACTGGAAGACCCTCTAGGTGATGGGGTTCGTAGCATAGAAAACAAAAAATTTCCTACCGCAAGACGAATAAATCCAAGATCCAATCTATGGAACACCCAAGATCTAATCTACAAGATCGGAGCAACGAGATTGATGTGAGACTAACCCTCGAAGATTTCCAAAGCCTACGAGATTAGATCTCGTTGTTGATGTAGGCGATCGTCCCCAGTGCTGCAATCCGGCAGCACTTCCGTACTCGGTCGTGCGTACGGTGTCGATGAAGCCCATCCTCTCCCCATTCCAGCGGGCAGCGGAGGTGTGGTAGATCCCCTCGGAATCCCAGCCGCACGACGGCGTGGTGGTGGAGGTGGAGGAGAAATTCCTGCAGGGCTTCGCCAAGCCTGCGCAGGAAGAAGGAGGAGGGAGAGAGGGGCGGCTAGGGCTTGGGGAAATGATGTGCTGCGCCCCAGCCCTCCCCTCCCTCTTATATAGGCGTGGGGGGCTGCCTTGGCCCCTCCTCCAAGCCTTTGGGTCGGCCAAAACAAGGGGGGAACTTCCCCCCCAAGTTAAGTCCCTATTTTCAAGGGATTTGATCTTATCCACTTGGTACAGCCACATGGGCCTTGGGGGGCTGGTGTGCATGGCCCATGTGGGCCTATGCGACCCCTCCGGTCCATGTTGGTCGTCCGGGATAGGTGGGCCCCACTATGGTACCCTCCGGAACCTTCTAGAACCTCCATTACAATACCGAAAAATCCTGAACTTTTCCGGTAACCCTGAAAATGACTTCCCATATATGAATCTTATTCTCCGGACCATTCCGGACCTCCTCGTGATGTCCTGGATCCCATCCGAGACTCCGAACAAACTTCGGTCTCCATCTCATATTCCGAATCTACTTATGCGACATCGAACCTTAAGCGCGTCACCCTACGGTTCGCGAACTATGCGACATGGTCGAGACTCCTCTCCGAGCAATAACCAATAGCGGGATCTGGAGATCCATAATGGCTCCCACATATTCAATGATGACTTAGTGATCGATTGAACCATTTACATACGATGCCGATTCCCTTTGTCTCGCGATATTTTACTTGTCCGAGGTTCGATCATCGGTATCTCCATACCTTGTTCAACCTCGTTACCGACAAGTACTCTTTACTCGTATCGTGGTATGTCATCTCTTATGATCCAATCATATGCTTGCAAGCTAATCAGACGACATTCCACCGAGAGGGCCCAGAGTATATCTATCCGTCATTAGGATGGACAAATCCCACTATTGACCCATATGCCTCAACTCACACTTTCCAAATACTTAATCCCATCTTTATAACCACCCATTTACGCAATGGCGTTTGATGTAATCAAAGTACCCTTCCGGTGTAAGTGATTTACATGATCTCATGGTTGAAGGACTAGGTAACTATGTATCGAAAGCTTATAGCAAGTTGAACTTAATGACTTGATCTCATGCTACGCTTATTTGGGTGTATGTCCATTATATCATTCACCCAATGACATAACCTTGTTATTAACAACATCCAATGTTCATGATCACGAAACCATGATCATATGTTAATCAACAAGCTAGTTATACAAGAGGCTTACTAGGGACTCCTTGTTGTTTACATAACACACATGTATCAATGTTTCGGTTAATACAATTATAGCATGGGATGTAAACATTTATCATGAACACCAAGATATAACAATAACTAATTTATTATTGCCTCTTGGGCATATCTCCAACAGTCTCCCACTTGCACTAGAGTCAATAATCTAGTTTACATTTATAAAGATATAACACCTTGGCCTTCTGGTGCTTATCATGTTTTGCTCACGGGAGAGGTTTTAGTCAACGGATCTGACATGCTCAGAAACGTATGTATTTTGCAATTCATTTGCGTCTCAACGCATCACTCATTTTCCAAATGAGTCGGCATATATGCTTAGTCCTCTGGTGGAACCTTAATTCCGTGGTCTGAAATATGTCACTAATATTTTCACACACAATATAGCTTCAAAGTTCTGACACTATCGGAACTACACCAAGTTCTCAAAGAACTCCTCGACTTAACATCCTCAGTCATTGTCAAAACAATGACATACTCTGCCTTTGTTTGTAGAATCCGTCACAACATTTAGAACTCATCTAAATCTAGCATAGACTTATTCTAGCTTATTGTGCTACCTTTTAAACAACACTTAGCCTAATTGAGATTGAAATTTTTATTTTTATATGTGACCAAACTAATATCGATGCAACACCTTACAGCGATTTGTTTGTCATTACCCCATACAAAACTATATATATATCCTTGGTTCTTCTAAAGCACTCAGGGATATTCTTACTGTTGTCCAATGATCATCACATGAATCATTCTGGTATATGCTCCTAACTCTTTAGAGCACAGGACATCTGATTGTGTACATATTATTTGTGATCTAAAATCACTCATGTGTTTTTACTCATTGAGTGTCAAATACACTCAAGTCTTGTTTAAACCTTCACATGAAAAAACTTCTTAATACTTTATATTGAACTACTTCAATATTCATTCTATGTACTTTAACTTAAACTTATTATGTGTTTCAATCTATCTTCATAGATCTTGACACTAAATATGTTTCAGTTCATATCCTTTCATTGAAGTTAATTCTCAATGAAATCTTCTAATCACATCAAGTACATGATTACATTATTTATAATCAACGATATGTCATCTACATAAAGTATTATAAATATGTCTCAGCGCTCCCACTTAATTTCTTGCAAATGCAAGCATCTTCATCGTTTCTGATGAAATCAAAACTCTTTGACTATTTCATCCGGTAAAGATTCCAACTCCGCGATACTCACTTCATCCAATTGAAGTTCGTATACCTATCTAGTATTCCACGGACTAGCAAAACTCTTTGGTTTGTATCTAGTATACATCCTTCATACACACTTCTGGTAAGGAATGTATTTCTGCCATCCTACTATCATATCTCATAAAAGAAATATGTAGCGATTACTAGAATAATCCACATAGACTATAAGCATTGCTACGGAAGATCTAATCTTATCGTAGTCAACTCTTTGAACTTTATCGTAAACAACTTTTTGACAAGTCGAGCTTCTTCAAGGATATTGCATCCAAGTCCATCAATTTTATAGATCTTTTTACTTTCAAAAAGTATTCACCTATCTTGGATTTCATGGCGCATAGCCATTTTAATGGAGTCAGGGCCCATCATAACTTCTTTGTATGTAGTTGGTTTATCATTGTTCAAAATCAATCCTTTGTCCACAAATCATTTATTTGACCACAAAGTAAACCATACCTACAAGGTTCAATAGGTACTTCGATCTCCATGGCTAAAACACTTTGTAGTCATGGGAGCCATGATCGTCGTGGCCGCTTCCGGAACCATTTCCGATGCTGCGCTACTCTGATCATTATGCTCAGGTTCATAAACCTTATCAAGTTCTATTGTCCTCCCACTCAAATACTTCGCTAGAAAACAATTTCTTGGAAATAAGCAAGTAACATTAACAAACACTTTTGTCTTTTACTTCATAGTGGAAAGAATTCCCAATTCTGGGATAACAACAAAGACATTCATCCGATTTTGGTTGTAAACTTATTTACTTATGCTATGCATACCAAAATTTAAGAAAGGACTATTAGGGTTTATACCCATGCCATAACTTGTATGGTGTCATTTCAACGGATTATGATGATGCTCTATTTAGTGTAAAAGCGGTAGTCTCTAAAGCATAATCCACAAAAATATAATGCGTCATTTTATATTATCTCATCATTAATCCAACAAGGTTTGGATACATTTCTCGGATACTCCATCATCACTATGATACTCCAAGAAACGTGAGGTTGTAGAACGATTTCATAACTCTCTTGGATGTTCGCTAAAACTTGTAATTCAAATATTTCCACCATGATCCAATCACAGATATTTGACTTTTCTATTACGATGATTTCCACTTCATGCTGAAATTTATTTGAATCCATTCAAATGTTTCAAACTTCTTCCTTATTGAATAAATATATACATATATATACACTCAATTCATTGTTGGAAGTTTTCATGAAGTAGAAGAATCTCCCGCACACAACTATGCCCAGTGAACCACATACATCATCATGTATGTTTCCACTAAGTTAGTTGCCCGTTCAACTCTTGGCCTATGAACGGTATTTAAGTCATTCTCTTTAGAAGAGATTTGCAAGCGCCAAATGATTCAAAAATCATATGACTCCAAAAATCCATTTGCATGGAGTTCCTTCATGCGTTCCTTTCTAACATGACCTAAATGGCGGTTCCACAAATAAGTGGAATTCAAATCATTTGCCTTATGGCATTTTAGCGTCAGTGTTATGTATGTGTGTTTCACCATTAAGATTTATAATAACTTATCCATCGTACATGGAGTAATGTCATAATTTGAACAACTCATTGTTTTCATTTGACCAGAGCAAAATAACAATTATTAAGTTCTTTATTATAAATTCTAAGGGCTAGATAGAATGCCAACGACGAACATAATAACACTTTATTTTTGTTCCAGACGTGCATTCCTATCATATTCCTTGTCAGTCACTTAGGCCATTGTATTCTTGTATTGCGTTGTTTTGTATGACACTTCATACCAACCAATATGGTACAGATACCCAAGAATTTCATTGTGTGACCAAACTAGGAATACATTCATAACATGTATATCATTTATATACACCTGAGCTAGACTTTCTAGTCTTTTCTTTCTTTCTGCCAAAATCTTTTGTAGTTTCTCTTTTAGCTTTCCTCATTCTCAGAAAACACTTCACCTTCAATAACTTCTAGGTCCATTGGTCAAATACCAATAACCTTGAGGTTCTTACTTTGAAGTTGATCATCACATGACAAGTGTTCCAGATTTCACTATTAGTAACTTTTTTAATATGATGAACAATTTCACTCATAATCATATCATGACGACTTTCTGAGACCATGTCTGTACATGCTAGGCTCGTAAAGTTTAACCTTAGTATTCGCATATGCAAATCTGGCTTGCACCCGTTGTATGCACACGTAGAATCTATAACACCCGATCATCACGAGATGCTTCGAAACGACGAGTCTTAGCAACGGTGCATACTAAGGACGATCACTTCATGGATATGCGAATATCGTTAGTGCCCCAATAGTTGGAGGATTGGGACGCCTGGCGTCTTCAACCTTCATACATTCCCATAAAACTTATGAGTTTATGTAGTCTCACTAGATTACATTCTATCATCTTGCAATAAGGTCTTAGATATCACATATATCTCATACCTCGCTTATTTCTGAAAACAAAATTTTCAGCTCCTTACTTTTCAAACGGATTTGAACTTCAAGTTTCACGGAGACAAGATGATTTTGTACTAATTGAAATCATTGCTCTTTGAATCATCAATGTGAGGTTTACTAAAAGTTTGCATTAGGACTTAATCATATCTTGATTCTTCAACAATACGGTACCAGTCCGTAAAGTTACTTGTCAGACTTAACAGTATTTCTATCTCAATTACAAGACTAGCGCATGGTAGAAAACGGATGCCAATTCTACAAACTTTAATTCAAAATACTATTCAGACTATGTTCATGATAATTAGTTCATGTTTTAATCTAATTACTAATGAACTCCCACTTAATACAACATCCCTCATGGTTGTTAAGTGGTACACGATCCAAATCCACTACACCAAAACCGATCATCACGTGAGATGATGTAGCTTCAATGGTGAACATCAAAATGTTGATCATATCATCCATATGACTCGTGTTCAACCTTTCGGTTTCCGTTGTCCCGAGGCCATGTCTGTACATGCTAGGCTCGCCAAGCAAACCCAAGTATTCCGCGTGTGCAAACATGGCTTACACCCGTTGTATGTGAACGTAGAATCTATCACATCCGATCATCACGAGATGCTTCAAAACGACGAACTGTAGCAACGGTGCATACGAGGGGAGAACACTTTATTATCTTGATATTAATGTGAGGGATTATCTTATAATGCTACCATCGCGATCTAAGCAAGATAAGATGCATAAAGGATTAACATCACATGCAATCCATAATATGTGATATGATATGGCCTTTCTTCTTGTGCTTTTGATCTCCATCTCCAAAGCACTATGAGCATGATCTCCATCATCACCAGCATTGCACCAAGGTCCATGGCGTCGCTTCATGGTTGTCCATCACTTATAGCTACTATAACAACTACTTGAAATAAAGCTATTACATGATGAATAGACACGCAGGTCTTAACAAATTTAAAGACAACCATTAGGCTCCTGCCGGTTGCCATAATACAATAATGAACATCTCATACATCAAATATAATCATCATCACATCATGGCCATATCACATCACCAAACCCTGCAAAAACAAGTTAGACGCCTCTAATTTGGTTTGCATATTTTACGTGGTTTAGGTTTTCAAGTAAGATCCAATCTACCTACGAACATGAACCACAACGGTGATACTAGTGTTGTCAATGGAAAGAGTAAATTGGATCTTCACTATGGTGGAGAGACAGACACCCGCAAAGCCACTTATGCAATACAAGTTGCATGTCAAGCGTGGAGCAAGTCTCATGAGACGCGGTCATGTAAAGTTAGCCCGGCCGCTTCATCCCACCATCCCGCAAGATGCAAAGTACACAAACTAAAGCAACAAAAGCATCAACGCCCACAAAACCATTGTGTTCTACTCGTGCAACAGATCTATGCATAGACATGGCTCTGATACCACTGATGGGGTTCGTAGCATAGAAAACAAAAATTTCCTACCGCAAGACGAATAAATCCAAGATCCAATCTATGGAACACCCAAGATCTAATCTACAAGATCGGAGCAACGAGATTGATGTGAGACTAACCCTCGAAGATTTCCAAAGCCTACGAGATTAGATCTCGTTGTTGATGTAGACGATCGTCCCCAGTGCTGCAATCCGGCAGCACTTCCGTACTCGGTCGTGCGTACGGTGTCGATGAAGCCCATCCTCTCCCCGTTCCAGCGGGCAGCGGAGGTGTGGTAGATCCCTCGGAATCCCAGCACGACGGCGTGGTGGTGGAGATGGAGGAGAAATTCCTGCAGGGCTTCGCCAAGCCTGCGCAGGAAGAAGGAGGAGGGAGAGAGGGGCGGCTAGGGCTTGGGGAAATGATGTGCTGCGCCCCAGCCCTCCCCTCCCTCTTATATAGGCGTGGGGGGCTGCCTTGGCCCCTCCTCCAAGCCTTTGGGTCGGCCAAAACAACTTCCCCCAAGTTAAGTCCCTATTTTCAAGGGATTTGATCTTATCCACTTGGTACAGCCACATGGGCCTTGGGGGCTGGTGTGCATGGCCCATGTGGGCCTATGCGACCCCTCCGGTCCATGTTGGTCGTCCGGGATAGGTGGGCCCCACTATGGTACCCTCCGGAACCTTCTAGAACCTCCAGTACAATACCGAAAAATCCTGAACTTTTCCGGTAACCCTGAAAATGACTTCCCATATATGAATCTTATTCTCCGGACCATTCCGAACCTCCTCGTGATGTCCTGGATCCCATCCGAGACTGCGAACAAACTTCGGTCTCCATCTCATATTCGAATCTACTTATGCGACATCGAACCTTAAGCGCGTCACCCTACGGTTCGCGAACTATGCAGACATGGTCGAGACCTCTCCGAGCAATAACCAATAGCGGGATCTGGAGATCCATAATGGCTCCCACATATTCAACGATGACTTAGTGATCGATTGAACCATTTACATACGATGCCGATTCCCTTTGTCTCGCGATATTTTACTTGTCCGAGGTTCGATCATCGGTATCTCCATACCTTGTTCAACCTCGTTACCGACAAGTACTATTTACTCGTACCGTGGTATGTCATCTCTTATGATCCAATCATATGCTTGCAAGCTAATCAGACGACATTCCACCGAGAGGGCCCAGAGTATATCTATCCGTCATCAGGATGGACAAATCCCACTATTGATCCATATGCCTCAACTCACACTTTCCAAATACTTAATCCCATCTTTATAACCACCCATTTACGCAATGGCGTTTGATGTAATCAAAGTACCCTTCCGGTGTAAGTGATTTACATGATCTCATGGTCGAAGGACTAGGTAACTATGTATCGAAAGCTTATAGCAAGTTGAAATTAATGACTTGATCTCATGCTACGCTTATTTGGGTGTATGTCCATTATATCATTCACCCAATGACATAACCTTGTTATTAACAACATCCAATGTTCATGATCACGAAACCATGATCATATGTTAATCAACAAGCTAGTTATACAAGAGGCTTACTAGGGACTCCTTGTTGTTTACATAACACACATGTATCAATGTTTCGGTTAATACAATTATAGCATGGGATGTAAACATTTATCATGAACACCAAGATATAACAATAACTAATTTATTATTGCCTCTTGGGCATATCTCCAACACTAGGACCGCCACTCGATTCAGGCAATCCTATAATGAGGATATCATCGCGCCAAGCTTCGCGCCCGAAGAAGACAATGGGGCTCCTAATGCTTCATCTTTCCCATGTTATGATTTTCTGAGTAATGCAGGGTTGTTGGATGATTTCTTCACCCTCGTCAACAGGGCGGGTTTAGCCGCCTATGTGGGAGATGAAAGGGAGCAATACTACATGCTCACCAAAATTTTCGTTGAGAGCTTCAAGTTCCACAACAAGCACTATGGCCCGACAGTTGCATTCAAGATTTATGGTAAAGCCATTACTATGAAGTTGAAAGATTTTTGTGCTGCATTGGGTATTGCTCCTGTAGGTACCGCAAGGAAGATTGAGGACAATCCGAGGGTTTTGCTTGAGCACTATCGAGGGATCACCAACGATGATTGCCGCACCATTCAGCGTGGCAAGATAAGAAACATCCAACTCCCCGCCATTAAGTATTTTGCTTATTACCTTGCTACTAACATTCTTGGTAGGGAGAACACTAGTAATATTTCTAGCTATCATCTTGCTTTCTTAATTGCTGCACTTACTGAAGAGACACTTATCATCTTGGTTCTCTTATTGCTCGCCGCTTGTCTAGCAAGGGGCCTATTTTTGGAGGAATTATTGCATCACGTATTTTAGCACATATAGAATTTCCTGTTGACCCTACTGATGTGCCATTAACTCCTATAAGACTTGATATTGCTGCTATGAAGAGCCATCAATTTGTTACTGTTGATTCCACTCCAGATAATATGGTCTATAGAATGTTGTTTGCTGACGGGGATGAGAGGGAAATCCCTTTGCCCCAACCAGATTTGTTCAGTTTGGACAGGAAACCTTGGTCGCGCTCTAAGGAGGAGGTTGATGAGAAGATGAAGATACAAGACTTCCACCAGCAGCATGACTCAGCGGACGCCGAGCCCTCCTGCGAGTACACCGTCACGTATCCGGGAGCTTCTTCGAGCACATACCCGGAATATGATCCATCTTCGTACTACGGAGGTGCTTCTTCATGGCCTCGATGGGATTGAACTCCACTTAGGCCAAAAGCCTAAGCTTGGGGGAAGTATACCGGCATCACTCATTCTTTGCATATTATGGTTGCTGGATACTTGTATATACTTGTTTAGTTTGTTTGAGTGGTTTTCTAATGAGAGGAGATGATATTTGGGGAAGTGCTGATTGGAAACAGATTCTGGGCTGTCACCATAAAAATTCTCAAAAACAGTCAGAACGTTATTTTGTGAAGCCAATTTTTGAGCATGTTCCCCAGGTTGTTATCTAACTTTCATTAGTTGAACACTTTTCGATTTTAGCAGTGGAAGAATTTCTTAAAAATCGAGTACTGTACTGCTGGCAAGTTTGACGAATTTCTGCTGCTTTGTGTTTATGTGACTCTTCTAGTTTGCCATTTCTTATTTTCACTTTGTTTCTTTCCTAAAACATAAAAAGACCAAAAATATTTCTGTTGTTTCTCTTCACCATTTGTTTATTTTGGTTTCTTGCTTTTACTTTGTTTTATTTGCTATCGTTGGTTTGCTATAAGAAAATCCAAAAAGATTTTGCTTTGTTCGCTTGTTTCCTCTTGTTCTTGTTTCCAATTCGAAAACACCAAAAATATTTGCTGTTCTTCTTTGGTTTGTAAAGTTCATTTTGAGTTCAAGGTTCTTCGGTGGCTGGAGCGTGGTTTTCATTTCATATTATCCAAGCTACACAAGTGAAAGGCAATAATGACGATCTACGACAATTGGATTGTGGTGAGAGGCTGGTATGAACTCTATTTGTTTTCATTTTTGTACATATACTCATCCATGTGAGCATGCTTAGTTGGTTCATGTGAGGTATATGTCATTTGAGAAAGTCTAGTAGTTCATGATCTCTCATGTTTAGCTCCAATTTATTAATATGAGTAGCATGTCATGGATGTTTGCTTGCATTGTTTTATTCATAAGTAGGTATGGCATTGTGGTATCCTCCTCTAAATAATTCATTTAAATCGACTTGGCACATGCTCACGCATGCATATGACTGAACAAAAGTCAACTAAGCCTCGATGATTTAATTTGCTTCAGAGTTCTTGTATCACTTTTATGCCTCGTTAATTTATTTTGCCGCAAGCATGATTATGACAGTTATTGCTCTCTTGATTTGTCGCCCCAGTCTATTGCTAGCCTTCACTTGTACTGAGCGGGAACGCTGCTCGTGCTTCCAAACCCCTGAAAACCAAGTTGTTCCAAAGTGTCCACCATAAACACCTATGCATGGCATTTCAAACCATTCCAAGTAAATTCTCATGCGCTACCTTAAAAAAACCTTCAAAATGCTTCTCAATTTGTGTTAATGTTTCATAGCTCATGAGGAAGTATGTGGTGTTTAACTTTCAACCTTGTCATTTACTCTTGACGGACTTTCATTATGGACTAGTGGCACATCCGCTTATCCAATAATTTTGCAAAAAGAGCTGGCAATGGGGTTCCCAGCCCCGATTAATCAAACTTCATTAATAATTCTCTTCACATGTTTTGCTCTGATTCATAAGCAACTTAATTTTGCAAATAGACACTCCTCCATGGTATGTGATTGATGGAAGGCACCCGAGGATTCGGTTAGCCATGGCTTGTGTAAGCAAAGGTTGGGGGAGTGTCACCCATAATAAAACTAAAATACGTGTGTAAACAAAAGAGAAGAGGGATGATCTTGCTGGTAGAGATAACGTCCTTCATGGGAGCCGCTCTTGAAAGTCTGGTTGGCGAGGTAGTTGGTGTACCCATTACCATTCGTTGACAACAACAAACACCTCTCAAAATAATTTTACTCCTGCTTTAAAAATGAAAAGCTCTAGCGCATGTTAATCCCTGCTTCCCTCTGTGAAGGGTAAATCTTTTACTTTTATGTTGTGTCTCCATCCTTTCTTTGAGCACTTTCTTGAGAGCACAACTATCATTCTTAGTACAATATGCTTGTCTCAAAATATGATTGATTGTAGTATAACTTTGATGCTTTTATCTTTGACAATCACTATTTCTAGTCTTTCTATGAACTTCAGAGGTGCCTGAGCATTTATGTTTTGCTGATCAAATATGGGCAAGCGAGATACCATTTTATCATACTCTTTTATGAACATTGCAATCCTGCTTATAGACATGATTCATGATACTTATTATTAATTGTTGGTACCTCTCCATGATTGACATAGCTGTTAGATGATCTTATTTGCATGCATCTTATTATGAACTGCCTAAGTGTTAGCCATAGCATGAGAATATATACATCATATGAACAAATGTGTTCGTGAAAGTTCTTTTATCGCATCAGTTGTTAACTGAATTGCTTGAGGACAAGCAATAAGCTAAGCTTGGGGGAGTTGATACGTCCAAAACGTATCTACTTTCCCGAACACTTTGCTATTGTTTTGCCTCTAATTTGTATTTTGGATGCAACTAACACGGACTAACGCTGTTTTCAGAATTTCAGTGTCTCGTTTTTGTGCATAAATCCAACTTTCAAAAACCCGGAATTTATACAGAAGGCCCTATTTTCCCAAGACTCACGGAGAAGGGCAAGTCAGGAGGCAGGGCCCCACACCCTAGGCGGCGCGGCCAAGAGGGGGCGCGCGGCCCTAGCGTGTGGCCCCTCGGCCGGCCTCCGATGCCCTCCTTCGGACTACTTATCGCCCTCGACCTAAAAATGCACGGAGAGAAGTCGAAGTCACCAGAAAGCCTAACGCCGCCACATCGCGAAACTCCGTCTCGGGAGCCAGAAGTCTCCGTTCTGGCACTCCGCCGGAGGGAATTGGAGGAGATCATCACCACCATCACCACCCCGCCTCTCCATCAACCAGCAATGTTTCCCCCATCCATGTGTGAGTAATTCCCCGCTGTAGGCTGAAGGGGATGGTAGGGATTGGATGAGATTGGTCATGTAATAGCATTAGATTGTTAGGGCATAGTGCCTAGTGTCCGTAATTGGTACTTTGATGATATTGTTGCAACTTGTTATGCTTAATGCTTGTCACTAGGGCCCGAGTGCCATGATCTCAGATCTGAACATGTTATTATTTCATCATGATATTCATTGTTTATGGTCTTACCAAGTTGTATACACATGTCTGTCCGGAACCAATGGCCCCGAAGTGACAGAAATCGGGACAACCGGAGGGGATGGTAGTGATGTGAGGATCACATGTGTTCACGGAGTGTTAATGCTTTGCTCCGGTACTCTATTAAAAGGAGTACCTTAATATCCAGTAGATTCCCTTGAGCCCGGCTGCCACCGGCTGGTAGGACAAAAGATGTTGTGCAAGTTTCTCATTGCGAGCACGTACGACTATAATTGGAACACATGCCTATTGATTGCTTTGTACTTCGACACCGTTTTATTATTATCTGCAAATGCCCTGTTATGATTGTTACATGAGTTTCTCTCATCCATGCAACGCCCGTTATCCGTCCCCGTGCCTACAGTATTTTAATCCTGTTGTTTACTATAATTACTACTGATGTCTTTATTACTCTGCTGCTGTTATTCTACTACTATTATAAAACTGTTACTACGATAAACTCTTGCGAGCAAGTCTGTTTCAGGTGCAGCTGAATTGACAACTCCGTTGTTAAGGCTTCCAAGTATTCTTTGTCTCCCCTTGTGTCGAATCAATAAATTGGGTTTTACTACCCTCGAAGACTGCGATCCCCTATACTTGTGGGTTATCAAGCAACCTCTCCTTATCTTTATTTTATTGCATTGTTGTGCCAAGTAAAGTCTTTGATAGTAGATTTGATACTAGATTTGCATTGCTGCGCAGAAACAGATTTCTTGCTGTCACGAATTTGAGTCACCCCGTCTGTAGGTAACTCAGAAAAATATGTCAATTTACGTGCGTGATCCTCAGATATGTACGCAACTTTAATTAAATTTGAGAATTTTCATCTGAGCAAGTTTAGTGCCCAAGAAAAATTCGTCTTTACGTACTATTCTGTTTTGACAGATTCTGCCTTTTATTTCGCCTGCTTTTTGCTATGTTTGATGGATTTCTTTGTTCCATTAACTTTCAGTAGCTTTGTGCAATGTCCAGAAGTGTTAAGAATGATTGTGTCACCTCTGAATATGTGAATTTTTGATTATGCACTAACCCTCTAATGAGTTTGTTTTGAGTTTGGTGTGGAGGAAGTTTTCAAGGATCAAGAGAGGAGGGTGATATAATATGATCAAGGAGAGTGAAAACTCTAAGCTTGGGGATGCCCCGTGGTTCATCCATGCATATCTCAAGAAGACTCAAGCATCTAAGATTGGGGATGCCCAAGGCATCCCCTTCTTCATCGACAAATTATCGGTCACCTCTAGTGAAACTATATTTTTATTCGGCCACATCTTATGTGCTTTACTTGGAGCGTCCGTATGTTTTTATTTTTGTTTTGTTTGAATAAAATTGGATCCTAGCATTCTTTATGTGGGAGAGAGACACGCTCCGCTGTTGCATATGGACACATATGTTCTTAGCTTTATTCTTAATGTTCATGGCGAAGGTTGAAGCTGCTTCGTTAATTGTTATATGGTTGGAAATAGAAAATGCTGCATGTGGTAGTGGTATAATGAAATACTTGTAGATCATTGAGCTTTGATAATCTGATTCTTTGCAAACGTTTTGAGGTATTTAGATGGTAAGGCTTGTTGTTTAAGTAAGTTAAAATCAGTAGTGGATTGTTGTCTTTAAGCTTGTGTCGTACTACAAACTCTACTTAAATAGTTGAAGGTGTAGTTGGGCTTGATAGCTTTCCATGTCTAAGAGTTCATCGTAATAACTAAGTTGTGCTGAAGGTCGAGGGAGCTAGCGGGGTACTTGTGCCACCGTGAACGACCCTCCTTGGAGTAAATTTTAATCATGTTCTTAATGTTGAACCTGCTAGATGTTTGCAATAAGCTTGTGAGTTCTTTTTGACTAATGTTAAGCTACGGTTTTTGGCACTTCCACCATCCAAATTTGCTAGCCTCTTCGGTACTGTGCATTGCCTTTTGCTCACATTGAGAATTGTGCATACTTTGCTAGTACATCCAAACCCGTGGGAGGACTTTCTCTTGTTCTCCTACACATAAGCCATACATCTTCCTCAAAACATCCACTATACCTACCTACCACAGCATTTCCATAGATGTTCCGAGATATATTGCCATGCAACTTCCATTTTACATTACATGACTTGTTGTTATTTATTATTTATATATTGCTTTGCATGATTCTATACAGCTGATGTGTGGTTTACCCATGTTACGCTAGATCATTGCACATCCTGCTACACTGGCAGAGGCATACAGTTTTATACATCATGTTTCATTATGAGTTATTTGTACCAAAAAGTGAGTTGTCATATTAGGATGTTGCCCCTAAAAGTGAAAAGAGCCATGGAGGCCATCAAAAGAGAAAAAGAAAAGAAAGAAAAAATAGAAAAGAAAAAAAGAAAAAAAAAGAAAAAAGAAAAAAGAAAAAAGGGGGCAGCATTACAATCTTTTATCCACACTTGTGCTCATGTTTTAGCACCTGTAGTATTCATAGTCATCATTTGTGCTCATGTTTAGCACCTATACTCCATATGAGAGAGTTTTCATGTTTTACTAGCATAACTATGTGGGGAATTTACACTATAGAACTTGGGTTGTATATTCCAATGATGAGCTTCCTCAAAAGTGCTATAGGTCTTCGTGAGCAACCAAGTTGGATGCACCCCCACTAGTTCCATTGGAGAGCTTTCATACACATATAGCTCTATGTGCATCCGTTGCATGGCAATCACTACTCCTTGCATAGCTTCGATTATAAGACTTCCTATTGTCTAATGATCACTTATAGCTTTGTGATACTTTCTTTCATTGGCCTTCCAAACCCCCATTAACGTTCTTTATGCCATAACATCCTGGTGCCAATACCAAACGCTTGCGCTCACCGGTTGAGTAAGCTTCGAAACAGTTGATTCATGACGTTCATGTTTATTTTTACTTGACTGAATCCTTCTTTGTTGTGAAAATTTACTTGATGCTTGGAATGAAGGATAGAACTTCTATGCTGGATACTTAAAACATCTTTAATGAACTTTGTACGGTTTCATGTCTTTAAAGCAATAGTTCATGAAAACTTCTAGCTTGTTTAACTCTTGCATTATCATCTCTTATATCAATTATAGATATTTTCTTTGAATAATTTGATCTCAGCTCATGTGCGTTACAATAGTATTGATCAAGATTATGATAGCATGTCACTTCAGAAATTATCCTTGCTATCGTTCACCTACTCGAGGACGGGTAGGAACTAAGCTTGGGGATGCTTGATACGTCTCAAACGTATCTATAATTTCTTATGTTCCATGCTACTTTTATGATGATACTCACATGTTTTATACACACTTTATGTCATTATTATGCATTTTCCGGCACTAACCTATTGACGAGATGCCGAAGAGCCATTGTTGTTTCTGCTGTTTTTGGTTTCAGAAATCCTATAAAGGAAATATTCTCGGAATTGGACGAAATCAACGCCGAGGGTCTTATTTTTCCACGAAGCTTCCAGAAGACCGAGGGAGATACGAAGTGGGCCGAGGTGGCGCCACACTAAGGCGGCGCGGCCTAGGGGGGGCCGCGCCGCCCTAGCGTGTGGGCCCCTCGTGACGCCCCCTGACCTGCCCTTCCGCCTACTTAAAGCCTTCGTCGAGAAACCCCCAGTACCTAGAGCCACGATACGGAAAACCTTCCAGAGACGCCGCCGCCGCCAATCCCATCTCTGGGATTCGGAGATCGCCCGGCACCTGCCGAAGAGGGGAATCATCACCGGAGGACTCTTCATCGCCATGATCGCCTCCGGATCGATGTGTGAGTAGTTCCCTGGACTATGGGTCCATAGCAGTAGCTAGATGGTTGTCTTCTCCTCTTGTGCTATCATGTCAGATCTTGTGAGCTGCCTATCATGATCAAGATCATCTATTTGTAATGCTAAATGTTGTGCTTGTTGGGATCCGATGAATATGGAATACTATGTTATGTTGATTATCAATCTATCATATATGTGTTGTTTATGATCTTGCATGCTCTCCGTTGCTAGTAGAGGCTTTGGCCAAGTTGATACTTGTAACTCCAAGAGGGAGTATTTATGCTCGATAGTGGGTTCATGCCTCCATTAAATCTGGGACAGTGACAGAAAGTTCTAAGGTTGTGGATGTGTTGTTGCCACTAGGGATAAAACATCAATGTTTTGTCTAAGGATATTTGTGTTGATTACATTACGCACCATACTTAATGCAATTGTGTTGTTTGCAACTTAATACGGAAGGGGTGCGGATGCTAACCCGAAGGTGGACTTTTTAGGCATAGATGCATGCTGGATAGCGGTCTATGTACTTTGTCGTAATGCCCAATTGAATCTCACTTTACTCATCATGATATGTATGTGCATTGTTATGCCCTCTCTATTTGTCAATTGCCCAACGTAATTTGTTCACCCAACATGCTATTTCTTATCGGAGAGACACCTCTAGTGAACTGTGGACCCCGGTCCAATTCTTTACATCTGAATACAATCTACTGCAAACATTGTTCTTTACTGTTCTTCGCATACAAACATCATTTTCCACACCATACATTTAATCCTTTGTTTACAGCAAGCCGGTGAGATTGACAACCTCACCTGTAAGTTGGGGCAAAGTATTTGGATTGTGTTGTGCAGTTCCACGTTGCGCCGGAATCCCGGTGTTGCGCCGCACTACACTCCGTCACCAACAACCTTCACGTGCTCCTTGACTCCTACTGGTTCGATAACCTTGGTTTCTTGAGGGAAAACTTGCTGCTGTACGCATCACACCTTCCTCTTGGGGTTCCCAACGGGGGTGTTACGCGTCATCGGCACTAAATAACAATTATTAAAGTTTTAAAATAATCCCGAAGGTATATGTAGAGGGAGCGTGCCGACAACGATCACATCGACTTTGGATCCATTTCCAACGCGCATCATCACCTCGTCTCTTGCCAGGCTTCGTTTATTCCGTTCCTGTTTCGAGTTACAAATGTGAGCAACCGAACCAGTATCAAATACCTAAGCACTACTACGATTACCAGTAAGATAAACATCAATAGCATGTATATCGATATACCTTTCTTCTTGACAAGGCCGCTCTTCAGATCAGCCAAGTATTTGGGGCAATTACACTTCAAGTGCCCTTTCTCCTTGCAGTAATAGCACACAAGATCAGGTTTAGGGCCAGCCTTAGGCTTCTCTAGAGGCGCAACAGCTTTCCTGTTGCCCTTAAGTTGCCTTTGTTAGGTTTGCCCTTCTTCTTGAAACTGGTGGTCTTGTTGACCATCAACACTTGGTTCTCTTTCGTATCTCAATCTCAACAGATTTAAGCATGGAGAAGAGTTCGGTAACTCTTTGTTCATGTTCTGCATATTGTAGTTCATCACAAAGTTCTTGTAACTAGGTGACAGTGATTGGAGGACACGATTAATCCTCAGCTTGTTAGGAATCACTATCCCCAAGTCACTGAGTTTCTTCGCATTCCCGGACATAGCGAGCATGTGCCCACTAACGGAGCTGCCCTCTTCCATCATGCAACTAAAGAAGTGTTTCGAGGCTTCATAGCATTCCACGGCCGCATGAGTTTCAAATATAGCTTTCAGCTCATTGATCAGCTCATAAGGGTCGTGGTGCTCAAAACGTTTTTGAAGCTCTGCTTCTAAGATGCATAGGATGGCACACTGAACTTGAGAGTACTGAGTAACCCGAGACTCATAAAATTTTTTTATGTCCTCGGAAACCATAGGTGGAGGTGGGGAACCGAGCGGTGCTTTAAGCACAAATTGCAGATTTCCACCAGTGAGGAAGATCCTCACATGACGGAACCAATCAGTGAAGGTGCTACCATTGTTTTTAAGCTTCTCTTTCTCTAGGAACTGGTTAAAACTGAGGTGGGGGGTCGCCATGATCTACAACACATATTTGCAAAGAGTTTAGACTAAGTTTATGATAAATTGAGTTCAATTTTAATACTTAAATTAACTAGGTGAACTCCCACTCAAAAAAACATCCCTCACATTGTTTTAGTGATCACACGATCCAAATCCACAACATCAAATCCGATCATCACGAGAAAAGATGTAGCTTCAAAGGCAAACACTCAAAGTGTTTATCATATCGTTCATATGACTCATGCTCTACCTTTCGGTATCCTGTGTTCCAAGACCATGTCTGTACATGCTAGGCTCGTCAAGGCAACCTTAGTATCCGCGTGTGCAAACTGGCTTGCACCCGTTGTATGCACATGTAGAATCTATCACACCCAATCATCACGAGATGCTTCAAAACGACAAGTCTTCGCAGCGGTGCATACTAAGGATGAACACTTTATTATCTTGATATTTAGTGAGAGGGATCATCTTATAATGCTACCGTCGTGAACTAAGCAATACAAGATACATAAAAGGATTAACATCACATGCAGTTCATATGTGATATGATATGGCCCTTTTGTCTTTGCGCCTTTGATCTTCATCTCCAAAGCACGGACATGATCTCCATCATCAAAGGGCATGATCTCCATCATCGTCGGTGAAGCGTTAAGGTCAATGGCGTCGTCTTCATGATTGTTCTCCCATGTAGCAACTATTACAACTACTTTGAAATAATACTTCAACATGAAATTTAAAGACAACCATACGGCTCCTGCCGGTTGCCACAATACAATAATGATCATCTCATACATATTCATTATGGCCATATCACATCACCAAACCCTGCAAAAACAAGTTAGACGCCTCTAATTTGGTTTGCATATTTTACGTGGTTTAGGGTTTTCGAGTAAGATCCAATCTACCTACGAACATGAACCACAACGGTGATACTAGTGTTGTTAATAGAAAGAGTAGATTGAATCTTCACTATGGTGGGAGAGACAGACAACCGCAAAGCCACTTATGCAATACAAGTTGCATGTCGAGCGTGGAGCAAATCTCATGAACGCGGTCATGTAAAGTTAGCCCGAGCCGCTTCATCCCACCATCCCGCAAGATGCAAAGTACACGAACTAAAGACAACAAAAGCATCAACGCCCACAAACCATTGTGTTCTACTCGTGCAACCAATCTATGCATAGACACGGCTCTGATACCACTTATGGGATTCGTAGCATAGAAAACAAAATTTTTCCTACCGCAAGAACGAAAACCAAGCCAAGATGCAATCTAGAAGATGGGAGCAACGAGAAGATCATGAGACTAACCCTCGAAGATTTCCAAAGCCTACGAGATTAGATATCGTTGTTGGAGAAGATGATCACGCTTTCAAAGCGCGTAGAAGATCTTGATGGTGCCACAGTCGGGCAACACCTATGTACTCGGTCACACGTTCGGTGTTGATGATGACGTCCTCCTCCCTGTTCCAGCGGGCAGCGGAAGTAGTAGATCCTCCTCGAAATCCCGGCAGCACGATGGCGTGCTGGCGGTGGTGGTGGAGAACTCCGGCAGGGCTTCTCCTATGCGATGCGGGAGTTGTAGGAGGAGAGGGGGCGGCTAGGGTTTGAGGAGAGGGGGCTATGGGCGCCGGCGGGATTTGTAGGAGGAGAGGCGGCAGCTAGGGTTTGAGGAGAGGGGGCTATGGGCGCCGGCCTCTGGGGGGCAGGGTGGTGCGGCCAAGGTGTGGCCGGCCCCTCCCTCTCCTCATCTATATATAGGTGGAATAGCCCCAAGGGTTTGCCCAGAAAACGAATAAGAGTCCAACTCCTAAACCTTCCATCAGGACGAAACCTACCCAAGGTGGGACTCCTACTCAAGGTGGGACTCCCACCCCTTCCTTGGTGGGGTGTCCGGCCACCATGGGGTGGAGTCTACAGGACTCCTCCTCCCTTAGGCTGGCCGGCCAAGGTGGGTGGAGTCCCTCTGGGACTCCACCTTCCATGGTGATTTCTTCCGGACTCTTCTAGAACCTTCCAAAAAAATACCGGATCATTTTCAAACCTAGAAAATGACTTCCTATATATAAATCTTATTCTCCAGACCATTCCAGACCTCCTCGTGATGTCCTGGATCCCATCCGAGACTCTGAACAAACATTCGAACTCCATTCCATATTCCATATCTACTTAAACGACATCAAACATTAAGTGTGTCACCCTACGGTTCGTGAACTATGCAGACATGGTCGAGACTCTTCTCCGATCAATAACCAATAGCGGGATATGGAGATCCATAATGGCTCCCACATATTCAACGATAACTTAGTGATCGATTGAACCATCTACATATGATACCGATTCCCTCTGTCACACGATATATTACTTGTCCGACGTTTGACCATCGGTATCTCAATACCTAGTTTCATCCTCGTCACCGACAAGTACTCTTTACTCGTACCGTGGTATATCACCTCTTGTGAACCAGTCACATGCTTGCAAGCTAATCAGATAACATTCCACCGAGAGGGCCCAGAGTATATCTATCCGTCATCAGGATGGACAAATCCCACTATTGATCCATATGCCTCAACTCACACTTTCCGAATACTTAATCTCACCTTTATAACCACCCATTTACGCAGTGGCGTTTGATGTAATCAAAGTACCCTTCGGTGTAAGTGATTTACATGATCTCATGGTCGAAGGATTAAGTAACTATGTATCGAAAGCTTATAGCAAGTTAAACTAAATGACGTGATCATATGCTACGCTTATTTGGGTGTGTGTCCATTATATCATTGATCTAATGACATAACCTTGTTATTAATAACATCCAATGTTCATGAGCACGAAACCATGATCATCTATTAATCAACAAGCTAGTTATATAAGAGGCTTACTAGGTACTCCTTGTTGTTTACATAACACACAAGTATCAATGTTTCGGTTAAGACAATTATAGCGTGGTATGCAAACATTTATCATAAACACAAAGATATATAATAACCACTTTTATTATTGCCTCTTGGGCATATCTCCAACAATTATTAACATCATCATTGTTCTTGCCACGTCGTCCTGTCAAACTAGGTTCATTCGTAGCTTTGATTCATCAACCGTATGGATCAAACTTCAACAGCTAAGCATGGATAAGCATATCATACATACGGCTCTAGTGATGCGAACAAGCTCAACCTAGTTTTGTTGGGAGCGGTGGATCGGGAGCTTTGTGCTACAAAGACGAATTATGCACACATAGGTTATCTACAACCGCCGATAAAACATATTTGAAGCGAATGCAATATGTAAGAACTAGAAGTAAAATCATTTCGAAACCATATATGAACCAAGTTAGGGCTTTCCTTGTCCCTCGTTGTTTGGGTGCTGCTCTTTGGTAGCTTTGATCTCAGGCTCACGTTTGGTCCCTATCGAGAAGAACCAAACACGAGAAAGGAAGAATACAATCAAGACATGGTTCAATGCAATGGACATACAATATGATGACATGACATATTAAAGGGGCTGGGTAAACCCTAGGTGCATCGACGGAATTAAAAGGGTTCAACATTGATCCCGACACATGAGAGGGGTCGATTAGGGTTTCCACTAAGGCTCCAAATTTAATTGGTTCAAGCATGTATGAAACATGGATAAACAGCTAGGATTTTTTCTGAACATTTTGATATATTATTTGTATTTTACAGATTTAAAATTAATTAATTATGAATTTCTAAAGTTTAATCCATTTTAAATCAATTTCTGAAAATTCTATAAAAATATTAAAAGTCTGACAACTTGGACCCACTTGTCATAATTTTATTCTTTTCTAGATATTTCCTAAATTATTAAAACTCTGACAAATGGGGCCCACATGTCAATATATTTCTATTTACAGAAAATACAGAAATAGAAAAAGGAATTACAGAAAATAGGAAAAAAGACTAATGATGTCACGCTGACATCATGGTGACGTCAACGCGACCTTGAGCTCGCAGACGAGATCGAATCCGTCGATTGCGCAGGTTACGGGGGTGCGGGGGAACAGGGCAGCGCTACGCGCTGAACCGTTTGGTGGCGGTGCCGCCATATATTGGACACCGGAGCGTGGCTGGCAGCGATGGGCGGCGGTCGGGGCAGGTGCCACGGTGCGGCAGCGATAGAGAGGGAGAGGGAGGGAACAGAGGCCACCAGGAGGTAGAGGGGCTCACCGCGAGCAAGCTGGTGAGGTCGACGGCGCCGGAGGAGCATCTGTGGCGGTGAATCGAGCGGATTCTGTCCGTCTCTGCAAGGTTAGGGCTAGGGTTTGGTGACCAAGGGAGAGCGCGGGGAAAGGGAGAAGAGGAGCTAGGCTTCCGGGGCGGCGGCGACGCGGCTCTTATAGGTAGCCGGGGGCGGTGGCGGGCATCTCCGCGCGGCGGCAGCGACGCAACTCTTATAGGTAGCCGGGGGCGGTGGCGGGCATCTCCGCGCGGCAGCGCATCGAGCGGCCGTGCTGCGGCCACCGAGCTGCTTCAGTCGGCGGGGATGACGGTTAATTTGCAGAAAACCCCCTGCGGGGTGGTTGGGCTATGCTGGGCTTGTTGCTTGGCCACCTGGCGGAGCTGGGCTACGGCCGAAGAGAAAGAGAGAGGAGGGGAGGTGGGCTGAGCCTAGGGAGAGAGAAGAGAGTTCTCTCTCTTTTTCTCCTTTTTTTATTTCTCTTTTCATTTTCAAATCAAATTTTAATCTATTTGAATAGAGTTTGAAACTCAAATTTTCCAGAGATATTTCAAAACTCACAAGAATTAGTTAACAACAACAAAACCATGTTGGTTATTTGATAAACTCTTGAGAGAATTTCGGACAAAGAAATAGAGAATAATTTCATAGTTAGAAAATGAGGATGCAAATTTTACTCAAATGCAAACTATATGCATGAAATGCACATGATCACTCATTTATTCATTTACACAAGGTTGGGATGTTACAAGGAGCAGGTCTCGTTCTTGGAGTCGGCACCAATTGGAGAGTCCTGTGGTAGCTGGTGGCGGCGATGTCGGGGCAGCGACCCCGGCTGGTTGGTGCTAGTGCATCAAGGTGTCGGCCTCGGGAACCATGGTGGGCAACAGCTTCACGAGGCGTATTTGTTGCTTGCATGGCTTGGGTGATAATCATGTGTCGCCAGTGTGATGAGGTTTTCGGCTCGGTCAGCACACCTCGGCAGAGCCGGTTTGAAGTTTATGTCGGGATGACGGCCCTGGATGTTGGTGTGGCGGCCGTGGTCTCCGAGCGGTTTGGTCTATGCAGCTTGGGCAGTGGGTTGCTATGTCGCGCGGCGTCGTGGCTCGTAGGGCGAGCGGTGGTATGTCGGGATGGCGGTCCCGGTCTCCCGTAAGGTGGTGTTGGGGTACTTGGATGTCGGGGCAGCGGCCCCGAGAGCTTGACAGTGTTGAGGACATTGACCTCGTGTCGCGTGGGCGACAAGTTTATTTGGTGCAGTTCTGTTGGAGTTTGGTCTTCTTTAGCTATACTAGGACAATACCTGTGCTTCGCTACGGGAGCAAACACGAGATATCTGGGTTGTGTTGTCGCGAACCCAATGCCATCGTTTGTTCCTCCCTGCTTGGGAAGACTTCGTTGGGGTAAGAAACAACTTGTGACTTGCATGTTGTGGCACACTAATGCCTCAATCTCCCTTTCTCTTGCCGGCATCATTGTTGTCGTTTCTAAATCCTAATTCGCACCTCTACCGAACACAAAAACAAAATTAAGCTTTACACGGTAGTCAGAAAAATTGTGGCTTGTCATAAATCAGTAGGAGAGTGTATTGAAGATATCAATTTCTCCCCTTTGGCAATTGTCCAAAGCTTAATTTAGCATCTTTAGTTCTGACATTAAAGTTATTTATCTAGTTGCATGCATTTCCACTAGTGTTCAGTATTATCGAGTTATAAATCTTCAGTCTGACTTGATAAATCAATCATTTTCCTATCCACAATTGCTACCTGATCAACATGATTTAGAAGGAATGGCACAATTCGATTTCAAATACTACATGCGTCATAGGTTACCACACCAAAGCAGATAGAAAAAAGAACGTACTTGAATCAAAAAAAAAATATGAAACAACTATTGATTATTATTGAACTGGCCCCATTTTATATATATTGCCGAGCTGATATACCGAAAACTCTTAGCCAATTAGTAATCGTGTATTCCATGTGCATGCCATGATTCAGGCACAACAACAGAGTATTCAGACTTTAAATCTTTGATGCATGATACAGTTCACCTGAACAATGCAATGATGTGTTAATCACACTATTATTATACACTATATAAAAGTTGGATGGATTCACGCTCGCAGATTGACCGTGGCACTGTTCATGGTCTAATTTTCCTTCTCCCTGTCCATACGTACGATGCCACGTCTTCTGTTTGTTGGCCTCCTCCTCTCGTGCTGGTGATGACCTTCCTTTTTTTATTTTTTTATTTGAAGGTTTTGGTGACCGGCAACCGGCAGATACGCCCACGTTCCAGTAACACCGCTTTGACCGAATCCAGAAAATTCTATTTGCCCCACGTTCTCCACATCTCCAGATATGCCACCCCCTCACCACAGGACATGGGCAACCTTTGCAAGATCCGTGAATTTCTACCAATCGCTGGCACAGGGCGCGGCGGACTGGCGGCGTCCTTCCTGCGAGGCGGCGGGCGGTGGGGCAGGCCCGGCCACGAGCGGACGGCAGGCATCCACGGGCGGCAGGGGCGGTGGTCGGCCGAACAGAGGGCGGGACGGCGGCGTGGTACTCCGATGATCGGCCGGGAGGGCTGCGGCCGTGATCTGGCGTCGCGGCGGCCTACGCAGGGGCCGGCGGCCACGCACCGGTGGCGGCGAGCACGGGACGGGCCAGGCGCAGGCTGCGATGGGGATGGCGACCTCTGGCCGAGGCAGGCGTCGGCCGAGGACGGCTGCTACGGCTCAGCGACGGCGAGTTCCTTCCCAATATGGTGATCTAGGGTAAATCCATTTTTAGCAAGTTTTGTATTTGTCCATGGACTGATATAGGGTAACTTGCTAAATCCATTTTTATTCTGTTTTGTATTTGTCCAATCTTCTGACCAGACAAAACACTTCCTCTTATTGTTAGTTCAAACACATTTTTAGGTGACATCTCAGCGTTCCAGGGGTTTCTAAAATCATGAAAAGCTTATTATTTCTTCAGTCAGTGTATCTTCTGACTGTAAATGTGCCAAAGTGCTTATCTCTGACAATTTCTGTACAAATCTTGCTGTTTCTGGCTGTTATCAGATAGCTGACATATTTCTTCAGGTCTTCCTTTTTTAAGTGCTCAATTAATAAGGTTTATTGAGGTACTGCAAATAACAGCGTCGAAGTGGTGCACAAGTGCATATCAGGTCTACCCAGCATCTGAAAACAAAAAAGGTACTTCCTCTGTTCACTAATACCTAATTATTTATTATGTGCCCATAGTTAAAGGAATTGATTCTATGATAAAAAAACGAGTTGATTATCTTTGTCTAACAAGTAGTAAGTGAAATCATGGATTGATAACATTTTGCACAATAATTTTACGAGCATAGAGGCATTGCTATAAAACAGGTTTCTTAATCATACACATCACCATTTTTTTATCTATTGTACCATTTGAAAGGTCAATCAAGCTATATCATTATATTATATGGTAAATGATGATATAAATATAGTATTGTAGGCCTTTTGTTAATTTCATGGTAACATTCCAAGCAGGGGTTCTGAACTTAACCAGTGGGGATGAACTTGGAGTTGATTTGCTTAGGTCATTTCCTAGGGTAGATCCATTTCTTAAAAGGACAAAGGTAACTTGCGATGGTCAGTTTTACCACAATTATTGAGAGGAGGAAAAGTATCAGATGATCCAGTCTGGGGGGTCTCTGTAATATTCGGATAGGAGCTAGAAGGCTTTACAAGTTTATACAGCATGGGTGTACAGCAAGGCTAGAATATGTTTCACTGTTGCAATTGGTTTCTTGATTTACATTTTACATTAAATGATCAGCTAATTTGAGTACTGTCAAATCAGCCTTGCATTACTGTGTATGTGTATCATGCAGTGTCCTCCTAGGAGAAGGGAGTAAAATGTGTACGTGTATCAGGCAATGTTATTCTAGACGAGAGGAGCAAATTGTGTCAATGAGGAATTGACGAAAATATTTGATTATAATATCGAGGTTAGGTTCCATGGTCTTCTGGTCACATTATTGATCGCACTGAAACTGCTTATATGTTATTGGAGGATCAAGACTTTGGCTTGACTTCCGCAGGTAACGAATTTATTCACCACTTCATATGTTTCTAACTCTCTGAATTTCTATTTCGTCTCCAAAATTTAAATCATTATTTCTGCAAATCAATGAAAATGTGTGGTTTCTCTGACAAATGAATAATGCTCTTATCTATGTTTCTGGACTGATTTTTATTTTTACCAGCTTGACTTCCGCAGGTAACAAATTTATTTACCACTTCATATGTTTCTATCTCTCTGAATTTCTATTTCGTCTCCAAAATTTAAATCATTATTTCTGCAAATGAATGAAAATGTGTGGTTTCTCTGACAAATTAGTAATGCTCTTATCTATGTTTCTGGACTGATTTTTATTTTTACCATGCTTTCATAACTAGAATATTCTTCCCAGGTTATTCTTACCAATACAGCATCTTTTTGTATGCAAATCAACGAATTGATCTCAGAATTATTGGTGCAGCGCAAGAGGTGGTGTGCCAATCGCATCTCAGAGATAATTGGGCGTCCACCGTCATTGGCGAGTTAGGATGCCAAGTTGATCAACTACCCACAAAAATCACAATATTTTTTTCAATCTTTAGCTCTGTTTCTGAACTCATTGAATTTACCAAAGTGCTCCTAATCCATAACGTGGGCTGCTCTTGACGTAACTATTCCTATACGGAGTAGAGCCCCGGAATGGGTGTTGTTCATCCCTACAGCCACGGCATCAAGGTATTCTACGGTATGCCTGCGACCTCCATACACAGGTCCACCCAATTAAAACTTTTATGTGAATAGGAGGTTCAATAAACAGATGTTTTTTCACGTCATGCATTAGCCAGTGTAGTTACTTGTTCTCTCCCACAGATGATTTGGATGTTCTATCTTGGTTATTCTTAATACAGGCTGCATCTACTCTTTTATCTGCATTGTATATGTTAGTATTTTGTGTATCGGCAAAGAGGTATGATGCATTTTCTCTAGATATCTTCCAATTCATTTGACATTTGACTTTATATTTCTGAAAATCATGCCTAATATGTTATGTAATCTTTATTTTGTTTTATCTGATAGCCAGATTCTAGACCTAATAATGAAAAAACAAGTTAGCTGCTTGGAGTGATTTAGTTGTATAGCTTTTACTCACAGGTTATTTAACATTAGTGTGTGGTTGCAAAGCTGTATGCAATTGTTTTCACCTTAGTTTTTCAATCCTTTTCATGTTCTGGGAACACCCAAGTTGTAGCGGTGTTACAAAGGCACGTGTCTTCATTGTACAAAGATATATTCATTTTCCTCCTATATCGTCCTCAAAGTTTTGAGCTGTATTGCTCTAGCTAAATGTACCGTCCTATACAAAATATGCACACCACTTTAAGAATTTATGGTTGCTAACTTTAATTACTATATAACATGGTTGGTACAATTTCCTTACCTTCAGAGAAACTATGAGCAGGTCTCTCCATTGTTTTTTACAATTTTCAGACTCACTGCTACTTCTTGCTACTATACTGCTCAGCAGCCCTTAGGTACATTTGTTTCCAGTTGAAAATTCACGGGTTAGCATTTTATTCTAAATAATTTAGTTCCTTTACTGAAACTCAATCTTTGGTTCTTCTGATGAACACAAAGTTAATTATCAGTCCATAAGAAAGAGAGAGAGAGAGAGAGAGAGAGTCAGACCAAACATAGGCGTATGTACATAAATTCCCTAATTGATGAATTATGCATTTTATGTTTTCTCGATCTCACGATTATTATGCAATTGAGTACTCTTTCTATCTTACTCTGGCACATCTAGAAAGATAGAAATGACCCGGGGAAGACACTATCTAATTTATCATGTATAATTCTAATATATTGCAGGTACCATTGTCCTCTGGAGATTTTCTTCACTGATGCATCACTTTCTCAATATCAAGTTGCAGGTTTTGGGAGTTCATATTTGTGCTACAACACCATACATCTCTGTATGTATTGAAGTGCAAGCTCATATTCTCTCTGCCATCTTTATAGCTGATTCTTTCATATGATTTTTGAATTTATTCACAAGTAATTCCTCAAGATCGTGCACCATTTTCTTATTTATTGGAACATAATGAAAAATATTTTAGTGTGCAGCTGGATACCATGGACTGTTGGTACATTTGACCGTGCTATCTCAAACATCTATACACTAGCCAGTGCAATGCTTTCCAATTTCAATATCTCATCTTTCTCAACAACAGTATTTTTCTCAGCTCGAAAAGTTCCATGTGCACTGGAAGAAAGCTTTAAGTGGTAATATTCTCTATTGCTTTTGGATGGAGAAATATTCTCTTGCTACTCTATGTATCGATGTATCTATGTTGCTATGTACAACCTTTCTGAAACACTGTGCTACCCATTGAGGACACTATTTTGCATTGCTGATACACTGAGAAAAACACTGAATTTTAATTTCCTCTATAAGTCCACTTAGCTATGCAACTAACTGCGCTAATTACTAATCCAAGTCATTACTCATACTTGCAAGCTATACTAGGCAATCCGATTTTTTTTATATCAATGGATTAGAGAGCTCCGCCTTCAAAGTGCACGAAAACAAGCCCCGTCGACACTCGACACTCTCAGCTGGACAAGAAGCACAAACAACTTACATATGTGAAACTGTGTTGTAATCTGATTTATTTATTGTTTTTACCGCTAATATTTTACGTGCCACGGGCGCGGCGTGTCGCCGTGCCATCGCAATCTAGTAATTTTTGACGTTCGAGCAAACCCCACATTTGTGATGTGCTACGCCCACTGTCGCAGTGTCGATTTAATTAGCTCATGCTAGCTAGGCATTGTCATCTTTTCATTCATGCATGCAGGCATCCCCCTGTATTTTTAATTTAATTGAGCTCATACTACTACACATACACAGGCAGCATCCTCGTTTCAACGCAATCCTTGCCCAGCGTCCACCTTTCATCCTTAATGCAGGCAGCAGCCCAACACAGTTTTATTTAATCGTTTGCCCATCATCAGCACTTGGGGAATTCCATAGCAGACCATCAGATTTCAGATCAATCAAACGGTGTTGCTGATTGATTGCCGAGTTAGCTTGCTCATATTTCAGAAAAGTGAACGTATATAAACTGGTGATGCTTATTGTAAGTGATCAAGGTATACAACCCAAAATATTCAAATGTATTGTCTCTTTGAGTCTTTGTACTTCTATAAAACAACCCTAGAGGCAGCAGCCCAGCATAGGCCCGTCCCAGCCGACCAGGCTTCTCTCACCTAACCCAGCCCTAGATCCCCAACCAACCGGTAAGTTCTAATCTATATCTATATCTATATCTATATCTATACCTAATAATAAAGGAGCTAACGTTTCCACGGTTTGGTCCGTCGCTTTCCGCTTTCGTCCATCCAAAAATACGCCTTCGTCCGAACAGTGTCCCGATCCATCCCGTTCTTATTTGGCAAGCAACAATCTATTTGGTCTTCAACTGAATAAAACTCGTGTACGCGTATGTATATAACCGGACCAAACAGAGTTCATGATAAAGGAGTGCTGACGAGAAAAGGAAATCACAAGCGCATTAAATCGGGCCGGTCGTGGAGGCGGCCACCTTCAGGAACTTGCTGGGCGCGGCGAGCTGCTCCGACGCCACAACCATGACCCATGACAGGGTGCGCCTCTTTGAAATCATGCCATGGCACACGACGAAGGGTTTGTGTTACTAAAGCCTGCTGTACTCGACGCCGTCGGCTTCATGGAACAGCTCTGGCGAGTGAGAGATCAGGCTAGCGGCGCGTTACCGGCCGCCCTCCCCCTACCGCCCTCAGGACAATGATAACCATCTCGAATCGCTTGACCTCGCGCAGTGCCATCTGCAAGCCAGACTCGACGAATTCCGCACCCAGCCTGACGATTCAAAGAATAGCACAGATGGTGCCCGCGAGCCCCCCAATCACGACCTCCGTCAGAACAAGCAACTCCCCATGTTGCTGCCAGCGATGCCCTCCTTGCTCCTTCGCTGCCTTTGTGCAGAAGCTTTGCATCTTTTCTGACAGAAGAAGAGATAGACTGTTGTTTATGTAGAACCTTAACTTCAAACAAGACAGATCATTGATTTATTAGGTACAATAGCTGGGCAGCGATGATTTACCAGTTAGTTCAAACTTGGACATGCCTGCTTCCTCACCGCTGCCATGATTTTCCTAGCAGCTCCAGGTAGATGAGATCCACGGAAATTTAGTTCTGAGTAGATCCAGTACTAATAGGTTTCCAGCAGCTTCTTTCAAAGCTGCAAATTCAGCAGTTCGAAATAAAGATTGCATGTTACAGTAATTCACGTAACATGTTTTCAAGCATTAGATGAATATAAGTACGAACTACTACTTCAACTTTGCAAGGTAAGTATGTCAATACAAGAGCCCAGCTCGAATTGGATATATATGGGCAGAAACCTGCAAGATACAGACACTAACAGTTAAAATGTTGGATCTTTGTTCTCCTGTAATTATCCTACTGTCTATGAGGGAGTCAATGTGAAGCACTTATAGGCTTTACGAAAAAATAATCATGATTTTTATTTGATAGTAGTTCAATGTTGAAGCAATTTACTAGATTTAAATATATAAAATATTTTCCGTCTCTAGGTTGACATTTTACATCAAAACCGCAAACTTGGCACCATATGATCTTTTGTTCTGAGTTTGATCTGAAGAAGACTTTATTACGAAGAAAGAGCAATATATGACTGCACTTGCAACTCTTTAAAAAATAGGGCTTGAGAGCAAGGCACATGTACTAAAAGAAATCCTTCCAAACGCACTATTACATGGTTTAAGATATGGGCAGAAACCTGCAAGATACGGACACGAGCAGTTAAAATGTTGGATCTTTGTTCTCATGTAATTATCCCACTGTCTATGAGGGAGTCAATGTGAAACCCTTTTAGGCTTTACGATAAAATAATCAAGATATTTATTTGACAGTAGTTTAATGTTGAAGCAATTTACTAGATTTAAATATAGAAAATATTTTCCGTCTCTAGGTTGACATTTACATCAAAGCCGTAAACTTGGCACCATATGATCTTTTGTTCTGAGTTTGATCTGAAGAAGACTTTATTACGAAGAAAGAGCGGTATATTGGCACTTGTAACTCTTTAAAAAATAGGGCTTGAGAGCAAGGCACATGTACTAAAAGAAATCCTTCCAAAAGCACTATTACATGGTTTAGAATTGATGTTTTGTGATTTTTGCTAATACGCGATAAAAAGATAGGCAATCAAATGATTTATGCCATTTATCGGCATATGGATTTAAATATATGAACGGATGTCCATTGAACATAATATGGCTCCGTTGCAACGCACGGGTTTTGTACTAGTAAAACAAAATCATCAATCAACAACCGGAGCCCTCAAAAAAAAAATCAATCAACAACCGGTGTCCTGCCCTCTGGCAATCTTTCACTTAACCTCCCGCATGTTTTCTCAAACATGATCAAGCCCAAGGCCATAATATATCCCCTTCTTCCCGTGATCGATGCTCCTCCTGCATCGCGCGACGGTGCTGCCTGCCGCGAGCTACGGCCCGGCCACGCATCCATGCCACCATCCTCTCCCCGCACACAAGCTCTGGCCACCGCTGATCTATGATCCGCCGCCTAATCACTCGGCTACCTTCCCCATCCGGTCCCCTCCGCCAGCCAAGCGCCACCATGGCCCCGCCTCGTCACCTCCAGTCGGAGGCGCGTTGGCCACCTTGTTCGCCTCAGGTCGCCGCCCTCGAGCGCGTGCACGTCTCCACCCCAACCCTCACGGGCTCCTGGTCCAAGCGTCGTCGACGACCATCTCGGTCAAGTTCGGCTGCCCCCCGACCCCTGCTCCACGACCACATGAGCGCCTCCACGACGACCCCGCCGCTCGCAGGCACCCAACCAGGCCAGCCGCCGCCACGAAAAAAACATCACTGTAGCTGCGCCCTGACCCGTGCGGCCCTGCTCTTCGACTCCACGAGCGCATCCACGACGTCCCCGCCGCTCGCTGGCAACCAACCATGCCAGCCGTGCCCTCGCGGGCACCCTGTTTCGAACCGTTATTTCCTTCCACTTAGAAGTGGCATTGGTGGGTAATTCAATGTTTAGTGAAAGGGTAAAATCGGAAATAAAAAAACGGACGAACAAGAAGCCTTATTTTCTTTATTATTAGATATAGATTGGAGTGTCCCGTGCCTGCTCCTCCCATAGTAGTCATGGCGACTTCTGTTCGACTTGGTTGGAAGGTTGGCGGGTCTCGGTGAGTGTATCGTCCGTTGTTCCATCGGTGTGTTTGAGTGGGCTCGTCCTTGTGGCAAGAGTGGACATGACCCTGTGGTGTCTTGTTGTATGGTTTTCGTCCGGTTTCTCGCAAATTAACTTGGTATTTTTTTCTTAATTAATAGATAAGGCAAAGCTTTTGTCTTCTTTTAAAGTTTTTTTGCCTAAGGACTAGTACGCAATATCCCATTGAAAACCAATTAATTCGAGGTGGGCTTGAAGGGAAAGTACAATTCAACAAAAATCTAACCAAACGTCCAGCAGATTTGAGCCGGAGCGCAACCTAATAGAAGGGGGAATGAATATCAGAAGCGGGCAGGTGCCAAAGTGGATGCTGCTGCCAGAGATGGCGCCACGGGCAGGCGGGCGCTGGTTGTCGACGGCAACACACGCCAAGTATTCAAAACATGGAGGGGGCAGCGGCAGCTCAGTTCATCCGTGCAGTTTCAAAACATGGGCTGAATCAGACGGTTTCACTTCAGGGGCATTTGTGGCAAAGGAGTCATTAGATAGCGGAGCATTGGTGGCTAGGAAGACGAACAACACGATGAACAGGGTGCGACACTGACTAAACCTATGTACTCCGTATAAGCATCCAATCCATTTCTATCTATAAATGTTCCTAGACTACTCGCTCATTGGAGGGCTTCAAAGGGGCACATCAATCTGGTTCGTTGATTTTGGCCAGGCCGTACCAGATTCACCCCCATTTTTCACCTCAACCGTTGGATGAGTGATTACTTTTGCTACTTCTTGCTTCTCTGGATAGTCAATGACGAGCGGGACCGGATCGCGCACGGGGCCGGCGAACAGAGGCAGCGACCCGTGAGTTTTTGCGTCGCTCGTTTTCGTGCCAAGCGGTGAAACCCTAGATCTCACCGTGGGAAAATATCTGCCGCTAGCTCCTTCCTTCTCCCAACCCACACCTCCTCTCTCCCCGCCTCCCCGCGCCTACCGCCGCCCGACCCTCGCCTCTGCTCCCGTGAGTCCGTTGATGGACGCTCGCCGCCGGCTCCTTCATGGCGGGCTAAGCCATGGGGAACACCATGGTGGCGGGTGGGACAAGGCGGCCGGAGGAGGGAATCCCGGCGGCGAGCGGACGGCACCGGATGTGATGGCCATGCTGGCGCGCCACCTCTGTCACATCTCATCCTGTCGCGGAGATGCTCGTCGCGAGGCAGGAGGCAGCGCAGCCATGGGGAGGGAGAAGGCACGGTGTAGGGTTAAGAGCCAGGACAAGGAGGGACGAGAAGGGAAGGAGGAGGGCTCGAGGACGGGAAGGCGTCCGCCATCTCCGCGTGAAGGAGGGACTCCGCCGCGGGAACAAGTCTATCATCTGGCGGACTGATCTCCTTCACCGCTGCTTCATCTTCCACGCCCGCGTGTCCTCTCCGTGTGAGCAGCAGCGACCTGCGACCGCTGATGCAGGTGAGGTTACAAAGCTTCTCGCCGAGCCATGCCACCGATGGCCCTCTCCTTGGGCCGGCCTAGATTAGATGGAGTGCCGAGGGAAACTTCTTTGGGAGATAGATGCCCAAGTGAGCAGTGAGCCTAAATATGTCCCCCCCTCTCTCTCTCTGCTCCACTTTCTTTCAGGTCCTCTAGGATTTTCTCCCCTCTTTATCTGTGTCCAACTCTCTTTGCTACTAAATCCAGATTCTGTGTGCTTTGGTTTGAACTAGAAATTATTTTTAGGGTACAGATTCTGCAATGGTCGATGGAAGCCAATGATCTGCTCCGATGATTCAAGTTTTCCAAGCTTGTTGCCGAGCATTTTCTTCTGCTGGTAATATATTTGTCCTCCTCTTTAGTATCTGCTAGGTTGTAATTTGTTATCTAATCACAGTTTTGGTATTGTGCGTTATGGTTCAGTCAAAAGCTCACGAAATAGAATGCATGAATATTGGTGTTGCTCCCCTTCCCAGGATAGCTAGAAGATGTGAATATTGTGAATATTTACTGCAGGCATGAAAAATTAATATTAAGGGGTGGCCACAGCATGGTGTAGCAATCGGAAACTTAAGATTTGATGTTAAGTTGAAGCATGTGGCGACCCTTCCCCTGTTGTACTGCCTGCAGGTGCAGCTGACGCCCATGGCCTCACCGTCAAGGTCAGACTTGGGTAAGAATAGATAGTTCAGAGATTTAATATAGTTGTAGAGAATATCCCGGCAAACATCGAGTATGCTGGCGGTGGCTCGAGCCATGTGGGACGATAGTGAGCACTGGTGAGCGCAGGGTGCAGTGCAGCAGTCTAGACAGACGGTGGGGGTGGAAACCAAAGTGAGCTTCTGTCTCTCGAAACTTGTGCGATGTGGCCGAGTTGCTGACCTTCAGTTCTTGAGTGTATGGCTGATTATGCTTAAGTTTCATTTGGCGAGAATCATTTGCTTTTCCTGGTCATAGTATAGTTAATGTGAAATCTGAACTCTATTATCCTTGTCATTTTGTAGTTTCTCTCAGGTGTGACCTCTGTTTTCTGTTACTTTATTATTTTTCCTGGTAGGAAAGTGTGAAGTCTCTCAGCATATATTGTTTAATGTTGAATTTTTCATATAATCTTGCACCTATTTTTTGTACTAAAATATTTTAGAAAGCTTTATCATGACGTTAATATTGATTTTACCTTACTGACATGTAGAGGTTGGATGGAGCATCGAACATTTCTGTCTTGAGTCTTGAGGGTGGCCACAGGTATATTAGGATAATTTGAATGTGTTTTTCAGAGCATAGGTGACGTTGTTGCTGATGGGTACCTAAAGTATATGCTACTCACTTGCATAGCTGATTTCCCTTAGCTAATAGGGTGGTGAAGAAGCTAAATGTGTGGATTACCAATGAAAATTTTAATAATGTGGCTCTTTTACTTACCCATCAATGGTGGTCTTTTTCCCCTCTTAAGTTCTTCTCCGAGATAGCGATGTACATTAGCTTGGACTGTGGCCTTACCAGCAGAGATTAAGAATGCCTCTATATCAGTACTAGAGATTTTGTCTGTTCATTGTCTATGCTGAATTGTCTGCGTTGGTGTTTAGGATTTTTTTACTTTTTCATCTTTTCCTATTAAAAGTTTTAATATCATGATTCATGCATATATAAAAGTACATTATTTTCCCGGCAGATTAACTATTAAGATCCTAAGTTTATAGATGCCCGATTTTTACTATGTTGAGTATGTACGCCTACCACCAATTACCAAGGAGTTCGAGTATATATAGTTCATTTCAATGCGTCTTGAGTGTGCAAATTTTTCAGAATGGTAACAAGGTAACTGCTCATTAGTATGGACATAAATATATTGCTTTAAATCCTACCAATTTGTATTTCATAGCAACGCTGTTTTCAAGCTTTACGAGTGCAAATCATATAACTGCAATTTAAACCTTGCAGGTCATAATATTCAGGCCTTTTGAAGTTTTTAGTTTGGATTGGCTGCATGCATTCTGAAGACTAAGGGAAACATGAAGGAGCACTGCCAAATGGATGATTTTTCTTGGGACTCTTGTGCGGTTCAAACAGCTCTAAAGATGGTACCTATTAAGTAAGGTATATCCACTTGCACCATATTAGTCAAATATAAAGAGAATATTGGATTGTGTGGTGCATATTTCAAAGAAATGGAGGTTATAGATAACCTACTGTGTGGCTAATCTTTCAGTCCTAAAGAGAATATTCTTTCGAGGTGCTTATTCTTAGTCGTGTGAAAATTGGATCGTGTGGTGCATATTTCAAAGAAATAGAGGTTCTGCTCGACAAGCTCTTGATGCTCAAGCTGGAAAGTGGTTCATATTACAACCAGGTGATGCTTTGTGACCTTCCCATATCCGCTCCCCAATTATCACATATTGGAGTAGCTGTAGAGATAAACAGAACATCACATCTGAATACAAGTTAAATGCGGTGTGTCATGAGTGGTTTAGTTAACTGCATAATGTAGTTCGTCTCTTGCCCCATCTTTAATTACATGTTTAAGCTTTTCCATCCAAACTCGAGCCTCATCCAGCCAAGTGATTCTTGCAGTCTCTGCTTGGAGATGGGTGCGTGGTTAAGAGATGGTTCTTCATTTTGTCGTCTTCTCTTTATTCGAGGATTTATAGTCATTCGTGTCTACGATTCAACTCGTTTGTTTCTAGGTGCTTTCGGAGCTAATATATGAGTTTTCCTCTTTCCAAATTTCTCTCTGAACCTATTAATTTGTGTGATAGTAGATGTAGTGGGAAGCTAATGTGCATAAGCATTCATACTAGGCAATTTATTCCCCTGACAATAACATCTTGTTATCAAGAAAGGCCACCATCGTTGATGGGAGTGGTGACTGGCGACCTACATAGCACAACGTTTTCAGAAAATGCCACACGTTTAGCATTTCTTGAATCGCTCCTAGAGATTTGTTTTTGTTAGAAAATGACCGCAGGAAATTCACTCTTCAAAGAATTGGGTATAGTGTCGTTTCCCTCTCCCAGGTTTGCCAACAATTTGATCTTTTCTTGGTGCATTGAAGGTTTACCAAAAAACATTTGATCATTTCTTGTAAGCCGTATGGTCAAATTTGGTTGCCAACTTTAGCAACTAAAACAATATTTGCTGTTGGAGACAAGATATGCATCTGATTGTGAGCGAAATATCAGTTTCTGTTGCTTCCGCAAAGTATCAACTCAGCCGCATGTCCTCCTTGCTCGGGTTCGTATATATACTTCAGCCTCTCTTTTTTCCTTTACGCGTGTGTTGATTTTGTTTGCAGTATGTTAGCTAGCTTTGCCTCTTCTTTTCTAAAGGCATATGTTGATTTCTCTGAACATTGGTTGGACATTGCCCATGTAACACTCCAGCTCCTATGACCTTAACTCCAGGTGATACCGATGCATCACGTAGGTGTGTATTAGGCTAATATCTACCATGGTATAACTTCTCTGCATGATAATATTTTTATCGGTGCTTTGATGTGTTATCAGGTGATTTCTCTAGTCAGGCATGAATATGCTATTGAGGATGTACTCAGTGGTATTCCAAGCAAAGCATGGCCAATATTTTTATAGGTATACCGCTGACTATTATTTCCTTACTTTTCAAAACCATAATTCTAGCAGTGCTTGAAGTTTCCTTGTTCTCCTTTTTTTTGTTCTTTGGATTATCCCAAAAAAAGGCAATTATGTTACTCTAGCTAATGTACATACCAATTGGTTCGATCTGAAATTTATATTGTTTGTGGTGTTGGTTTGAAGCTAAAAGTGAAAGTGATCAGTGCGGTGCATTTTGGTTTGATTGGAACTGTAGCCTTCTTTTGTATTTTTGGCTCAGTTGAGGTGTTTAAACAACTATGTTGCTTCCGAAAACAAATGCTGATGCAATGTCCCTGAGACAAATATAATATTTGCATCCCTCTTTTTCCTAATATTCTGTTACCTTTGGCAGCAAGACGGAAGCGAAATTGTATCAGAAGTCCCCTGATGCAGCCCGCGGAGTCGAAAGGTAAGTCATGCTACAAGAGAAGTTACTCATGTATTTCCATTTATTCAGATTCAAGTCGATTTGGCTTGTCTGGATGGCTACTGCAGCCCACTGACTTATCCAATTTCATGTTCATCGTGATATCCTTGCAAGATTAATAGTAATTCTTATCTTTGGGTTGCATGATGAGCTTGTAGGTCATATTCTTTATCTGTACAGATGTACATGGTTCTGAATAATGCAATTTCTGTGTACTAGAAGATATGCATTTCTTGACAGGGTCCTGATGCATTCCCTGACATGGACCAAATGCCTATTTTTAATAGAGCATTGTTGATGGTTTTTAGTCCTATGATGCTTGAACTCCAGCATTGTGGATACTTGTTAGTCAAATATATTTGGATAGGGCTTCTCACATAATATGACATTGAGGCATGTAAATAATAAATGAGTTTTGCCCAACCAGTTAGTTCTATTAATGCTCTGCAATTACTCAATGGTTGTAGTTCTTTCAGATGATCGGTTACTTTTCCTTGCAAAACGGTGGTGTGAGATGTTCTCAGTTTGTGTACTCCACCTAGGATTAAACTGCAGAGGCTGATGGCTCTTGAATAATGTATTCCACGGTGCAGTACAACCCACTCTAGCACCGGCACTCCTCCGTTTGTTAGTCACGGCATGAGTACTTTTGTCTATATTGACTTGATATGGCGGAGACTCCTGTGACTCTTGGGTAGGTGACCTTTTGTTCCGATTCTTTGTACCAATTTGTGAGGACCTAACGAAAAGTGAAGTATCTTTAGAACTATATTTTTTCTGCGATATTTGATGTTTTTTCCAAGGCCGTGAAGATTTTTAACCTGTTAGTTGCCTTCTGTTTTTTCCGTGACTCTTCATTCCCTAGAAGTACTTGATGTTGTGACATCATCAAATTGCGTTGGACATTAATTCTCACATGGGTTCTTATGGTGGCTTCAATAATCTATGGGGTGCAAAGAAGTGCTAGGTCTAGGGCCATAAAAGAAGAGATCCTTGGTAGGAAGTCGAGGTAAGATGATTCGTTCCAGTTCTCGTGATGGAAAGACTTGTTATCTCACTCTATCTTTTAAACAATAGGCATAAGATTTCCATGATATACCAACGGAAAGTGCATGCCACAATTAATAATTATTTGGTGGACCCTATGGTCTCTAGAAATCAAATTATTGTGCTTGTATGTTAGATGATTGTTCCGATCGATCATGCCCTTTATATGTGAAACAAACATCATACGGATATTTTTGTTCTCCTTCAATGAAAAGAATGCAATCTTCTAGACAATCAATCCTCGAAGTAGTAAGTTTTGTTCAGTCCAATGCTAAGGCATTCAGCAACCAAACACACTTTGTTTGCCAAGGGAGATAATTATAGAAATAAAAATAAAATGAAATTATTTATTGTAGCCGATCTATATATGTGTACTATATAGTATTTAATGGTTAAAATTTCAAAAGGGTTGAACACTAAGCAGAAGTTTTCCTCTGGTTAGAGAAGCATGGATTATATACCTTTGAATTGACTCTTTTTCCTGCACCAATAGTTGATAATTTAATTACAATGTTTAGCCAGCTTGCTGAAAAATAATTCTAGCAGCACCCTGTTCCTGACTTAGATTTTTTGTAGATGTTTAATTGCTGGAATTGTAATTGTGCCGACATTGATATATAATCTGAATGCTTGATAATTTTCGTTGTGCAGATCTCCATGAGCCCAATGGCATAGTATGCTATCCAATGAAGCTGATTCAGCCCGAACTACTCAGGCTTATTCTCTTCACTTTATCAGGTTTAGGATAGCTTACTGCCCTTGCCATGCAATATTTGTAGTGTTTTTCTATGTTTGGTCGCATTTCTTTTTGTTAGGGAATATATATGGTTCTAATTTAACCACTCTTCTGAAATTTCAGGTTGTTTTCAAAGGTTGCAGCCAAGCACATTATCACCATATGTTCTAGAGCCTTTTTGGGAGGTGACGGAGTAGAATGTTCTTGCTAATCATCTTCTTGGGAAGGTTTGGTTTTGTGCTCATGAACCATTAGATGATGTCCTGAACATCTGCTGTAAAGTAGTTCCAGTAACCTGATGCCGAGTAGTACCAACGGGTATTCCAGGTGACAAGGTATCAACTTGTCAATGCCTATGGATTGTAGGCTAGGGTTTAGTTGGAAGTAGAGGGTAAGTAGATCTCGAAGGTTTCAGCCGGAAAGTACTCGACGAATATGAAAACTAGGGTTTGCAGACAATGATTCGATTGATTCTTCGTCCCTCGACTCCCCCTTTATATAGGAGGTGGAGCCGAGGGATTCGTGTTATACAAGTTTACAGAGTCCGAGACGGTTTCTAACTCATCCCGCCAGATTACAAATAACACTTCCTATTACAGCTCTATCTTTTCCTTAAATACATCTTGGGCTCTCGAATCTTCTTATTCTTCGGGTAGTGGGCCTTCATTAAACCCCGGGTACTATATTCGGCAGGCCCATTTGGGATGCCTATGTCGATTTTGCTAGAAGTCGGGAAAATCTCCCCTTTACGTTTCCGAAAGCTTTAACTTTTTATATTTCTTCACATAAAATTCTATATTGTACAGGGATACGGTAGTTGGGGCTAGTTCATCGACGGATCAGGTACTAGTTAACTGCTCTAGTGGCAATCCGCAAAAACCTACTTCAAAATCACGTCTGGACATGATCTCGGATACTGGTGTAAACTTCGACGGTGCCGCTTAAGGTCTTACCATTCTGTCGAGTCCCAGTCAAATTTATCGGGTACCTAACGCGTCCGTTAGGATTTTTCTTCGTATCTGTTGATACGGATAAAAGTAGCAGACGCAGTCTTCGGCGATGCCACCCCAGAACGGATCTGGGGTCTTACCTTCGCAAATTTGCGGCATTCAGAAATTGATCGCAACCGGCGTTCTGAGAATATATTGTCGAGTGCTTTTGGCTGTTGGAATGGCACATTTTATCGAGTCAAATATGACTTATACTGCTCTCCCGATGGGAGTATATGTAGAGTTAACTATAACTCGAAATATACTCTCTTGCTTTTCTATTTTTCCTTTGTTAATTTCATCGGGCACGCGAACAGCGTTCCCGATGGGAGTAGCCCGAGGCTACAGCCAAGAACTTGTGCTTGGTTGTAGGCTCAACATTTTAGTCCACCTTGTCGCTATATTGTCATTATTTCCCAATATGATCTTTTTCTTTTTCTCTTTTTTTTTATCTCTCGGGTGCGCGAACAGCTCCCGATGGGAGTAGCCCCGAGGCTACAGCCAAGAACTTGTACTTGGTTGTAGGCTCCGCAATTTCTATATTGTCATAGTCGAATTTTTACTTTTTGTCGAAGTAGCCCCCGAGCATTTGGGGAAAAACTTGTTTTTGATCAAAGGCTCCCAAAGTATTGAATAATTCTTCCTGTCGCCAATCTTCTTTAACTTTTCTTGTCGACATGCTTCCCTTAACCAAATTTACTTCATCCTTCTCGAATAGTCGTAATTTTTCTGCCCTGTGGGTCCATTGCTTCCACCACGTTGACACGTCGTGCAAGTGGGGGACACACGTCCTCCGCTTTTTCGGCGCACGTACGGTAATGCCTATCTCAGTAAAAATACCTTTTTACCCTTGTATCTAGAAGATCTATTCTCACCACACGATTTCTTCATCCAACGGCACTGCTTCACCCGATTCTTATATAAACCTTTCTTCAACCTCCGTTCATCCCTCGCTTGCGCCGCTCACCTGTTCCTCTTCGCAAAACTTCTCCTGCGCCCAATCTTTCTCTGATCTTCCGCACTCACACACATTGCTCTGTCATTGCCGTTGATGCCACCGCGCGCGTCGACTCGCCACGGACTGAATCCAAGATGGCCGCGAGGATCTTGAGTGGGAGAGATCCAAAATCTCCAACCAAGACACCAACATGCTGAAGAGGCTTGGCCTCATGAAGAAGGAGGACGCCATCCGCTTCCCTAGCGAAGAAAGCTACCCCAAGCCTCCAATGGAGTATCGGGTTAGTTTTGTTGTCTTATCTCTCGACCCCAATCCACGATTTCCTCCGCGGTCTTCTTTTTGTTTATGGGATTCAATTGCACCAATTGACTCCCAATTCCATCCTTCACATTTCTATTTTCATCACACTTTGCGAATGCTTCCTCGGAATCCCTCCCAATTGGGCTCGTGGAAACGCATCTTCGCCTCCGCCGCAATGGCTCCCACAACGTCACTTATAACATAGGTGGCGTTGTTATCTGTGTTCGCACCGATGTCGACTATTTCGACGTCAAATTTCCTGATTCTGTCCAAGGATGGCGCAAAAAGTGGCTCTACATTCACGAAGAAAGTGCCAACTCCGTTGAGCACAACATAGTTCCTTTCGACGGAAGTGCCAAAATTCAGCGCCGCGCTCCTGGGATGCCGAAGCTTCCGAGGAAGAGAAAAAGGCGACAGAGGCGCTCATGTCTCGTATTCGCCGACTTCAAAACACTCGAGGCAAAGAGCTATCTGGTGTTCAAATCACTGCCTATTTCCTTAGGATTAGAGTGCAGCCTCTTCAGGCTCGCAAAAATCCCCTTTGGAAGTAAAATGGCCAACAGAATCTCCGGTGATCTTTCCACCAAGGACTTGGAGAAGTTGATTCGAAGACTTTCTCGCCTGGGTAAAGACCCAATTCCTTCCTCTTGTCGCGTGGAACCGTACAGCGCCGCCAATCCACTCCCCGAGGTATTTTGTCTTGCCGAGTTTTTACCTTGTTTTGCACTTTCTCTGCATCTCATTATATTGTCATCTCTTTTAATTTTCCTTCTGGTCACTATTTTTTACAGAACCATCCTACCATGACTTCCCTTCCTCCTCTTCCGGAGGGTGGAGAAGTCGAAGAACAGGCCATCGTTGCCGAAGATACTCAAGGTTCTTCTATTCGTGAAAGTGAAGTCGCGGGTTCTCACAAATCTGCGGCTTCTCATGAAAAAGAAGTTGAGTCTGAAGCCAGTGAATCGACGCAATCCCTTCCTCCTGCTGTTTCTCCCAAGAACAAAAGGAAAAGGACTGATGTTGAAGATTCTGGCACCTCTAAGGCTGAAGAAGTTGTTCCTTCTCATCCGAAGGCAACTTACGATCCTTATGTTGAATCCCTCGTCAGCTCGTAAGTCGTCTTTATTTCTCTCTATTTTTGTACTCGAAATATTTAGCTTGTCTTGCTTTTTATGCTGCCGATTTTTTGATTAATAGCGATGACAAGGAAGAAGTTCCAACTACTGACGTGGCTCCTCGGACAAGCACGTCACGTACTGTACTTGCCTCAGACACGCTAGTTGAAGGAGAAGAAACCTCGCCTCCTCAACAAAACGTCGTCACCACTACTCCGCCATCAAGCCCCCTTGCTCCTTCACCAAAAAGGGCAAGGGTTGAAAAGATTATTGAACCTGCCCCTCAGTTGGGGTTCGTCGACTCTGCTCCTAGATGATGTAAGCTTGTCGACATCTATATTTTCCTTATTTTGTTTTTTCACACCTTTTCTCTTTTTCATGCCGATGTTTTTCTTTCTGTGTTCACGTTGAACAGCCTATGATCAAGGATCTTCTCCGCATCGGTTCCCAATTTATTGGGTACCGTGGATATGCTAATAGGGCCGAAGTACTTGCTGTTTTTCCTTGATTTTTTACTCCTGTTGCTTGTCGCGATTGTTGATCTTTCTCCTCTCTTTTTTCATATCTCGACAGAGAAACTTGCAGAGGCTAACGAACGCGCCGACGCACTTCTCGAAAACTTGAGCAAAGTGAGGCGGCTCGCAAGAAAGCGGACCTCGCTGCTAGCCAAAACCGAAGCTGATGAAGCCAAGGCGAAAGCTGGTCGAAGAACTAGAAAAAGCTTAAGGATGCTACAACTGCTTTAGATGAGCACAAAGCTGCGCAAGCTTCTCGTGAAGAAGGAATCCTCAAGCGCCTGAAGACTCAGAGTCGCCGTACTTTCGGTAATTTTACTGCTCCCTTCTATTTTTAGGAGAATCGTTGTTTCTTGTCTTTTCACTAATACTTTGTTTCCTTGACAGTCCAAACAAACCAGGATTTTGACCTGACAAATCCTGTCGATGATCCGGTCCTTGACGCACTTTCCTATCTGGAGCTTCATGGGTCCAAGATTCGTGAAGGTGTATCGAACGCTAACGCAGTATTGTCGGCATTGTTCCCCTACTTCTTCCCGAAGAATGAGGAGCCTGCGACTTTCCTCAATCTTGCCAAGATGTTCAATACACCGGAAGACCTTGGACTGAAGATGCGCCAAGAGAATATGAAGGTTGCCGTTGAAAACACCGTCGCCTTGGTTGCTGACAGTCGACAGACTATCGACTGGATGAAAGTTGGCGACACCGAGCAAATAGAACAATCAAGGTGGAAGTCGCGATCAAGGCAGCCAAGCCCAACACGAAGAAAATCTTGGCCTATCTCGGGATTAAACCAGCGTCGACTCCTAGCTCGTCAAGACCGGAGGTCTAGTTGCATGCCTCTGTTTTTCTTTGTTTCTTTTGCTTTTGTCGCCAAAGTAGTCGGTTAGCGACACGTATTTCCTTAGCTCCACTGTAATGCCCTTGTAATTATTCCAAGAGATTAATGAAAAATTCTATCTTTGCTTGTCGTTTGATTTTATCCTGTTTATATTTCAGTTGATATTTGATAACTATACTCCAACTTCCGCTCCTTCCAATGTGTCGCCTTCTTCTTCTCACGAGAGAGCTTTTGCTGATACTGCGCCTGTCGACGATACCTTGTCGCAAGAACTGACGAACTTCGACGCAGCTTCAGTATGCAAAGAAGCAAACACTTGTGATGATGAAACAATCTCGCAAGTCATCTGAAGCCGAAAAAGTTGCTCTCCAGCAAGCTCGCGAGGCCGTGGCTGCCAAGGAATTTGCTGCTTGAGGCTGAAAAGGCGACTACTCGAGAAAATTTCATGCTCGAATTAATGAATGAAGGTGCAGATATGTCGGGTATGCCTGTTTCATCCTCTGATATCTTTCATCTTCATGCTATTGTCTCTTAAAGGTTTCCACTTCTTTGTTTTGATAGGTGCCTTTACTGATGCTGCTGCCGAGGAGGAGAGAGTAAGTGCTAGGACGAACCTCCTTGTTAATCTTTCCCTGGACCATGGTTCTTTGTTTTGGGCTACCCCGGAGAGGACCCGCCAAATTGTCGATTTCAAGATCGCACCTCTCAAACTCGCAATTTCCTTGACTTCTGTACCAAAACCTTGTCCATGGTTTACAACTCCATGTTTCCTCGGAACGTCCAACCAAAAACTCTTCCTGAATTGATGGAAAGGTTTAAGGATGCTCGCAGTATCCATGATTTTGTCAAAGCCCAACTAGTAGCTGGCGCCAGATTTGCTCTTATCATGCTCCAGATCTGCCACTCGAAACTTGACCTTACCCAGGTTGTCGAGAAGGTTCACCAAAAGGTAAAGCGTCGGAGAGTTGGTGTTGACAGGATTAACACGAAGGTTACGCCCATAGCCGAAGAAATGATTGAGGACCTGCTTCGGATGGATGCCGACTTTTTGCCGATGGCCATTATGCCGATTTTCTTGGTGCTGCTCCTGAGGAAAACAGAGTTACTCTTGATGACATACTGAATCAAGACTAGTTATTTTCTTCTTGTAGATATTTCTTCTTTGTAATCCATGACTATATTGTAAAGCAACCATTATATTTCTCTGTTTGTCTAGCCCCCGAGTGTTTCGGTGACTCTTTACTATATTTGTATATTTGCGAGGTTTTGAACCAAGGCATTTATATATTTAAGGCGAATATGAGCCCCCGAGCTTTTTATTGAGTACTATTTTGTATTTTTATTGACTCACGAGGTATTTGAATACCAAGGCAAGGTTTTTCTTTTGTCGATGAGCTATATTGAAATTCGTAGGAGCAAAGACTTGGGTCATGTCGATAACGAAGAAAAGTTATATTGTCACTATCTTTATTATATTGCAGCACCGCGAGCCCGCCTCATTAAAAACCTTCTCCGGCCCCACTCGGTGCCCCGAAAAAGGAAAAGAGTGCGTCTGAAAACTCGCGGGCGTTTCGGTACATTGAAGTTTTACAAGGACTATATTTCGACTCTAGGCGTAGAACCGCCTAAGTTGCGCCACGTTCCAGGGGTTTGGCTCCTCCACCCCTGTCTTCTTGTCCTTTATCCTGTATGCTCCACCTCCGATTACTTCCGTGACGATGTAAGGGCCAAGCCACGGTGACTCGAGTTTTTCATGACTTTTTTGCGTGAGCCGAAGAACTAGGTCGCCCACCTGAAAAGATCTTGGCCGCAAACGTCGACTATGGTAATTCTTCAAGTCCTGTTGATATTTGGTTACCCGAGATAATACTTCATCTCGAGCTTCATCAAGTGCGTCGACGTCGTCCTCTAGCGCTCTTCTCGATGTTTCTTCGTCATATTCAGCGATACGTGGAGAATTGTGCTCTATCTCGATTGGTAGTACTGCTTCTGCTCCATGAACCAGAAAAAAGGAGTTTCTGCGTTGCTGTGTTTGGTGTTGTTCGGATGCTCCACAACACGCTTGGTAGTTCTTCTGGGGTATGTCGAGCTTTTTCTAGTGGTCCTAACAAGCGCTTCTTAATGCCATTGCAGATGATACCATTGGCTTTCTCGACTTGCCCATTGGTTTGAGGATGTGCAACTGCAAAGTTCAACTTGATACCCACCTCTTCGCAATAATCTTTGAATTCATGGGATGTGAAGTTACTGCCGTTGTCTGTGACGATACTATGGGGCACTCCAAATCTGAAGACGAGGCCTTTTACGAATTTTCTGCGGATGCTCCATCTGGTGAATTTATCGGCTTCGCTTCTATCCACTTTGTAAACTTATCGAGCTACTAGCATGTACTCCTTTCCTCCTGGCCAGGATTTGTGTAATTTACCCACCATATCAAGTCCCCATTGAGCAAAGGGTCATGACAATGGTATTGGTGCTAGCTCTGCTGCTGGAGAGTGAGGTTTTGCGGCAAACCTTTGACACGCGTCGCAAGTTCTTACTATGTCCTTGGCGTCCTCAATTGCTGTCAACCAGTAGAATCCTGCCCGAAAAACTTTGGTGCGATAGCTCGACTACTTGCGTGGTGGCCACATATTCCCTCGTGTACATCCTTAGAATTATTCTTCCTTCTTCTGGTGTGACGCACCTTTGCAAGATGCCTGAAATACTTCGCTTATACAATTCTCCCTTGACCACCGTGAAAGCTTTGGAGCGTCGAATTACTCGCCTTGCCTCAACTGGATCGTCGGGTATTTCTTTCCTCGGATGTATGATATGTACGGCTGCATCCACGGTATCTGTATCACCATGACCAGGTCCTGATCTTCTTCTTCGTCCTCTTGCTTTTCCTTGGTAGCCCCCGAGGGTTTCTTCTCCTTCTTTTTTGATTTTGTCGACTTAGTGGATCTCTCTGTTATTTCTTCCCGAATACACCTGGCGGGACTGCAAGGCATTGCGACCCGATGTTTGCAAGAACATCGGCTTCGTCGTTGCTCAATCTGCTAATATGGTTTACTTCGCATCCATCGAACAACTTCTCGAGTTCGTTGTATACCTCCTTGTATGCCATCATGCTATCATTGATGCATCACATTGGTTCATAACTTGCTGTGCCACCTGTGAGTCGCCAAAGATTTTTAGTCGAGGTTCACAGGCTTTCGCCATCTTCATTCCGTGTATGAGAGCCTCATATTCTGCTTCATTGTTAGATGCGTTAGGGAACGTCATCCGAAGGATGTACTTCAACTTGTCGCCTTCGGGTGATATGAGTACTACCTGCGCCAGCCTCCTTCCGTCTTTTGGACCCGTCGAAGTTCATGGTCCAAGTTCTCGATAAATCTGGAGGTCCTGTATTTTGCAACTCCATCCACTCTGCGATGAAGTCCGGCAGATTTGCGATTTTATTGCTTTTCTTTTTTCATACGTGATGTCCCAGGGAAAGTTCTATTCCCCAAAGGGAGACACGACCCGTAGCTTTCGGGTTGTTCAGACAAGGAGCTTCATTGACCACTATGATCGGATGTGCCGAAAAATAGTGGCGCAATTTTCTGTCGTAATACTCCATATGCTATCTTTTGGTACTGCGGATACCTTTGTTTTGATGGCGATAAAACTTCGCTGACGAAGTATAACCTCTGCACTCCGTGGAGTTTTCCTTCTTCTTCCCTTTCGACAACTAGCACCGTGCTCACCACTTGGGGTGTGGCTGCGATATATAGCAGGAGGGGTTCCCTTTCTTTTGGTGCCACCGAATTGGCGGTGTCGAGATTGTGCGCTTCAAATCCTCGAAAGCTCACGCTTCTTCGTTCCACTGAAATTTATCTCCTTGTTTTATCAAAGCGTAGAACGGCTGCCTTTTCTCCCAGCCTAGCGAGAATCTGCTCAAAGTGACTCGCCCGTTAGCTGTTGTATCTCCTTCAACTTTGTTGGCTTCCTCATTGTTACGATAGCTTTGTATTTTGTCGGGATTTGCTTCAATCCCTCTTGCTGAGACTAGAAACCCCAAAAGTTCTCCTGCTGGGACGCCAAAGGAACACTTCGTCGGGTTCAGTTTGAGGCAGAACTTATCAAGGTTGTCGAAGGTTTCCTTGAGATCCTCGATCAGCGTTGCCCCCTTTTTTGATGTTATGACGACATCATCAATGTATAGTTGCACGTTCTTCCCAATCTGTGTCGCCAAACACTTCTGCATCATCCTTTGATACGTTGCTCCCGCATTTTTTAGACCAAAGGGCATTGTTCTGTAGCAAAACACGCCGTAAGGTGTAATAAACGCGGTCTTTACTTCATCTTCTTCTTTCAATCTGATCTGGTTATAACCAGAATATGCATCCAGGAAGGAAAGACGTTCACATCCAGCCGTGGAGTCGATAATTTGATCGATCCTCGGTAGGGGAAAGTGATCCTTTGGACAATGTTTATTGACACACGTAAAGTCGACGCACATGCGAAGGACCTTAGTGTTTTTCTTCGGTACCAACACAGGATTTGCTACCCATGTGGCTGTGAATATCTCTTTGATAAAACCAGCTTCTTGTAGTCGATTAATTTCTGACGCATGGCTGTGGTTCCGAAAACGCCGCAAAGGTTGTTTGATTGGTCTTGCTAGTGGATCCAAGTTTAGGTGGTGCTCGGCAAGTTCCCTGGGTACTCCTGGCATGTCAGCTGGACACCATGCGAAGATTTTCCAGTGCTCACGGAGGAACTTGACGAGCGCGCTTTCCTATGCGATATCCATGTCGTTTGCGATAGATGTCGTCTTTTTTGGGTCTGTCGGGTGAATCTGCACCTCTTTTGAATTTTTCTCGGTACTGAAAGTTGATTCTTTGTTTGGCCTTCCAACGTCTGGCAGTACGTCGTAATCAGTCATGCTTTTTGATGCCAAGTACTCAGCTTGCATCCCGAAGGTTCGACAACCGGTGGAAATCCTTGTCGCACTTATCGGCTAAGGCAAAGCTTCCTTTAACTGTGATTGGTCCCTTTGGTCCAGGCAACCTCCACAACAAGTATGTATAGTGTGGCCGCCATAAATCTAGCATATGCTGGTCGTCCCAACAGAGCGTGATATTGCGACGGAAAATCCACGACTTCAAATTCGAGCCTCTCGATTCTATAATTTTCTCGGGTCCCAAACTGAACGTCGAGATTGATCTTTCCCAATGGATAACTTGGTTTCTCCGGTGTGATGCCATGGAACCTTGTGTGTTGGTTTCAAGTTTGCTAAGGATATGTTCATCTTCCTCAATGTATCTGCATACATAAGGTTTAAGCTGCTGCCGCCGTCTATGAACACTCGAGAGACATCAAATCCCGCGATAACTGCTGGCAGAATAAGTGCTGACTGCCCTGGTCGAGGAACTTGCTGCGGATGATCTGCTATTGTGAAGCCGATATCTTGTCCGACCAATTAAGGTACTCAACTGTTGGTGGAGGCATTTTCTCTGCCATAAACACCTGTCGTGAGATTACTTTACGAGCTCTATTGGACGGCCTTCCCTTGGATCATCAACACTGCTCCATTGGAATTAGGATCAACATAAGGTGGTGGTGCGGGTGCTGCCGCTATTCTGAGCTGATGCCGATTGTCGTCTGTAATCGCGGGAGGAGGCGGCAAGTGAATCTCGCTTCTGGGTTCTCGAGGATTTCTCTGTGCTGCCCGCGCATTAGCGTTCTCTGCATACGCAACATTGCTTGAAAATTTCGACAATCCTTATGCAAGTGCCCGACTGTCTTTTCCGTTCTTTCGAGAAAAAATGCATCGCACGGTCCATTCATCATCTCTTCGGGGGACACGAAAGGTCTTGGGAACCTAGGCCCGCTATTTTGCTGTTGCGTGAATCATCCCTGTTATCACCTCGCTGCTCACTGCTTCTCTGGTAATCATCTGTTGCTTCCTCCTGTATTTGTCAGAAAACACCGAAATTTGTCCGGAGCGTCGTAGTTCTGGTACGTCGAGGAAATCTTCGCCTCGGTTGATAGTTTCGACCGCGGTCCTCCTCTGGCGACCTGTGTCGTTTGTTGTGGACAGCGTCTTCTCCATCTGCCCATTTATTTGCTATCTCCATTAACGCGGATACTGTCTTTGGATTGGTCCTTCCCAAGTCTTCGACGAAATCTCCACGCCTTCCTGCGACAAACGCATCTATTGCTCTCTCGTCAGATATATTTTCTGCCGAGTTTTTAATGATATTCCACCTCTGGATGTACTTCCTCATTGGCTCATCTGGCTTTTGTCGACACGCTCTCAACTCCTCTAACGACGCGGGTTTTTTGCACGTGGATCTAAAATTTTTGACGAACACATCCTCGAAACTTTCCCAGCTGTCGATGGATCCTGGAGCGAGTTTCTTTATCCAAGATCGTGCGGCTCCACTCAAATGCACCTGGATACTTTGCATGGCTGTTGCCCTAGTTCCTCTGTGAGCTTCACCGTCTCGGATAGTCGACTAGCCAATCTGGATCTTGAAGGCCGTCGAACTTCTTGAAATTATCGGGTAACTTGAATCCTGAGGGGACTCGAGTTTTCCGGACTCTCCTCGTAAAGCATGGCAAGCCACACATATCTTCGTCGGTCAATTCCGGAGATTGCCGATGATCCCTTCCTTTGCCGCGCTCTCGACTCTTGCTGTGCTTTGTGTCTCTTGCTCCACTTGGCCCTTCGGGTGCTGCCGCTGTTGCTGCAGGTCGTGGACTATTTTGCCTTGCCGCTCCTTCGGGAGGCGTTGATACAAACGCTGTCCCCATAGCTCCAACTCCTGCTACCGCCATATTGTACAATGTTTCCCTTGGATCACCTGGAGGTGGTTTAGACGCAAGGATAAAAGCATGTGTCGCCATATACCCAGCCTCTGGTGTCTTAGGGATGATGTTTCCTCTTGTATCTATCGACATGAAGGACATGTCGAGGTTTGGACCAAGTGCTCTCTTTCTGCTTCGGGTATGTGTTGCAGCCTTGATCTTGCTCTGTTCCGCGCCTCCCGATGGCTATCACCCGTAGTTCTAGATTGTCGACTTAAATCTGCCCTTCTCCTGCTGGATGCGAAGTTGCCTCCTTTCTCCTGTTCAACTCAGCTGTCTGTTTTTCCAATTTCCTGGCAGCTCGTGCGAGCCTATATTGATATGCTTGCAGTTCTTCTGGTGTGGCCGTGGTAGCCATTGGTTCTGTGCCGTTCATAGCTCTCGCGGCTCTGTCCCACGCTGCTTGTGAAAGTTGAACTCTATCTCGCGGCTCTGGCCCGACGTATTTGTTGCCCAGGCCTTCGCAGATTAGAGGGATCGACGTATGGATTTTCCAGACTGTCGAAAGCCTCGGATGTCTCCTCTTGATCTTCAATGGCGTAAATCTGATGATACTTTGTACTCAGATCTACGTTGGGTCTGGTGACATCATCGTTGAGATTGATGAAGACCTTGCCTTGTGATAGATTTGTCGATAAAGTCATAACTGTCGACATTGCTTGAGCCATCGCTTATATATGAGTCCGCAGATGACTCAAACGACATGTCGTTGAAGATCTTGGCGAGTTTCTCTCTTGTTCTGGTGCTGACGTAACGTGTCGCCGAGGTTCCTTCTTCTCCTGACTCAGTTGACGATGCATAGCTTGAAAAATCTGAATCGATCACCGACGATCCCGACGAAATCGGAATCTCGACACGATACGATCCTTCCTTCTCGACGCGAAAGTGAAACCTTCCGAACGTCATCTCCATGGGCTCCGCCAGATACGCATATGCATCCAAACGGGAGGGTGGGTGAGGAACAAAATCGACAAGACCAGCAGCGATCTGTTTACCTCGATCCATTGTGTTGCTTGCGGTTGACGATGTCGAAGATCTTGAGCGTGCCATCGAGATCAGCTCCTTACGCCTCTAGTTCCCACAGACGGCGCCAATTGACAAGGTATCAACTTGTCAATGCCTATGGATTGTAGGCTAGGGTTTAGTTGGAAGTAGAGGTAAGTAGATCTCGAAGGTTTCAGCCGGAAAAGTACTCGACGAATATGAAAACTAGGGTTTGCAGACAATGATTCGATTGATTCTTCGTCCCTCGACTCCCCCTTTATATAGGAGGTGGAGCCGAGGGATTCGTGTTATACAAGTTACAGAGTCCGAGACGGTTTCTAACTCATCCCGCCAGATTACAAATAACACTTCCTATTACAGCTCTATCTTTTCCTTAAATACATCTTGGGCTCTCGAATCTTCTTATTCTTCGGGTAGTGGGCCTTCATTAAACCCCGGGTACTATATTCGGCAGGCCCATTTGGGATGCCTATGTCACCAGGTACTCGTGCTCTTATAACCCATCCTAACACAACAACACTAAATTAGTTTCAGTTCTTTGTGTAAGCCTGTGTCATAAAATAGATTATATACTTCAGCTTTGCATGCGGTATTGTGATTATGGTGTTACTGTGCATATGCTTCTTGGGCAGACATATTTCATAAGCTTAGCGTCAGATGACTTCCGAAATACTGGCTCCTGGCACAAGGGCACCACCCCATTGTATATGCATTAAGATCTCTGGTGAAGTTTGTCACGCCTTGTTAATTATATGAGCTTAGCAGAGCTTCGTTCCTGGTATATATGTTATTGGTTATGATCCATGTATAGTGAGTTTCAGTATATCAATGTTGTATAAACTATTCCTTGTGAAATGTTGCATATTCGCACATCGTGCAATTCAGTAAATAATATTAAGGTAACTCCGTTCCAAATATACAACTGCAGCCTTCTGAATGGAAGTTTGGTGATTGTTCAACGAAGTTTATTACTTGGTTTTTTTCTCCTGCAAGATTGGACACCAAGCCTAATACTTGGCTTTCAATATATACCAACTATAACAAGATAAAACTTATGGCTTCTATTCTGGCCTGACTCTGTCTTTAGTGACGCATCCGACTCTTATAAATTCAGTTCACATAAACTCTGGCCATTGAGGATGGATGTAGCCCTCGATTTGGCTTTTCAATTTAATAGGAGATTAAAAATGATGCTTGCATTTTATCAAAGAAAGGTTAACAAACATTTCATTCAAAGTGATGTTTTCCCACCCGTGTTCACTGATTTTCATACAATACTTACATGTGATGATTTGTTAAATATTTATGCTATATTGTTAAATTTATTTTGCAGACAGGATACATAGTCTTGCAGTTTTTTTTTCGCTCTACATGTGAATAGAATTCATCGGAGCTACTTCCGTGATGGTAAGATCGATGAACTTTTGAAGGTCTATACTGCTTGCCTTGGATGGTGCTCACATGTTATCTATCCTCTATGGTGAACCCGATCCGATCGTACGAACATTTCATGCAACATTTTTAGTTGTGAGATCGTGTTGTTGAACCTTTAACTAAATTTCTGTAGAGTGTGCATAGGAATTTCATAAGACAAATTTCTCTTTTTTACATAGACCACATAAAATGTTGATTATTCGTGAAACTTGATGAACACACATTTATTATGGAGATGTACATGTAGATTTTTTTCAAATTTTTTCGACATTTCTAAATATTATTTTTTGTTAGAGGGAACATACGCACCCGGGAGACAAATTGAATTTCCAGTTAATGTCCACCTATTTAAATAAAGTAATATGCCAACCTATAGAACTTAAGACAAATTAGTGTAAACCTTTGGTCTTAAAGGCACTAAAACAGTTAAATTCTGGGCTAATTCTTAATACTAAAATAAGCAAAAATTTATATGATTTAAATTATGACTTGATTTTGCCATTGCGCGGTAGCGCAACGGGTCATCTAGAGTCAATAAAGGACACTCGCCCAGCCCATGTCAAGCCAAGATGCCTAGCCCATGTCGACAAAATAATGAGGGGAGGGAGAGCATCTCCAACATGTGCATAAAATTATCGTGTGCTATTTTTTGCAGCTTCATTTTCTTTTTGCGTAGAAAACAATAATTATTACAACACAAAAAAATGTTTATTATCAATACAATAAATAGATCACCAACAATGCAACAAAATTACACTGGGGAAAAAGGGCCTTCCATCCAGCCCCATTAGTCCCCAAATATTTCGAACCGTGACTAATGGGATCTTTAGTCGCGGTTCGGGAGGTGAACCGCGACCAAAGGTCTGGGCCCAGTGCGCTCGGTGGCCAGCTGGTGCACGTGAGGGGCTTTAGTCGCGGTTGGCCAGGCCAACCGCGACTAAAGGCCACCTTTAGTCGCGGTTGGCCTGGCCAACCGCGACAAAAGCCCCTCCCCTATATATACCCATCCAGCAGCCACACTTAGCCATTTGGTGCCACTTCTCTTCACAAACTTCACAAGGGGTGTTAGGTTTGCTTTTGGTTCCTCTTATGCACACAAGGTGTTTGATGAAATGCCCCAAGAGCATGAAACAAACATGATATGAAGTGTCGGAGCCACACTTGAGCTTCCTCATTTATTTTTTCCTCCTCGACCGCGGTTACTAACTTGAACCTTTCATGTGTCATTGATAAAATATGCATGTGTGTAGTTAATTGTTTAATTTCTATTGTTTCTAGCTAGTTAGTTTTAACAAATGCATGATAGTTAATTATATACTTTATATAATAATAATGCAGATGAATCGACAATAGATATACGGTAACCGACTCTCCGGCGAGTTCACTACGGGTTTGAAAGATTTCCTCATAGTGGCTAATGCAAACAAGCAGGGGGGTTTTGTTACCTGTCCATGTGTTTGTTGTAAGAATCAGAAGGGTTACTCTTCCTCAAGAGAAGTTCACATGCACCTGCTTCGGCACGGTTTCATGCCAAGCTATAATTGTTGGACCAAGCATGGAGAAAGAGGGGTTATAATGGAAGAAGATGAAGAAGGGGATGATTTCATCGATGAGTACTATCTTGATCATTTCGGTGATACTTTCATGGAGGATGCTAAAGGTGGGGAAGGTGAAGGGGAAGGTGAAGAAGAGGCACGTGATGAGCCCGTTGATGATCTTGGTCGGACCATTGCTGATGCACGGAGAAGCTGCGAAAATGAAAAAGGGAGAATTTGGATCGCATGTTAGAGGATCACAAAAAGTCGCTGTACCCAGGATGAGATAATGGTCTTAAAAAGCTGGGTTGCACACTGGATTTGCTGAAATGGAAGGCACAGGAAGGTGTAGCTGACTCAGGATTTGAAAACTTGCTGAAAATGTTGAAGAATATGTTTCCAAAGAATAACGAGTTGCCCGCCAGTACGTATGAAGCAAAGAAGGTTGTCTGCCCTCTAGGTTTAGAGGTTCTGAAGATACATGCATGCATCAACGTGCATCCTCTACCGCGGTGAATACGAGAATTTGAATGAATGCTCGGTATGCACTGCATTGCGTTATAAGATCGAGGCGATGACCCGGTGACGATGTTGAGGGCCAGAAACCCAGGAAGAGGGTTCCCGCCAAGGTGATGTGGTATGCTCCTATAATACCACGGTTGAAGCGTCTGTTCAGGAACAAAGAGCATGCCAAGTTGTTGCGATGGCACAAAGAGGACCGTAAGTCGGACGGGGAGTTGAGACACCCCGCAGATGGAACGCAATGGAGAAGATCGACAGAGAGTTCAAAGATTTTGCAGCTGACGCAAGGAACATAAGATTTGGTCTAAGTACAGATGGCATGAATCCTTTTGGCGAGCAGAGCTCCAGCCTTAGCACCTGGCCCGTGACTCTATGCATCTGTTATCACCAGGATTTGACCGAGTCAGAGGTGGGCCGCGATCAAGATAGATTTGAAGAGTATACATGGAAGAAATACATGAATCGGCCTGTTATGCAAAGTTTGGGCTAGTTGGCCCGTGTATCTGTAACATAGTAGATTACGTATCGGTTAGTTAGAGTTTGCCTTGTGCACGGTTGGGATTATTCCCACGTTAGAAAGTCCCCTGGACTATAAATATGTATCTAGGGTTTATGAAATAAACAACAACCAACGTTCAACCAACCAAATCAATCTCGGCGCATCGCCAACTCCTTCTTCTCGAGGGTTTCTACCGGTAAGCAACATGCCCTAGATCGCATCTTGCGATCTAGGCAGCACAAGCTCCACGTTGTTCATGCGTTGCTCGTACTGAAGCCTTGTTGATGGCGAGCAATGTAGTTATCATAGATGTGTTAGGGTTAGCATAGTTCTTCGCGTAACATGCTATCGTAGTGCGACCCTTGCATATCTAGCCGTCCTCACACCTATCTCAGGTGTGGGGGCGGCATTGATCTTTATTTAGTAGATCCGATCCGTTATGATCGCTCCTCGTTCATCGAGGATTAGTTTAATATCTGCAATAGTTAGGCCTTACAAAGGGTTGGAGGATCCAGCGGCACGTAGGGTGTCGTTTGCTAGTCCTAGACAGGATGTTCCGGGGATCAACCTCGTGTTGGTTTTTAGGCCCTATCTAGGATCGGCTTACGATCACCGTGCGTGGCCGCGAGGCCCAATCGTGAGTAGGATGATCCGATTATGCGGTGAAAACCCAGATCGTCGTAGATCTCATTAGCTTTATCTTGATCAAGCAGGACCACCATATACTCGTGCACCCCGTACGAATCATGGGTGGATCGGCTCCTTGAGCCGATTCACAGGATGAGAGCCGATCGAGGCTCGTATTTAATGTTTACGTGTATGCCATGGAAACTAAGCGAGGCATCTCCATCACCTTCCTGGCAGGTATAGGTCAGGTGGCACGCCCTTGCAATTAGCATCGGACGTGTGACCAGAAGGCTTTGCGGGCCGTCGCTCGGAGGGACCTCGGCCAGCCGCAGCCCTAGGTTGTTCCCGGCTCTACGGTGTTGCCCGTCGCTGCCCGTCGGTGGGTTTCGGACGTCAACAGCATCTCCAACCTTCCTCCTTGGTTGTGCATGAAGCGGAAGTTCATTATGATGCCAGTGCTCATCCAAGGTCCAAAGCAACCCGGCAACGACATCGATGTTTACCTAAGGCCATTTGTTGATGAACTTTTACAGTTGTGGGGCAGACCTGGTGTATGTGTGTGGGCTGAGCACAAAGAAGGAATTTGACCTACGAGCGTTGCTTTTCGTAACCATCAACGATTGGCTGCTCTTAGTAACCTTTCGGACTGTCAAATAAGGGATACAATGCATGCTTACATGAGACCGAAAGTGTATATTTGCCAAATTGTAAGAAGAACGTGTACCTTGGGCATCGTCGATTTCTTCCGAAAATTCATCAGAAAGAAAGGCAAGCATTACAACGACAAGGCAGATCACCGGCCGAAGCCTGCGGAACGTACTGGAGGTATTTGATATGGTCAAGGATTTGAAAGTCATCTTTGGAAAGGGTCCTCGCGGACAATCAGTTCCGAGGTGACGGGCACGCACCCATGTGGAAGAAGAAATCTATATTCGGGAGCTAGAATATTGGAAAGTCCTAGATGTCCGCTCTGCAATTGACGTGATGCATGTTACGAAGAATATTTGCGTGAACCTCCTAAGCTTCTTGGGCGTGTATGGGAAGACAAATAATACAAAGGAAGCACTGGACCACAACGTTTGAAAGACCCTAATGACCGGCATCCGGAATGGTTTCAAGGTTGTGCCAGCTACGCTCGACCAAAGAAGAGAAGGTCATCTTTTTTGAATGCATGAGCAGTACGAAGGTCCCGTCTGGATTTTCGTCGAATATAAACGGAATAATGAACATGGCGGACAAAAAGTTCCAAAACCTGAAGTCTCACGACTGCCACGTGATTATGACGCAATTGCTTCCGATTGCTTTGAGGGGGCTCCTACCGAAAAATGTTCGAGTAGCCATTGTGAGCTATGTGCATTCCTCAATGCAATCTCTCAGAAGGTAATCAATCCAGAAGATCTACCACGGTTAAACGATGTGGTCCAATGTCTTATCAGTTTCGAGTTGGTGTTCCCGCCATCCTTCTTCAATATTATGACGCACCTCCTGGTTCACCTAGTCGAAGAGATTTCCATCCTCGGTCCTGTATTTCTACACAATATGTTCCCCTTTGAGAGGTTCATGGGAGTATTAAAGAAATATGTTCGTAACCGTGCTAGGCGGAAGGAAGCATTGCCAAGGGCTATGGAAATGAGGAGGTAATTGAGTTTTGTGTTGACTTTGTTCCTGACCTTAAGCCGATTGGTCTTCCTCGATCGCGGCACGAGGGGAGACTAAGTGGAAAAGGCACGATCGGAAGGAAATCAACGATATGTATGGACGGCCATTCTCTGAAGCACACCACACAGTTCGACCAATTCCAGCTTGGTGGCTCCCTTTGAGAAACACAAGAATATTTTACGCGAGGACAACGGGGAAGCCTGAATCCTGGATTACGAAGGCCCACATGGAGACTTTCGGCAGTTGGTTGAGAAAATATTTAATGAATGACGATGATGTTGTAGATCAGCTGTACATGTTGGCCAAGACACCATCTTCGACTATAACGACTTTCCAAGGGTACGAGATAAATGGGAATACATTTTACACGATCGCCCAAGATAAAAAGAGCACCAACCAAAACAGTGGTGTCCGCTTTGATGCAGCAACCGAGAATGGGCAAAAATTCACATATTATGGTTACATAGAGGAGATATGGGAACTTGACTATGGACCCCCCTTTGTTCCGGTGCAAATGGTTCAAGCTAACAGGAGGTGGGGTAAAGGTGGACCAGCAATACGGAATGACAATGGTGGATTTCAACAATCTTGGTTACCTTGACGAACCATTCGTCCTAGCGAAAGATGTCGCTTAGGTTTTCTATGTGAAGGAAATGAGTAGCAAACCGAGGAAACGGAAAGATAAGAAAACGATCAGTACATCATGCGATGATCCAAAGCGCCACATTCTTCTTTCAGGGAAAAGAAACATCGTGGTAGTGGAGGACAAGACAGACATGTCAGAAGATTATAATATGTTTGGTGAAATTCCGCCCTTCAAAGTGAACACCGACCCAAGCATTAAGTTAAATGATGAGGATGCTCCATGGATACGGACCAATTGTAAGCAAGCAGGGACACAAGGGAAGAAATGACGTGTAATAATTTATTGTACCAAACTTTGTTGAATGGATCATGTGAATTATATTATCTGTGATGTGTTTGGTGTCCATTTTCGAATGATTCGATTGATTCGAGATAGCACTGATGATACATGAAATTTGGAGTGACTTAGTCATACTCCTGCCTAGGCGTATAATATGCATACTCGTAGTCTTCATAGTCGTTGCCGTTGTACTGGTAGTCGTCGCCTTCTAAGTTGTCGCCGTCGTCGTCGCTGTCGTCGGGCGACGCTCGTGGCTCGAACTGAGGGTAGCGCAAGCTGGGGATATCGCCGGCCGTGATGTAGTCCATGATGCTCTATAGAGTACGGCCATACCACCATAGCCGACGGCCGGCCTCGTGGAAGTTCCCAGGAGGTAGACCGTCCTCCTCATACCTGGCGAGCGCCCTGTCACGCCGATTGATGAAGAAGGCGTCCCAAGTATGGTTATCGGGATGCCAGCGGGATTCATCCACTGCTCCGGCGTGAGATCGAGGTAGTAGTGGTTCGCGATGGCTGCCCGGCGCGCAGTACCCTGAGGGACGGGAGGGACCGGCACGCTTCCGGCGCTTAGGCTTCAGCCGGCGGGGACAGCCGGTGGGCAAGGGTAGTTTGAGGCGCAAAGCTCCTCCACTGCTGGTAGGTTAGAGTGGGTGCGGTGGAAGCCATGAGAGAGTGATGAGAGATTGTAGAGATGTGATAATGCTGGCCAAGCCGGGCTACATATATGTAGTGAGAAATGGCGGGAAAAATGCGAGCGGGAAGACAGAGGCGGGAAGAAAGTGGCGGGAAGAAAGAGGCGGGAAGACGGGGAAGAAGGAAGAAGAGGAATCCATAGCTGGTCATCTAACCTTTAGTCCCGGCTGGTGGTGGGACTAAAGGTGGTTTTGTATCATCTAACAAACTCGGTGGGATAAGGACGTCTGGGTAGCTTTAGTCATTTGGTGGGTGCAACCGGGACTAAATGTGGTTTTTATGTCATCTAAGCCTTCGGTGGGATAAGGACGTTTGGGTAAGCTTTAGTCCGTGGAGAGTGCAGTGACTAAGGCTGGCATAATAACGCGTGGGTGGACGCTCGATGAGATAAAGCATGTAGCGCACGACACCTGTCGGAGGAACAGGACAAAGCAGCAGCGGCGCCGTGCCTATAAAGGAGCATCGATACGCCTTGGCAAGCAGACCAACAAGCCAACCTAGCAGGTAGGGAGAGTTTCATCCCCATGGATGGAGTAAAGGGTTGGAAAATCTCCGTGGCGCAACTTCTCGAAGATGTCGTCGGTGCACACGCCCTACGACATCTTCGGAAGCTCCTGGAAAATTTTCCTGCAAGCCCGTGAAAGACTCCATCTCCTCTAATAGTGTTGGGTAAAGGGTTCGAAAATCTCCCGTGGCGCAGCTTCTCGAAGATGTCGTTGGTTTACACGCCCTACGACATCTTCGGAAGTTGCTCCTCGGGAAATTTTTCCTCCAAACCCATGAAAGACAGAGGCGGGAAGACAGAGGCGTGAAGAAATGGCGGGAAGACATAGGCAAGAAAGAACTGGCGGGAAGACGGGCCGGGAAGAACTTCTCTTATTTTTTTGATATATTATTTGTATTTTTAACATTTTGAAATGAATTAGTTCTATTTTTCTTAATTTTTTGATATATTATTTGTATTTTTAACATTTTGAATTGAATTAGTTCTATTTTTCTTAATTTTTTGATATATTATTTGTATTTTTTAGATTTTGAAATGAATTAGTTCTATTTTTCTAATTTTTTTGATATATTATTTGTATTTTTAACATTTTTAATTGAATTATTTTTATTTTTTTTAATTTTTTGATATATTATTTGTATTTTTAAGATTTTGAAATGAATTAGTTTTATTTTTCTGATTTTTTTGATATATTATTTTTATTTTTAAGATTTTGAAATGAATTAGTTCTATTTTTCTCATATTTTTGATATATTATTTGTATTTTTAAGATTTTGAATTGAATTAGTTTTATTTTTCTTAATTTTTTGATATATGATTTGTATTTTTAAGATTTTGAAATGAATTAGTTTTATTTTTCTGATTTTTTGATATATTATTTGTATTTTTAAGATTTTGAAATGAATTAGTTTTATTTTTCTGATTCTTTTGATATATTATTTGTATTTTTAAGATTTTGAAAAAAAAAGTATTTTGAAAAATACCTTTAGTCGCGGTTGGCGCGACCAATGGTCGCGAAAAAGGCGAAAAAGCCTTTAGTCGCGGTTGGTGTGGCTAACGACTAAAAGGGCTTAATCGCGGTTAGCCACAACCGCGACTAAAGGTCCCCCCTATAAAGCTCACGGCACGAACGGTCGCGCGGTTCTTCTTCCTACGCGAAACGTGAGAGACGCCAGCGACGACCACACGCCGCCCCCCCCGCCATCACGCCGCCGTTCGCCTCCTCCTCCCTTCCCCCGCGCGCGCCCTCATCTCTGCCTCTCTTTCACCGCACGCGCGCGCCCCGCTCCGCCGCCATGCGCTCGATCCCTGCCGCGCGCGCCGCTCGCCTCGCTGGCGGCCGCGTGACACGCTGCCCCTCGCCAAAACGCCGCGCGCGCCGCCTCTCGCCGCCGCGCGACCTCCCGGCCGCCGCCATGAGGCCGCGCACCGCCGCCCTCGGCCGGCCGGACGTGTTACAGAGAGAGATAAGAGAGAGAGAGGGAGATCGATCTCCCGGTGGATTTTTTTAAAATTATAAAATTGTATAACTTAAAATTATTTGTAATTAGCTTAAGTTTGTTAACCTAAAATTTGTGTAACAAAAGTTTGTAACTTAAAATTTGTATAACTAAAATTTGTAACTTAAAGTTTTTATTGTTTTAACTTAACACAAATCGGAGAACACCCGCGCGTATACGGAGGAGGCGGCGAGGTGCGCCGCCTCCGTATACGGTTTTTTGTTTTTTTAGGCAAGAGAGGAGAGACAGAAACACACCTCCGCGCGTCAAACTTAATAACGACGTCAAACCCGGTACCCCACGCGTATACGGAGGGTGTGTGGTGAGGGCCACCACCCTTTCGCCCGCCGCCGCCCTTTCGCCACCGCCACCGCCACGCCCTTTTACCACCGCCCCCCTTTCGCCACCGCCAGGATTAATTAGTTTTTACTACATGTTTTCAGGAGTGACACATATGGCGGACGATAGAGCCGACCCAATTAGGGATAACTATAATCCGGAAGCTGAGGCACATCTTTTTGGCATCATAAACGGCGACATTCTTTATGTGCCGGCCGTAGAAGATGAAGAAGAGGATGTCTCTTCTTATCTGAACCTTGACGGTGAAGATGAAGGTCGTCAGCGAGTGATGAAGGCACTGTTGAGGACGGAGGTCAACCGTCGACAAACACCTCCGGCGATGTTGATAAGCAATTAGCAATCACCACCTCCGGCGAGGTATATATATACATTGAGCCTCTGGTGATACAAATTTACCGATTTCAATAAATATGTGTATTAACTCGACTCTCTTTCTTATTTTAGCCCTCGGCCAGCGGATCGTCGAAAAAATCGGTGAAAACAAAGCATGGCAAAACCAAGACGCTGAAACAAGGAGTAACATATAACATTGATGTTATCAGTCCAAGCGGCAAGCCGCTGGAGCCCGAAGAGGCATACACCAAGTTCATCAACCAATGCGGAGTCGTTGTTAGAGACAGCGTCCCGATCACCGTCCAGGAATGGCATGAGCCAGTGAAGGCACGTGTTGGTTCCGTTTCGTCATCAAGAGAAAGAAAAAGGAATGCTGGAGAACGCTTATGGAGCATTTTGTTCTACCTCCGGAATACAACAAAAAAGATGAATTCGGTAACGACGATCCAGAGGGACGTAAGAGGAGGAGGCTGGTCAAAGAGTTCGCTCTTCAGAAGATGGCCACAGCATTCCGGACATACAAGAAAAATTTAGCGGCTCAATATGTCGAAGGGGAAGACTCCGGATTTCAGCGGAGTATGAGAAGCTGAAAGATGATTGGCCCGAATTTGTGAGGCAAAAGAAATCGAATTCAAGGCCATATCGGATAAAAATAAGGCAAATGCGGCTAAGAAGGGTACAATCATATTATGGGGCCGGGAGGATGCCTTTCGGATCCTAAGTGGCAGAAGATGGAGGATGACCCGCGAGGGCGCGAGGAATCCCTCTAGGTACAGAGGGATGGGACCCTAGGGCCAAAAGCTGGTGGTACGGGCATGGGGGAACGCTAGACCCGGTGACAGGGGAGTGTACCCACCGAGACACAAAGTTTAAACCCACCCAAGCCCTTATTGACGCAATGAGGGATGCTCAAGGGGAAGATCAAGTTCAACAGAGAGAATGACAAAAAGCCCTCGGGAATCCCGAACACGGAGGACGTGTACGAGGCAAAGGCGTCATTTCGTGGAAAGAAGGGTTTTCCCAGGAAAATGACCCCTACGATAAGCCGTAAGAGAAAGGCGGATCGGGAAAAAGATGTTGTGGCGCGGTTGGCATCGGAATTCAATGAGATGAAGAAAACCCTGGATGTACTAGTACAAGAAAGAGAGGCAGCTCGGACGCATGAAGATCATCCACCGGATGTCGGAAGCCAGCAGCGGAGAAGCAGCGTGGCTTCCACGGAGCCCCCGCCGGCTAATGCACATGCACCGATGATCGAAATTACTGCACCGGAGCCTCCTCGCTACCCCGTGGACGATGTAAAGGAGATGAAAGAATGTCATCTGCATTATCCAATGGGGAACATGTCCATGAAGGTAGCCATCGGCAGTGCTTTGTGAACCTGGAGCACTCCATCACAACAACCACATTCAAGATGGCTATGCTCGTGTCACGGTGGAGGACATAGTACAAGGGTTTGAGGACCTGGAGATTGACATTGCTACTCCTGAAGGGGAGAGAAGACTTGGAGATGTCAAGCGCCAGTTCATTCTATGGCAAAGAAGTTTATCAAGTTTCCAGGCGAGGCCGCCAACAAGTCCACCCCCTACGGTGGTGGTGGCGGTGGCGGTGGTGGTGGTGGTGGTGGTGGTGGTGCTTCACCTACACCTCCTTCACGTCAGCCGACGCCACCCCCCCAATTCACCTCCGGCGGGTAAGCAGCCGCCGCCCGGTCGCCGGGCGGGTGCGACGCCGCCCCCAATCCACCTCCGGCGAAGAAGAAGCAGTCCTGGACTATTAACCCGGACCCTTATGTACCTAAGACCACAAAGGTACCGGAGCCATCACTGAAGCATCTCCCCACAAGGCCTTGGGAACGTAGTGCGAGGAAGTCGACGCGGCGCGGCTGCTCACCATGAGAATTGGAGGGCGGAATCGAAGGCGAGAAGAGAGGGGCCCAAGCCAGTATATTCTGACAAGGAAAAGAAGTGGGCTAAGTCATTTTTGAGCACACCGTCCCAAGCCGCGAAGAATCTGCCTGACGACTATGCACGTGAACTTCGTAGGCAAGCACTCATGTTAAAGGAGAAGAACGAGTTGGCGGAGAAGCAGGAGAAGAAAGCCTTGGAGGAGGCCGAGAAAGAATTAGCAAGTAAAAAGAGCGGGAAACGAGTTGCCCAGCTCGGGGAACAAAGTAAACAATCGATCGCCCCGCTCATAGTGAAAGCCGCCGGTCCGGATGCTGAACTAATGGACCCCACAATCATAGCAGCTGCGGTAGAACAGGGAATGACCGTAACGGGTGCCAGAGAACAAGCGGCCCTGATCGGTATGACTCTTCGTGCACTGTTAGACCTTGAGGAGGCGCCAGTGAGGGAGGTAGTAATTACATATGTGCCGAATGGGGCCTCTCGTCGAGCCTGCGCAGGAAGAGGATCTACCTCCACAAATGAAAAGTCTGCTAAATTGGTACAAGGGTTACATAAAAAATAAAAACGCCAAAGAATATATTTATGCGGAAGTTAGACATGAGCATCACTTCAAACATTACTATGTAACAGTTCATCTGAGTGAATTGTTCCAGCTTTTCAATCTGCGCGAGCTCAACAAATCTATCATCAGTTGCTACGTTCTGTAATGCAGAATGAAGATTAAGGAATGCAGAATAAGGAACATCCATGATGTTGGGTTCATTGACCCACACATCGTTAATGGATATGTGTTAGAAAAACACGCCGCCGACGTGGAGCAAGACTTGTGGCGGTTTCTTACAAACAGGAACTCAAAAGTGATACTCTATTTCCTTACCATTTTGGGTGAGTGTTTCTGTCTTGAGCACATTCTCTTTTGTTTACTCCATGCATGGTATGTGGCTAATCGATGAGTTATGCATGACTGTGCATGTATCGTGTCCGCAGGTTCCACTGGATTCTGCTAGTAATTCAATTTCACACCTCCACAGTTTTTGTCCACGACTCTCGACTCTGGATGCAAAGCTTTGGGCCGATATGAGAAGAATGATGCAGAAGTAATTATTTTCATTCATTTGCGCTCTATATTGATCGGCCTATTTCGTTCATTTCCTAATATCAAGTAACTAATAACTCTCTTGTTCATTTAATTTTCTTTGCCTCGTAGGGTTTGGAGACGGTTCACAGATCAGAAGGTCGGTGAATTCCAAAAAGAGCTACAATTTAGAAGGTCAGTGGCTGGGACTGGGGATATTCAGCCACCGGGGACCAATCTATGTGGATACTATGTTTGTGAGATGATCCGGAGATACACCTCTGAGCGGGTTCCGTGTGATAACAATGTCATGAGGAATAACCTCCGGAAGATGCTTAGTCCAGCTCGCTTCCGACCACTTCAAGAGGAACTAGCTGGATAGTTCGCGAGGGAAGTCGTCCATCCTAAAGGAGAACACTATGTAGAGAACGTAGAACTTCATATGCAGTAAATTATGTATGGAAACTTGTTCAAAATTGTATATGGTCATCCGATATTTGAATATATATTGTATATTCCTCTTGAATTCTTTTTGGTTCTAATTTCAATTTTGTTTGAAATTGTACATTCATATGCATGTATGTAGTACCGTAGAATATGTGAAACTCCTTCAAAATTAAAATAAAACACAAAAGAAATAAAACTAAAATGAAACACAAAAGAAATAAAACAATACAAATTAAAAAGAAACCAGATTTAGGGGGGTAAAACCCTAAACCTGCGGGGACCTTTAGTCGCGGTTGTCCAGAAGAACCGCGACTAAAGGTCCTCCGCCCCGAGGCGCCCACGTGGACGGGCCTTTAGTCGCGGTTCGTAAGCAACCGCGACTAAAGGGGGGCTTTAGTCCCGCATGTTTAATACCGGTTGCGCAACCGGTATTAATGGCCGTTGCGAACCGCGACTATTGGCCCTTTTTCCACCAGTGTTAGATCGCCGACAAAACTACAAAGTGAACAGGTGATGTAAAACAGGTGATCTATTTTACATCATCCGCTGTGGCATAGGTGATCTATTTTACATCATTTCGAAACCAGAAGGTGATGTAAAACTGTTTTGGGTGTCATATTTTACATCATTTGTTAGAGTTGTTCCAACCACGATATTTCAATCGATAACCAAATACCAGCCTCACCTAGCACTAGCAGCAGCTGAAGACTGAGAAGTTTCAGTACACTATCCAAACAAATGCGAAAGAGGAGAACTGTTGACTCTGTCAACATATTACTCCATCTTCCCAGTGGTACAGAAAACTTTGCAGCGCGCGCGGACGACCAATGTCCCAATAGTGGTATGCACTCATTTGACCTGATCAAAAGCCTAGCCTGACTGGTTCTTCTTACAGAATCGCAGTTCACTGTTGGTCAGATCGCGTTGAATGAATGGCCGGTTCCCATCTCCCATGACGGGCATCACAAAGTTTTCGCCGGTTGCAAGCAGGAGGGAACTCTCAAGGTATGATGAACCATCAATGTGGATCGATCATCGATGGCTCCATGCATGTAGCTAGGGCGCGTGATAGGGACCGCCATGGAAATGGAAACCAACAGAAAGGAAATTAGCTCGTGCATCAGCGCCCGCGCGCGACAGCGATAACCTCCATGGATGGATTCAGATCCTCCGCCATGGAACGGCTCGAGCAGGCAACCATCTTAATGGCGCATGTGCCTATGCTGCTCGGATCCGAAGGCACATCGCGTTCCAGGCGCGACACTACGGCTCAATAATAGCGCAGCACCGCGTCGCAGCTGAAGAACAAGTGCAAATCAAGCAAGATTCCGCTTGCGAAAATGGGGATGCGAAATGCAAGAACACGCGCGGCATTCATGGCTCCCGTTGCAGCTACTCCCCAACCCCTCCTTCCATGTCACATTTACGGCTGCTCTCCTACTCTTCCTACCTTGCCTCGGCACGGCGACACTGCCAGCTCCAGGCCCATAAATTCGATCTCCGTTGCAGGAAGCAGGCATGGAAGGATGGGTTGGAATTTAGAAGTGCACGCCAAGGATAAGGGTCAATGCAGGCTCCCGTACGCTCGGACGCGGCAAAGACTTTAGCTCAGGACGGCAAAGTCATGAAGGGACATGAGCAACTTGCAAATGCACCGCATGAGGAAACTACGAGAGGGACGTCAAGCTATATGTAGCTCTTTATTTTAAAAAAAATCGAAAACTATGCTTGGAAGTTTAAAAAAAAATCGAAAATAAATCTTGGATGTAGCCAATGATGTATATTATAAACATGCAAAATATCAATCTGATTTTTTATACCGTAGGCTACACGAAAGTGACAACTGTGTGCTGCACATTCCGGTGCTATAGAACTTGTGAGAGTTTGTCATTTTTATGTAACCTTTGGTATAAAGAATTTTACATTTAGATTTTGCACCAATGTAGGATTGTAGGGAGGCTTTCTCCGGTACAACCCCTCCTCCCAAACTTAAGCGCATCACGGGCTGACATCTTTCCGTAGCTCTTCATAAGCTTAATTATGTAGAGGTAGGAAGCGATCTCAATCTTTGATGTGTTTTAGTTTGGAAGGACAAAGTTGTACTAAAGCAAAGACCGTAGGATATATATTATTGGCTACATATAGGATTTTTAAATTTTTTTGTCAAAACTTTAAAATATGATTTTTAATTTTTATAAATAAAAAGCTACTATAACTCGGCCTCCATTTGTCCACTTTCAACATACATGTTCTCATTATTACTACCTCCATCCCAAAGCTTAAGGCTTTTTTTGAAAAGTCAAACCAAATAAAATTTGACCAAACTTTTAGAACAATCTATCAACAAATATAATATTTTGTAGATACATACGGAAATATAGTTTATTATCTATTTAATAATATTAATTTATATTTTGCATGTTAATGATTTTTGGTAAAAGCTTAATCAAACTTGACATAGTTTGACTTTTTAAAAATAATATATGCCTTAAGCTTTAAGATGGAGGTAGTAGGATCTTTTCTATATATATGTACTCGGGCATGTTTTAGTGCAAGATCTCGCTCGTTTTGATTATGTATCTAGTACACATTAAAATACCTAGAATATCTTGGAGTAATAGGCTAATAGCAAAGGGAGAGAGTAGTAAATTATTCTTGGTACACCAATATAAAGATTGTCAAAGTTGTCGTAGTAATACATTTCTTGTTGTGTGTATTTCTTCAATCCAGATAAGTAAATAGCAGAAAAACAGAAAAAAAAAATATGGAGAGACCCAAGAAAACGGGGAGGAGGAAGAATGGTAAACGGGAGGGAAAGAAGAAGAAAAGGTACAAGCGTGAGGACCACGAGCGATCATACGTCTATATATGAATGGGCGGAAAATTAACCCCATATTGCCGGAGCACAACCACCGGCCGCCGTGGTGGCGCCTCACATGCGCGCGTCAGGTAGATCCGGCATATTTAACGCGGCCACCGCGGCCGCCATTACGCCGGCCGGCCGTGTCCTCCGCCATCGTTATGCATGTGGGCATGGCAATTACCTACAGTGATAGGATTGAGATAGAAAAAAGTGATCCTTCGCGTGCGTGTGTAGTGTGGCTGTAGCTGCAGAGATCACCGTCGTCAATGCTTGAGCACGTCCGGAATGTCCACGGGGTAGCGGCTGATGCAGTCGGCCCAGGGCCCCTGCGCGTCGCGGGCCGGCTCGATGCACTCCCACGCCGCGCTGTTGCACTTGAACCCTGACCCGAACCCGATCATCCACACGCGGTCGCCCTTCCGCATCCTCCCCTTGGCCTCGATGTAGGCCAGCTCGTACCACAGCGAGCTGCTGGACGTGTTGCCGAACCGGTGCAGCGCCATGCGCGACGCCTCCACGTGCTCGTCGGAAAGGTTAAGGCTCTTCTGCAGCTCGTCGATGACCGCGCGGCCGCCAGCGTGGATGCAGAAGTGCTCGAACGCCATGCGGAAGTCGGGCAGGTACGGCTTGATCCCCTTGCTCCCAAACACGCGCCGCGCGATGAAGGACAGCGCGAAGAGCAGCTGCTCCGACGCCGGGAGCACCAGCGGCCCGATGGCGGTGATGTTCGCCTTGAGCGCGTCGCCGGCGATGGTCATGAGGTCCTTGTTCAGGTTGATGCCCCGGTGGCCCTCCTCGTCCTCCTCCTGGTACACGCACCGGTACGCGCTGTCCCGGGCCCCAGTCAGCGTGCGCACCACGCGGGCGAGACGGAAGCGCGCCTTGGCGGGGGAGGTGGACAGCAGCGCCGCCGCGCCGCCCATGCGGAAGAGGCAGTTGGGGAGCAGCATGGCGCGCTCCTTCCCGACGTAGTAGTTTGGGGTGATGGTCTCAGTGGACACCACCAGCGCGGTCGAGCCCTGGGGAGCCGTCTGCAGGAAGTTGCGCGCCAGCCCCACGGAGACCAGCCCGGCGCTGCACCCCATCCCGGAGAGGTGCACGTTGCGCACGTCGCTGCGCATCCCGTACCGGTGGATGATCATGTCCGTGAACGATGGCACCGGCGCGAACAGGCTGCAGTTCACCACCAGGAAGTCGACGGCTTCCGGTTTCACCCCCGTCTTGGCGAGCAGGTCGTCGATGGCGGAGAAGATGACCAGCTCCACCTCCTCGCGAGATGCCTCCAGGTTCCGGAACGGCGGGATGTAGTGGTGCGCCGGCGGAAGGCAGGTCTCCTCCCCGAGCCCCGACCGCTCCAGCAGCCGCGTCATGAACCGGACGCTGCGCTCGTCGATGGAGGCGCCCTCTATGAACGTCACCAGCTTCGCGTGCTCCAGGAACGTGCCGAATGGGACGCGGCCGCTGGGCTTGGTGCGGAAGCAGGCGTAGTCCACCAGGTACACGGACCGCGGCCGCATCATCAGGTACAGGGTCGCCGCGGCGGCGGGGAGGAACGCCGCCAGGAAGACGTGCACTGGCCGGAGATTGTGGAGCTTTGCAAGAAGCTCCTCGGGCCCGACTCGCGCCAAGCTGACGACGCCAGCGACGGCCAGAGGCACGGCGAGCACGAGGAGGAAGTTGTTCACCACGCACTGGTACACCGGCTTGAGCCGCTTGAGCTGAGCTGCTGAACTCATCTTGCTTCCGTTGCAGTGTGCGTGTACAGAGCGTCGTCCTGGACTGTGGAGTGGCTCCCGTTAGCAAGCGTCTGGGAGAGGAGTGAAGCGGGAGCAGAGTATATAAAAAGGGGCGCGTTGGCGGGCCACATGCCTCTTTACTGGTACAGGCTAGCTTGTGATCATGGGCTTTTGTTCACCGATAAATCTGATGATGGAGATAAAAGGCTGAATTGATGCTGCTAATTTAATAGCGTGCTTTGTTTTGGCCTCACCGATGATCGCCTCGTCGTTTCAATGCCTTTGCGACCCCCATATATGTAGTACCACAACTGTACACTACTAACTCAATTTCCCACCAAACGAACATAAAGTACTTGATCATGGGGAACATGGAGGCTGGAGAAGGTAGAGCACTCTAACTAAAGCAATATAAAGCGCAAAAAAAAAGGAATAGTACAAGGAGGGCACATTATTTACAAGACCTAAGGTCTCCAATTTTCATCGTTGTACTCATCTTTCTTTGATAGAGAGCGTTGTATTACTAAACTATAGAATAGCAATGATATACTACTTCTGTTTCGATGAATAAACTTATAAATTTAGTCAAATGTTGAATATTACAAAATTTAACCAAATATAAAAGGAAAATATAAACATCTACAACATGAAACAAACATACGATGGATCTTAGTGGGCCACAAGCTTCTCCACTAGTACAAGCTTGTTGCTGCTCATGGGCTTTTGTTCATCGCTAAATCTGATGATGTCGATAAGGGCATCTCCACCGGCGACACCTAAAGGGTGTCCAACAAGCGCACCGAAGAAGGGCTTTGGGGGAGCCGCCAAAATTGTTGCGGATTTGAGGCCAGTTGTCCACACCGGCGCCACTAGTTTCATTAAAGTATTTCAAACCAATAAATTAAGTAGTTCACACACCAATTTAAATTGTTTTATCACAATAATTTAAACATTAAAAATAAGTATCCACACAAGAATTCACATAGATCAAGACATTTCAAGGGGTGTTTCCTATCATCACCACAAATGCTCCACTAGGTCATCTTGCACTTGGTGATGAACCTGTCTATCACAAATTTCTTGATGCATGACGAGGAAAGATCCAACCTCTATAGCACCTCGTGATCAACTGGGGCTAGAGGCCCCTAGTGCTCAGGCAGATCATCAACAATGGAGAACCATTCTCACTCTCGATGATCATGTTGTGCATGATCATGCAAGCATTTATAACCTACCACATCTCAGATGTAGACCGGGTAAGAGTAGGGTACCTGAGAATTGCAAAATGGTCTTGGAGCACGTCAAATTCCCGCTCGACATTCTTCTTATAGCTCTCCTGACATGAAGAAAACCAAGTTTTCTTCTCGGTATGGGGGTCGGGACTTGTATTCACAAAATGTCACCCATGGAGGATAAATGCGATCAATAAGATAGCACCCTTTGTTATATGCGTGGTCATTGATCTCATAGTTAACCGCATGAGCATTGTCTTCGGCAAGTCTACCAGACACAAGAGAACGTTGTAGCACATTGATATCATTGTGACATCTATTCATGCCTAAGAAATCATCCCAAATCCACATGTCATAATCTACCATGGCTAAGTATCACACTTCACTCTCCAATATGAACTTTAAGCATGCCCTACCACACAAATTGACAATTCTTCAAAACACAGTACATCTAGTTGATGCTTTCAAGCATACCAGAAAATCCCCAAATCCTGTTTTGTGTCAGTATCCAAGTTGTGTCTTCTTCATTTTGTGTCCTAAAATAGCGTGACCTGAACACTTCCACCACCGCTCTTGGCAAAATTGGTACATGCTTTCATAGCATGCCGACTCAGCCATGTGCACATATGATGCATGTAAAATGCACACATAAATTTTGTCCTTTATTAGAATAAATTTCCACATATTTGCAACATATATGATGATAATACCATGTTTTACATTGATTTATGCGAACTTACCAATGATCCCCTTTATTTGTCTTATAACTCTGCAGAATAGGAGTTGCCTGTTTTGTGTATTTTTCACTTTCAAAAACCTATACGGAGTGAAATTGAGCTAGGATTTCTCGAGGGTAATGTTTTTCATCGGGAGAAGCAACCTGAGCCCTGGAAGCACATCTGGAGAGACTCGAGGCCCAAAACAGCACATGTGGCGCACCCAGGCAAGGAGGGTGCGCCACCCAACCTCTTTTGGCAATTGATAGTTCAAATCGCTTGATTCTTTCGCCCACCGACGTATTTTGACCTAAAAACCACTATATATATGGCCCCCGAGGGTTCTTTGGAGGAGAGCGCCGTAGAAACACCTCAACACTAAAACAGAGGCTGCCGCATCGAAGATTGGAGGGTGAAACTCCGCCGGAGGGATCTCCACCTTCTTCAACGTCTTCATCATAATCACCATGATCAAGGGGGAGTAGTCCACCTTTGGACTACAAGTTTGTGGCAGTAAATTGATCTATTTCTCTCATGTTCTTCATAGTTCTTAGTGCCATATGAGGTGCCCAACATGATTAAGGTCATATTTGTAATACCTATGTGTTGGATCTTTATTCTATGATATGATATTATGAGATTTTGCTAAACTTTGTGTAAGATGTATTGATAGATGCATATTATGTATCCCGTTCTTAAGTATTGGTTCTGATCCAACTTGTATGCAAGAACGTGTGTGGGGTGATGTGTGTGTTAGATGGAATATCATGGCTTTAGTGATTGAATAGTGGCAACAAATTCATGATCTATTGTGGCTTAATTTGCCTTTTTTTGCTATCTCACTAGGGATAAAGTGAATACATGTGTTGTGTTCGTCGCGTAGCAAAAGTGATGATTTTGTTTGAGCAATGTAGCATATTTGATATTCAAACATCATGTCAAAGTACTTATTCCTATACTCTGTTAATTCTTAATACAAGATTGCTTGAAGTTATTCCTATCTTGTGGAGCTAGTATAAGAGAGATATGTTGAATCATCTCTATGTTAATTAGGACGTGATACCCATATGGATGCTTATCTTATACATGTTAAAGTTATTTTCTTCATATCTCATTGATGAATTGTTATTGTCCACTACAACTTAAACGAGAGAATAGTCAAGTGAACACATTAACCCCGGACCAATTTTAATCATAAGAAACACATTTCCATTAAATTTATCTTACTTTTTATTTGCAGCAGGTACTATTTTAATCCGAAAAATACAAAATACTTTTCTTTCTTATTTGCACTCAAAACCCCAAAACAAACAAACTTTTACTAATTTTATTTAGTTTACTTTACTTGTTTAGTTTACTTACTTTAGTTACTACTTAATTTAATTTTACTTACATGAAACCTTGTGCTTGACAACCACAATGTGGAGTTGGGGACACAAAGCTTTATTTTATTTTGCATGATTGATAGAAGAAGAGAGGGAGAGATAACACTTTACTCCATTCCCCGGGAGTTCGATATAAACCCTCGAGTCACCATTGTGGGGAAAATACTCTGCTGACACAACACTCTACACGTGGAGTCCCAACGTCATCAACATAGTCACCATGTGTATATCCAGGCTTCATGCTAAAATATTGGGCCCAACGGTAGTGGCCCATATTAGATTTCAGATTTTCCATTAAATATCAAAGCCCACATTCATGGCAACGCATGTGAGTTTCAACCCATATTTTTGACAGCTCACAAGGGAATGGCAAGAGGAGTGGGAGCTAAGTTTAGTCCCACATGGAAAGTTGGGAGAAGTTAGACGACCTTATATGGTGGGTTGTTCCACCACTAGTAAGTGAGTGATAAGAGGAGTGTTACGTGCGCCCCTCCTCCTCCTCACTCACTCGTCTTGACACGTCATGTCACGACGCGCACGTCATGCTCGTGTTGAGTGGATTGCGCCTCGAGTTGATACTTTCGTTTTGTTGTTCAAGAAAACAAATAGTGTCTTTGACGGACACATCACAATTAATCGGTTTGGGTCTCTACCGGATCATGGGCTACTATAACCGACTCAAAATTTACGCTTTAAGAGGTGTCAAGTGAAGGCCACACTCTGGCTCACTATTCTGAAAGTATTCACGGTTATTAATGGAAAATCTGACGGTAGATCAAAAGAAGTTCGAGGAGGCCTATACTCTCTTCTTTGCATGTGTTCACAATGTTCTTTTTTGATCATCTGTGTGATGTGTTGATGCATGTAAAATGCATACAAGAACTTTGTAATTTATCATATTCAATTCCCACATATTTGCAACATATATGATGATAATACTTTGTTTTACATTGATTTATGAAATTTACCAATGATCCCCTTTAATTGCTTTATAACTCTGCAAAACATGAAAACCATGTATTGTGTATTTTTCACTTTCAGAGACCTATACAGAGTCAAATTGACCTGGGATTTTTGAAGCGTCATTTTTCATCGGGAGAAGCACCCTAGGACCTGGAAGCACACCTGGATGGGCATGAGTCCCAAAATACATCAGGTAGCGTGCCCAAACATGTAGGGCACGCCACCTGTGCTCTTTCCATCGCCGATCATCCAAATCGCATGATATTTTTGCCCACCGACGTATTTTGACCTAAAAATCACTATCTATATGGCCCTAAAGAGTTCTCGGGAGGAGAGTGCCGCAGAAAGAAGAACCACGAAAACGAAGGCTGCAACCGAGAAGATTGGAGGGGGAAACTCCGTCGGGATCACCGCCGGGGGGATCTCCACCTTCTCCAACAGCTTCATCATCATCACGATGATCAAGGGAAAGAAGTCCACCTCTGGACTACGGGTTTGTGGCAGTAGCTTAATATATTTCTCTCATGTTCTTCATAGTTCCTAGTGCCATATGAGCTGCCTCAGATGATTATTGCCATATTTGTAATACTTATGTGGTGGATCCTTATTCTATGATATTGTGCTATTGGATATGATCGTATTATGTGTACGATGTATTGATATGTGCATATGATGTACCCTGTTCTTAAGTAGTTGTTCTGATCCAACATTTTTTCAAGAGCGTGTGTGGGGTGATGTGTTTATTAGATGGAGCAACATGGTTTTAGTGATTGAATAGTGACAACAAATTCAAGATCTATTATGGATTTGCCTTATCTTTTTCTACCTTACTAGGAATAAAGTGAACGCATGTGCTATTTTCGTCACGCGACAAAAGTGATGATCTTGTTTGGTCAAGGTAGCATATTTGATATTCAAACATCATGTCAAAGTACTTATGGCTATACTCTGTTAATTCTTAATACAAGATTGCATGGAGTTTTCTGTTTCTTGTGAAGTATAAGAGATATGTGTTGCATCATCTCTATGTTAGCACGTGATGCCCATATGAATATGTATCTTACTCATGTTATTTTTATGCATCCTCATATCTTATTGATGAACTACTATTTGTCCACTACAACTTACAAGAGAGAGTAGTCAAGTGAACCCATGATCCCCGATCCATTTTTTTATCATAAGAAACACCTTTGTATTGCTTTTATCTTGTTTTCTACTTGCATCGCTATTTTAATCCGAAACAAAAATATTTAATTTTCTTATTTGTATCCAAGACACCAAAAACAATCAACCCTTTACAGTTTTTACTTAGTTACTTTATTTTATCTAGTTTTACTCGCTTTATTTTTACTTTTGTTTATTTATTTACACGAAAACTTGTGCTTGACAACCACACGGTGGAGTTGGGGACACTTATTTTACTTGCATGATTTCTAAAAGAAGAGAGAAGAGAATATTCTTTCCTCAGTTTCCTGAGAGTTCGATATAAACCCTCGAGTCACCCTTGTTGGGTAATACTCTACTGACACAATACTCTGCACTTGGAGTCCCAACGTCATCAAGACTATTTTTTGGTGCAATTGTCGGAGAGCTGAAAAGAGTTACATCACAGTGGTTGCTGCGTAAGAGGTATTCCTAGAAGAATCTTCTTACAACTGCATGTCACCAAAGCTTGGGGAGGTAACACCACTATGAGATCTCTATCACTTTCAGATTTTGCATCGTATTTTATTTGTATTGTTTTTAGTCTTTCTTTTCTTGTTTTCAGTTTTTTTTTGCTTGTTAGCTATTTTTCTTTAAAATTGAAAAACACATAAAAAGTAGTAGTAACTATCTTCTGAAAATCATGGAAAGAAGAACTCATTGGCCTTTTAGTGTGAATTTTTTTCCTCAAGATAATGATATACCTATAGAGTATCTTGATAATCAAAGTGGCGGTAGCTTCATGAATTTAACAGCCCAAAATGCTTTTGTCATGCTAGATGGTTTCCTCATAGAAGTAAAAATTATAGCAAGTCTTGAGAAAACCAATGTTCCTGAAGAAGATTTTGATGATAGGCATGAGAATTTTTAGGTATACAATAGGGGAAAGAAAATTGAAGAAGTTAAAATTCTTAGTGAAGCTAGGGAACCAATTTTGGACCTTGGTAAATGTAGCTTGCATGAATTGATTGTTATACTTGAGAAATTTGCTAAAGATCCCACACTATTAATGTCAATCAAGATGGTTTTCATTCCTATATTGCTAACTATGTCACTAAAGAAAAGAAAGATACAATAATGAGGCTATGATACCACCTAAGCTTGGGGATGCGTGGATCTCCAAGATCTTAATATCAATTGACAAAGAAACACATCATGCCATTCTAGATTTGGGATCTAGTATTTCTGTCATTTCAAAAGAGCTATATGAATTACTTAATCTAAAAATATGGAAAAATGCACTGTTAATTTATTACTTGCTGATGATTGAACCAAAAAGGATTTAGGAAAAGTAAATAATGTAATGATTGAATTGCATATGACATATGTGCCTGTTGATTTCATTGTTATGGACATGGGGAGAAATACCTCTAGTCCTATAATCCTTGGAAGACCTTTTCTGAGAACAACATGAGCTATCATTGATTTAAAGAAGGGAATGTCAAGTTTCAATTCCCACACAAGAAGCATATGGATAACTTTCCAAGGAAGAAGGTGGTAGCATTAATGCTACCACATAATTTCCATGACACTTGAATCAACTAAGTAAGCCTAGCTATACGGCTATAAAGAAAGTGTTTTACGGGAGGCAACCTGAGATGTTTTTATATTTGGTTTTTATTTTTCATGCTTGCTGTAGAATGTTAGCTTTCTTTTAGTTTACTCTCTGGTTTTTAAATAAAGTATCAAGTTTTTACCCATTTAGATGTTTAAAGTTGCAAACATAATATGAAGTTGCTGATTTCTACGCTGCACTTTTTAGTGCACGATTTTTGTAATGTTTTTGGTAACTCCTAAAATTTTGATAAAATCACACTACCTGTAAATTTTCATCCTCTATATGCATGTAAATTGGCTAAATTTTCTGATGTGTCTAAGTCATACAATAAATCAGTTTTGCTGTAGCAAAAATTCTGGACAGATTCTGCCTTACTATGTTAGATCCATTCTTTTGAGTATCAAAATGGTTTTTACTTCTAACTTTTGATATGATAGAATGAGTAGAATATTATTTTCTCTCTGTTTCATGAAGATATAATTTTATTCTTCAGTAAAATAGCAGCAAGTATGATATGTTTGTACCTCTAATGTCACCCCATAGAAAAGAATGTGGAAACATTTGTGTTGAAGTTTTTACACAGGGAATTGAGAAATATCACACTAAGATGATTAAAGTATGATGAATATCATAAGCTTGGGGATGCCCATGACACCCCAGTGGAATGATTCAAAAACTCATGGTTTGAGCACCTCTAAACTCTGTTTTTTGAGCAATATAGAATTTTCGCAAAAACTTGAAGCGTCCTTGTTTTATTTGTGTCTAGTTTTTATTTAAATGAAAGGACCTTCATATTGAGTGTTCATAATGCATATTCATGAGATACTGGAACAAACTATCCATCTCTTAATTTTCAAAGTAAATTAAGTTGCATGATTTTAAAAGAAAAGGAGCAATGCCTAAAGCTAAAATTTATTTTTTGTATGGTATTTCTAGTTTCACATGCTCTATTGAGTGATTATTTTTTATGTGCCTTATTCAGTGCTACTTATTGCTTTTATGCATAGATGTTTAATTTTAAGTATCATTGTTTTATGATGAATTAATATTCTATGGCTGCTATTGCATGCTTTTAGACCTCTTGCTAGCCAAAAAATTTGAATTCTTACACAAACATAGACTTATTTTCAAGCTCAACTCAAATACATTGTCTATCATACCTGCCTATATAGCACTTCCTGTTCCAAGTATAATGTGTGTGTTTTGCCTCTAACCTTTTCAAAATATCTTTTTGTGTAATTTAAAGCTCATAAGAAAGTAAGGCGTGGAAGAAAAATACCACTATGCATGTTGTGGGTTTGACTGATTATGAGTAATGAGCTAGACCATAAACATGTTTACTGGGGAAGTCTTTCAACATTGCACTATCGGGGTATTGCACCCTGCATTGATCATCATTTCTTTTTTTATGGCTATCTATTGTGGAAGGTTATTTCAGATTAAGTATGCATACATTGTTAGAGAAAAACAATGGGCCGCTAACTGAAGCCATGTTTAATCATAGTAAAAGTTTCAGCAACGAGCATCCTCAATAGGAAGAGTGAAACAAAAGTAAAAGAAAAAATAGTTATGAAAAAAAGAGTGCAAAAATAAAAGAAAAGAAAAGAAAAAGAAAAAGAAAAAGAAAGAAAAAAGAGTATGAGAAAAAAATGAAAGAGAGTTAGAGAGGATGCACAACGTCTGTTGTTCATGTTGTCCTGGTATGGATGTCCTATAGTTGAGATACCCATCTTCTTTGATCCTTTGTACAGGCGGCATGAAGGTACCCCATTGCGATACTTGGTTGAAACATGTATGTTCAAAAGTCTTGGTAACCCGAAGTTGTGAAACAAGAGGTGTAGTCCCTAGCATTCAAGAAATGAAGCAACACTTACTCATAATATGTAAAACTCATGACACATAGATATCTTCATACATGAGATACTTGGTACCCCATCCTTATTATTATTGTTGACATGAATTGCATAGCTCAAAACCAATATGCACTATACTTCTTATTTTGTTGGAGGTTTAGCATATATACATTCCCTGTTTACTTTCTTGTGTTCAAGAGACAAAAGAAATATTCCTCAAAAGAGAGGACAAAGAGTCTTCCAACAATTCTATAGGATACTCCTACGCATGCTTTATGATTCATTTTACTTATCATTCACGTTTCTTACAACGCTATTTACTATTATGCATGCTTTGTAGAATGTAAGAGTTATCACTTGATGAGTTCATATTACTTATTGTCATTCTTTATTAACTGAACCTTGTGATACTTTGCATGATTATATTAGAAGATATATATAATAAACTCCAAAGTTCATGTTAGTTTTCTCACCTTTATGCTCGGGACGAGCATAGGTTAAGCTTGGGGATGTTGATGCATGTAAAATGCATACATGAACTTTGTCCTTTATCATATTGAATTTCAACATATTTGCAACATATATGATGATAATACCATGTTTTACATTGATTTATGGGGATATGTGTTATCACCAGATTTTAGCCAAATCGGAAGGTGGGCCGTGATTGAGGAAGGATATGCACATAAAGTGTTTCTGAATCGGCCTCGTACGAAAATTTGGGCTAGATTGCCCGTGTATTTGTACATTATGGTAGATCGCATTTTAGTTTAGAATTAAGAGATAGAGTTTGGTTCGTACACAGTTAGGTTTATTCCAAAGATAGAAAGTCCACGGACTATAAATATGTATCTAGGGTTATTGTGAAAGGAGGACGATCACGTTCACAACAAACACAATCTAGGCGCATCGCCACCCCTTGTTTCGAGGGTTTCTTCGGGTAAGCGTCATGCTACCTAGATCGCATCTTGTGATCTAGCAGTATCAGTTTATTCGTTGTTTTGTGTTGCTCGTGCTAAAGCCTTGTTGATGGCGAGTAACACTGCTATCATAGATGTTTTGGGGCTTACATCGGTATTCTTCTGATATGTTTGCTTAGTTATGCTGCCCCTAAATATCTAGCTGCCTTTGCACCTATCTTAGGTATAAGGGCACCATCTTGCTTCGTCTTTATTTAGTAGATCTGATCCGTTATGGTTGTTCCTTGTTCTTCAAGGATTAGTTTGATATCCGTATGGTTAGGTCTTGCAAACGGGTTGAATGATCCAGTAGTGCGTAAGGTACGGTTTGCCGATCCAAGAGGGAATCGACTCTGTGTTGGTTTTTAGGCCCCTTCTAGGACTAGTTTTCTGTTATCTTTCGTATCTGCCAGGCTCAACTACGTGTAGGATGTTCCGGTTATGCGGTGAAAGCCCTAGACTGTCGTAGATCGATTTGACTTGGTTTTGATAAAGCAAGATCACCATGTTGTCGTAGATCCAATAGAAACCATGGGTTAATCGGCTCTTTGAGCCGATTCACAGGGTAACCTGAGAGCCGATCGAGGCTCATTTAATGTTTACGTGTCTGCGATGCAGGAAACTAATTGAAGCAATCCAACACCTTCCTAACCAGGTATAGGTCAGGTGGCACGCCCTTGCAATAGCTAGGACGTGTGCCGGAGCATTGCGGGCCGTCGCCCGAGGGACCAGGGCCCACCAGCAGTCCTGGGAGCCTCCCGGCTCTCCGTGTTGCCCGTCGCTGCTCGCCGGTGGGTTTTGACAGGCAACACATTGGCACGCCCGGTGGGACGTTCTACAACAACTGCGTCAACATCTGAGATGGCGGACGCACCAATCACGTACGAGAGCTGCTGAGGATCACAAGAAGAAATATGATGAGGTCAAAGCTCTCTTCGAAGCCGATCTCATCGGCTCTTTCGAGAGGACCCGTACACATGGCATTAGGTGGAAAGGGTTCTCACCACAAGGCATTCTCGATGAAATAGATCTGTCTCTCCCTTCAGAGGAACGCAGAGCTCTGCGCCGAAGTTAATTACATGGTGGCTCATTCTCTACACCGTCATTCCGAGAGCCTGGTGAACGCTTTGAGCGCATTGCGGTTCGCGTGGTTCGGAAATCATGAAGCATCGTACTCTCCGTCGGGACCTACCTAGGGACTCACCAGGGAGAAATACCATTCCAGACCAGACCGCAGCTGCCATTCACGCTTGCCGCTCCAGAGCCACAGGGTTCACCGGCATACGTCGTCTACAAGGTTGGAGGCGATCCTGGCGATTGCCAATTCCTGTATGAGCCACCCAAAGAAATCCCACATGGATGCGTGTGCACGTACGTGCCTGACGCAATAGCGCGCACGAACCAGATTGCAGCGGGAGGGATCTACAGACGACGCCGATAAACAGGCGTGGCTAGCTAAATATGCCACCGCAACGAGTCATGAAAGCTCAGCCCCTGCAGCTCATACCGTGGAACAAATCAGTACAATCTTGAGAGACCAGTTCGGCATCCTGCCAAAGAGGAGAACAGTCGGCTATTCCAAGCCGTACCCCAACGAATATGATTTGATTCCGCTGCCACCCAAGTATCGGCTCCCTGAATTTTCAAAGTTTAATGGATCAGAAGGGTCTAGCTCAATTGAGCATGTGAGCCGATATTTGGCACAGTTGGGCATGATTTCAGCATCAGACCCGTTACGTTTAAGGTTCTTTGCGCAATCTCTCACAGGACCAGCTTTTGGGTGGTACACCTCGTTGCCACCAGATTCAGTCCGGACTTGGAAGCAACTGGAAGAGCAGTTTCATGTTCAATATCACTCAGAAGCTACCGAGGCTGGCATTGCGAGCGGCGCGAGTGCAGGCGGGAGAAACGGTGTCGGAGTACATTCAGCGTTTCGGACTCAAGAACCGATGTTATTCGGCTCGTTTAGCTGAGAAAGAAGCAGTCGATCTGGCAGTGGTAGGCCTCGCAGCGCCATTCAAGGATCTGGCTTTCCAAGTGGAATACAATTCACTGGCGCACATGGTTCAGAAATTAACATTATATGAGCAGCGCCACCTAGAGTTGTACCAAGATAAGTTCAAACGCCCGATCGGCCTGGTCGAGACAGAAGACGTTGAGGACTCGAAGACCAGGAAGTAGCCGTAGCTGAATGGGCTCGGGGGCAGCTCCGTGTCCTGCAAATGGGTGTAACAACAAGGGCCTGCAAAAGGGTTTGACTTCGATATAAGCAAAGCTGAGCAGATTTTCGATTTATTGCTTAAGGAAAACAGTTGAAGTTACGAAGGCCATAAAATCCCTACGGCGCAAGAAATGAACGGGAGGCCGTACGCAAGTGGCATCACTCGTTCACCCATATCACCAATGACTGCAACGGCAGATGAAGACAGCGATAGAACAAGGCCGTTTGATCCTTGGTCAGTTTGCCATGAAAGTGGACACGCAGCCGTTTCCTGGCGTCAACATGGTGGAACTCAATCACTCCACGGGGCATCAGCCGGGTTTCTCGTTCCATGTCAACATGGCAGGGCCTGTAGACCGCCATGGCAAAGATAAAGAAGAAATGGGTCACTCCCGTGGCAAGGAAAAGGAGGAGGCCGGCCCGGCCCCGATATGATGATAGACGGTACATCACCGAGGAACAAGTGAGAAATGTGCGGTATCAATGACCACTCTCCGCACATCTCCTTAACAAATATGAGCATCGATACGACCGACGCGCGGTACGACATAGATGATGAAAGATATCGTCGGTCGATGCGGACGACGAAAATATCGTCGATGTGATAGAGACGACGAAGGGTATGAGCGCCGCGCTAAGGGGAAGTCAAGAGAGCAGGAAGACATGGACACTGGGATTGTCCTTTCTTCAAGCTGCCGTTGGGATTCGGGAATGAGCCGATTGCCTACGGTCGCCCGGAATGTAGACAGCGGAAGAAAGACACGGGTGAGGTTTCGGTGTTCAAGCGTCTAGGGCCTCTCCCATCTCAGAACAGGAGCTGAGTCATCTCGAGGGGAAGATTTCGAGGAGTCAGAAGATGAAGAAGAATATAGATACCACCAGCCACGGTGGTGCCCTGATGAACTCAGTCACTCCCAAAAGCGTAGGGTGCAGCGGCTACGCAGCTTGGAGGAAGCCGAGGCGCAGTACCTGTACACGTTGAGGAAAGCTCGGCCCGATCTGGCCGTGAAAATTCAGCAAACGTTGGAGACGGAGATGCGTCCACGAAGAAAGAGTGGCGCCCCAAACAAACAAAAGCCGATGCGAAGGCATCGGCTGGCACAAACATGATGTTCATACTTCCGTCGGAGTTTCGTGCTCAAGAACCGAAGAAGTGCCGATAGCACGTTTGGTCCACGGCAGTTATCTTTGAAAAGCCACGAGAGAGGAGCTACAAACATTTGAAGGCCCTGTACCTAAGAGGTTATATCAACGGGCAGCCTGTCGGCAAGATGTTGGTTGACACGGGAGCGGCAGTCAATATAATGCCATAATCCATGCTACGGCGTTTGGGACGCTCTAACGAAGATCTGATCAAAACCAATGTCACACTAAGCGACTTCAACGGCCAAGCATCAGAAGCGCAAGGCGTTCTGAACGTGGACCTAACCGTGGGCCGAAAAACCATCCCTACGTCGTTCTTCATCGTCGACAGAAAAGCACCTACGCTGTCCGCTAGGGAGGGATTGGATTCACGCCAACTGCGCATTCCATCCACAATGCACCAATGCCGATACGGTGGGATGGAGATGAAGTGGAGGTCGTTCATGCAGATGACTCGATAGAGATCTCAATAGCTGGCATTAATATTTGGGACGCAGATGATCAAGAGCCGATCTCTGGAGTCAGTTTGGACGGCTGTGAGCGCATCGAAGCTACAAAAAACGGGGTGAGGCTGGTCTTACCCACCGGCAAGACCAAAGTCAATAGACGTATGTGGCAAGGCCGATCCCTGCGATCGGCCCCAAAAAATAAAAAGCAATGATCTCACCTCAAGCACGTCACGTAGTCGTAGTAGGGAGACCACCTCCCGTCGTAGAGCACACATAAGTTGTAAACCTTCATTGAGAAATGCAATTGGAAAGGAGGCCGATTCCAGCAATCGGTCCAAATTATCCTCACCATACGTTTTGCCTGTGTTCAGCATCGACCTAGCAGGCGACGGAAAGCTAGGATATGGGTTTACATCGGTGATGAGCTAGAAGAGATTGACATTGGTCCTGGGGATAAGCCACGACCAACATTTATCAGCAAAAAGTTAGATCCGCATCGAGGGGCCCGATGATAGCTTTGTTGAAGGAATACCCAGATTGCTTTGCACAGGATTACACAGAGATGCCGGGTTAGACAGGAGCATTATTGAGCATCGGCTCCTCGAAGAAAGGATTTCGGCCGTTCCAGCGAGCTCGACAGATGAAGGCCGAAATTTTAGAAGAAGTCAAGAAAGAGATCGAGAAAATGTTGAACGCTGGGTTCATCGGGCCATGCAGGTATGCTGAGTGGATTTCTAGTATCGTACCTGTGGAGAAAAAGGATGCTGGCGCGTCGCCATAGATTTTCGGGATCTCAATAGAGCCACTCCAAAGGATGAGTATCCAATGCCGGTAGTAGAGACATTGATCAATGCAACACAAGACTGCATTCAGAGTACCAGGATCGGTGGGCTTGTTTGAATATGTAGTCATGACATTTGGACTGGAAAATGCCGGCGCAACATACCAAAGAGCCATGAATTACATCTTTCATGATCTGATCGACAAGTTGGTGGATATTTACATTGATGACGTGGTAGTCAAGTCTGTTTCAGTGGAGGGACACTTGGAGGATTTGCGACATGTCCTGGACCGAACTAGAAAATTCGGGCTAAGAATGAATCCAAAGAAGTGTGCTTTTGGTGTAACGGCCGGTCAATTCTTGGGTTTCTTGGTTCATGAACGTGGAATTGAGATGGGCCTGAAAAGTCAGGAGGCAGTTGATGGCGTGTAACTCACACGTTCGTTGGGAACCCCAAGAGGAAGGTATGATGCGCACAGTAGCAAGTTTTCCCTCAGAAAGAAACCAAGGTTTAATCGAACCAGGAGGAGCCAAGAAGCACGTTGAAGGTTGATGGTCGCGAAATGTGATGCGGCGCAACACCAGGGATTCCGGCGCCAACGTGGAATCTGCACAACAAAACCAAACTACTTTGCCCCAACGAAACAGTGAGGTTGTCAATCTCACCGGCTTGCTGTAACAAAGGATTAAACGTATCGAGTGGAAGATGATTGTTTGCAAGAAAACAGTAAAACACAATTGCAGTAGATTGTATGCTATGTAAAGAATAGGACCGGGGTCCACAGTTCACTAGAGGTGTCTCTCCCATAAGATAAAGCATGTTGGGTGAACAAATTACAGTCGGGCAATTGACAAATAGAGAAGGGCATAACAATGCATATACATGATATGATAAATATAGTGAGATTTAATCCGGGCATTACGACAAAGTACATAGACCGCCATCCAACTGCATCTATGCCTAAAAAGTCCACCTTCGGGTTATCATCCGAACCCCTTCAGTATTAAGTTGCAAAGCAACAGACAATTGCATTAAGTATGGTGCGTAATGTAATCAACAACTACATCCTTAGACATAGCATCAATGTTTTATCCCTAGTGGCAACGCACATCACAACCTTAGAACTGTCACGTCCCAGTGTCAATGAAGGCATGAACCCACTATCGAGCATAAATACTCCCTCTTGGAGTTAAGAGCAAAAACTTGGCCAGAGCCTCTACTAATAACGGAGAGCATGCAAGATCATAAACAACACATAAACAATAGATTGATAATCACCATAACATAGTATTCTCTATCCATCGGATCCGACAAACACAACATATAGTATTACAGATAGATGATCTTGATCATGTTAGGCAGCTCACAAGATCCAACAATGAAGCACAACAAGGAGAAGACGACCATCTAGCTACGCTATGGACCCATGGTCCAGGGGTGAACTTCTCACTCATCACTCCGGAGGCGATCATGGCGATGAAGAGTCCTCCGGAGATGATCCCCTCTCCGGCGGGGTGCGGAGGCGATCTCCTGAATCCCCGAGATGGGATTCGCGGCGGCGTCTGGAAGGTTTTCCGTATCGTGGCTCTCGATGGGGGTTTTGCGACGGGGGCTTTAAGTAGGCGGAAGGGTAGGTCGGGGGCGACGAGGGGCCCACACCATAGGGCGGCGCGGGCCCCCTCGGCGCGGCCCTATGGTGGCGGCGCCTCGTCGCCCCACTTCGTTATCTCCTCGGTCTTCGGAAGCTCCGTGCAAAAATAGGACCCTGGGCGAAGATTTCGTCCAATTCCGAGAATATTTCCTTACTAGGATTTCTGAAACCAAAAACAGCAGAAAACAGCAACTGGCTCTTCGGCATCTTGTTAATAGGTTAGTTCCAGAAAATGCATAAATATGACATATAATGTGCATAAAACATGTAGGTATCATCAATAAAGTAGCATGGAACATAAGAAATTATCGATACGTTGGAGATGTATCAGCAGTGCGAACAATGAAGCCGCCTACCACAAAGAAGGAACTCCAGTGTCTCATCGGCAAAATCAACTTCGTCAGGAGGTTCATCTCAAATCTGTCAGGACGAATTGAGCCGTTCATGGGATTGGTAAAAATTAAATCTGATGAGGAGTTTCACGGGGCGAGCAACGAGCGTTTGACGAAATCAAAGAGTATCTAACGAAGCCACGTGTTGGTGCCGCCCCAACAAGACATACCATTCTATATATACTTGTCAGTGGTGACACTTCCATCGCCTCAGTGGTGGTGCAAGTTTATGATGGTCTGGAGAGAGTTGTTTTCTACCTCAGCAGAAGGATGTTGGATGCAGAAACTAGGTACCCTAAGATCGAGAAGTTGTGCCTCTGCCTGTTTTTCACCTGCACCAAGCTTCATCACATCTTGCTGTCAGCGGAGATTGTCGTCATATGCAAATCAGATGTCATCAAACATATGCTGTCGGCTCCTGTGTTGAAAGGCCGACTCGGTAAATGGATGTTTGCATTATCGGAATTTGATATCCGGTATCATCCTGCGAAAGCAGTCAAGGGACAAGCATTGGCCGATCTTATTGCTGAACGAATCAACACGGATATAACAGCATTGTCTGTGCGTGCATGGGCCATGTTTTTCGATGGATCGGTTTGTGATGATGGTTGCGGCATCGGCATTCTACTCGTGTCGCCCCGGGGGCAACATATTCCTTCTCCATCAGGCTACCCCTTGCACCAACAATGTCGCTGAGTATGAAGCAATATGCAAGGGAATGGAGTTGCTGTTGGAAGCCGGGGAAGAGGTAGTGGAACTTTTTGGAGACTCCAAATTGGTGATTTCCCAACTCACGGAGGAATACAAATGTGAGAGCGAGTCGCTCTTCCCATTATGGATGCAATGCCGTGAGCTGATGACACAATTTAAGTACATAAACTTCAATTGGATCCCGAGGTCACAAAATACTGAGGCAAACGATCTCGCACAGATGGCGTCAGGCTACAAGGACGTAGCGGATGGAGCCTATATTCAGGTACATGCCCTGGAGCCGGATGACTGGAGAGCCGATATCTTCAATTACTTGAAAGATTCGGCTCGGGGGGCACATAAACGGATAAGATACAAGGCCATGAAGTATGTCCTTATTGGGGATGACATGTTCTACGGGACTTTGGAAGGGTTACTTCTCAAATGTTTGGGACCAGCCGAGTCAAATCGGCTCTTGTACATGAAGGCGCCTGTGGAACTCACCAATCGGCTCATAAGATGAAATGGTTGATCGGGCGATCGGGTTTTATTGGCCCACCATGCTTGAGGACTGTTTTAAGTACTATAAAGGGTGTCAAGCATGTCAGAAGTTTGGGAGCATTCAGATGGTACCCGCATCAGCAATGAACCCCATCATCAAGCCTTGGCCGTTTCGAGGTTGGGGCATGGATATGATCGGCAAAATCAATCCTCCATCGAGCAAAGGCCATGTGTGGGTTCTGGCCATTACAGATTATTTCACTAAATGGGTGGAGGCCGTCCCTATGAAGTCAGTGGCATCGAAAGATGTTATCAATTTCGTGAAAGAACATGTCATTCATAGATTCGGGATTCCCCAGACTATCACGACCGATGGAGGTTCGGTCTTCGTTTCTCACGAGTTCAGAAAGTTCTGCGAGGACATGGGAATTAAGTTGATCCGATCGTCTCCATACTATGCTCAAGCAAATGGGCAAGCTGAAGCGTCCAACAAGAGCCTTATCAAGTTGATTAAGAGGAAAATCGACGAGCACCCTAGACGTTGGCACGAGGTATTGTCAGAGGCTTTGTGGGCGTATCGCATGTCATGTCATGGAGCGATAAAAACCTCGCCATACCATCTGGTCTATGGACAAGAAGCTGTATTGCCCTGGGAAATCACGGCCGGGTCGAGACGGACTACGTTTCAGAATGATTTAACAACTGAAGAATATGCATCCCTGATGAGTGATAGCATTGAGGATGTAACGGAACTTAGACTGTGGTCGCTTGAGAAAATTAAAGAGAACAAAGCCAAGGTAGCTCGCGCATATAATAAGAAGGTGAGACCAAAGGAGTTCCACGTTGGTAATCTGGTATGGGAAGCTGTATTGCCATTGGGGACTAAGGATGCAGCGTATGGTAAATTGTCTCCAAATTGGCACGAGCCGTACAAGGTCGACCAGGTTTTAAAGGGTAATGCATACATGCTCGAGGAGTTGAATGGTGTGAAGTTCCCGGTGGCTGTCAATGGCCAGCATCTCAAGAAATATTTCCCAAGTATGTGGGATGATGAATAGTGAAATATGGGGGCCGATGCATGAAATCGGCCAGTAAATTTTTTTTTACAAAGTAACAGGACACAAAGCACAGCCGATGCACAGACATCGACTTTAGACTAAAAAAGCCGATGCGCAGCCATCGACTCTAGAGGTACAGATTGTTATGAGGGTCACAGATTACCATTTGAATTTGATGAACTGAATCTGGCTTTGCTAGCGTTTTATGGTAAAAGACCGATGCGTTGCCATCGGCTCTTTGTGCGTTGACCTACTTTGACAATCAGAAAAGATCAAATTGGACAATCAGAAAATCAGAACTAGAGGCATTCTTCATTGATTAAAAGGGGGATTTTACAAGAAAGAGCCGATTGCTCTCAAAAGGATCATCTACTACCTAAATTGCTACTACTAGCCCTATACTAGTAGTCCCTAATCTAGGGGTCGTTGCTGCCCTCGTCGTCGCCGTCCTCGCCGCTATAGGCGCTGCTGCCGGCGACGTCATCGTCGCTGCTGTTGAAGCCGTCGGCAGGGGCTTCTTCTTCGTCTTCGTCGTCGTCGTCATCATCCTCCGACTCGGCGCGGAAGCGCTTCGCCGGCGGGTACTCGTCGGAGGAGGAGTCGTCCTCCGCCTCATACTCCTCGTCGGAGGAGATGTCCGCACCCCAGGAGAAGGCGTCGTCATCGCTCTCCTCCTCCAACTACCCGTCGACGAGGAATTGGAGGTTGTCCTCCCCGTCGGTCAAGGACTCGTCGTCCTCCGACCCGGTGGAGAAGTCCAAATCCCTCGCGTCCCACCACAGTGGGCGCGGGCCTCGTACGCCGCTATTGGGTCGTACTCCGGCTCCGGTCGCTGGAGGAGGAGGATTGGAAGGAGAGACCCGAAGAGGCAGAGGAGGAATCCATGGCTGCAGAGAAGGGTTTTTCCGATGGCTAATGCGGAACAGGGGAGTGAAGAGGCGAACTGCTCGGATGAGTTTAAATAAAGGGGATATAGTGAAAGATGATTCAATGTTGTGGCAGTTTCGAGGATTGTGCCAAAACTGTCAAATCGTGCGTGTTGAGAAGTTGAGAAGGCAAGGCATCATGATGAAAGGGCACTGGCGGTTCGCTCTGCAACGCGTGACCAAGGAAAGCAGTGGTTTTGGAATTATTATTGCCAAACCAGGGGGCATGTGTTATCACCAGATTTTAGCCAAATCGGAAGGTGGGCCGTGATTGAGATGGGCTTGAAGGATATGCACACAAAGTGTTTCTGAATCGGCCTCGTACGAGATTGCCCGTGTATTTGTACATTATGGTAGATCGCATTTTAGTTTAGAATTAAGAGATAGAGTTTGGTTCGTACACAGTTAGGTTTATTCCAAAGATAGAAAGTCCACGGACTATAAATATGTATCTAGGGTTATTGAGAAAGGAGGACGATCACGTTCACAACAAACACAATCTAGGCGCATCGCCACCCCTTGTTTCGAGGGTTTCTTCCGGGTAAGCGTCATGCTGCCTAGATCGCATGTTGCGATCTAGCCAGTATCGGTTTACTCGTTGTTTTGTGTTGCTCGTGTTGAAGCCTTGTTGATGGCGAGTAACACTGCTATCATAGATGTTTTGGGGCTTACATCGGTATTCTTCTGATATGTTTGCTTAGTTATGCTGCCCCTAAATATCTAGCTGCCTTTGCACCTATCTTAGGTGTAAGGACAGCATCTTGCTTCGTCTTTATTTAGTAGATCTGATCCGTTATGGTTGTTCCTTGTTCTTCAAGGATTAGTTTGATATCCGTATGGTTAGGCCTTGCAAACGGGTTGAATGATCCAGTAGTGCGTAAGGTACGGTTTGCCGATCCCAGAAGGGATGTTCGGGAATCGACTGTGTTGGTTTTTAGGCCCCTTCTAGGACTAGTTTTGTTATCTTTCGTATCTGCCAGGCTCAACTACGTGTAGGATGTTCCGGTTATGCGGTGAAAGCCCTAGACCGTCGTAGATCGATTTGACTTGGTTTTGATAAAGCAAGATCCCCATGTTGTCGTAGATCCAATATAAACCATGGGTTAATCGGCTCTTTGAGCCGATTCACAGGGTAACCTGAGAGCCGATCGAGGCTCATTTAATATTTACGTGTCTGCCATGCAGGAAACTAATTGAAGCAATGCAACACCTTCCTGACCAGGTATAGGTTAGGTGGCACGCCCTTGCAATAGCCAGGACGTGTGCCGGAGCATTGCGGGCCGTCGCCCGAGGGACCAAGGCCCACCAGCAGTCCTGGGAGCCTCCCGGCTCTCCGTGTTGCCCGTCGCTGCTCGCCGGTGGGTTTTGGTAGGCAACAATATGCCAATGATCCCCTTTATTTGGTTTATAACTCTCCAGAACATGAAAATCCTGTTTTGTGTATTTTTCACTTTCAGAGACCTATACAGATTCAAATTGACCTGGGATTTTTGGAGTGTCATTTTTTCATCGGGAGAAGCACCCTGGGACCTGGAAGCACACCTCTATGGGCATGAGGCCCAAAATACATCAGGTGGCGCGCCCAAACATGTAGGACGCACCACCTGTGCTATTTCGGCCGTCGATCATCAAAATCGCGTGATCTTTTCGCCCACCGACGTATTTTGACCTAAAAATCACTATATATATGACCCCAAAGAGTACTCGGGAGGAGAGCACCACAGAAAAACAGAAACACGAAAACAGAGGCAGCAACAGAGAAGATTGGAGGGAGAAACTCTGTCAGGATCACCGCCGGAGGGATCTCCACCTTCTCCAACATCTTCATCATCATCAGCATGATCAAGGGAGAGTAGTCCACCTATGGACTACGGGTTTGTGGCAGTAGCTTGATCTATTTCTCTCATGTTCTTCTGCCTCACATGATTATGGCCATATTTGTAATACTTATGGGGTGGATTCTTATTCTATGATATTGTGCTATGAGATCTGATCGTATTATATGTAACATGTATTGATAGTTTCATATTATGTACCCCATTCTTAAGTATTTGTTCTGATCCAACATCTATGCAAGAGCGTGTGTGGGGTGATGTGTGTATTAGATGGAGTAGCATGGTTTTAGTGATTGAATAATGACAACAAATTCATGATCTATTATGGTGTTGCCTTTTCTCTTGCTACCTTACTAGGGATAAAGTGAATGCATGTGCTATGTTCGTCACGTGATAAAAATGATGATATTGTTTGGTCAAGGTAGCATATTTGATATTTAAACATCATGTCAAAGTACTTATGGCTTCTTAATACAAGATTGCATGGAGTTTTCCATTTCGTAGGGAGTATAGGAGAGATGTGTTGCATCATCTCTATGTTAGGACGTGATGCCCATATGAATGCGTATCTTACTCATGTTATTGGTCTGCATCCTCATATCTCATTGATGAATTAATATTTATCCACTACAACATAAAAGAGAGAATATTTAAGTGAACCCATGAACCCATCGAGCGCAGGAAACAGACAGCCACCGCGGATGCAAGCTAGTACAAGTGAGGGCAGGCTCAAAGTCAAGATGTAGAAGCGGCGGTGCGACCACCGGTGAGAGTCAGTGGCTAACGGTGTCTTGGCCCGTCGTAGAAGCTGCGAGCGGATATCGACGTTGCTGCGCAGCCATGGCTAGGTAATCCCCGTCGTTGTGGGGCGGCAACGGATGAGATTCACATGATGAAGAGGAGCCGGGCACTTGGGTGGAAGGACGAGCAAGGAGGTATGGCCAAGTCACTGTCAAGATGGACTCACGATGATATCTAACACGGTGAGCGTTGCTGGTGTATCTATCGGACCCTGAACATCGCGACATGCATAGTACGGACCAAATATCGGGCTACCCTAGCTACCAGTAAGTTTGCAAGTAAGTTTGAAGTCTTCCATTGTGGCCTGTTTTTTTTTTTTGTCAGCGCCCTCAAAGGCTGTTTGGAAGACTTTAGGGCTGCCGGTGGATATGCCTAACAGGCTTAACTTATGTTGCTAATTTAAGACCGCGTTTTGGCCTCACTGATGATAGCTTCGTCATTTCAATGCTTTTGCGACCCCCATATGTAGTACCACAACAACTGTACACAACTAATGATAGATCAATTTCCCACCCCAAACGACTAATGATATATCATGAGGAACATGGAGGCTGGAAAAGATAGGGCGCCCTATTAAAGCAGGGATAGCAAACATAAAAAAGGAATAGTACCAGGATAGCAAATTATTTACAAGACCAAAACAGCCTCGTGCAAGCAGGGTCTCCAAGTTTCATAGGTTGTACTCGTCCTTTTTAAAGAAATGGATTTGTACTCACCCTCAACGTTAAACAAAACTGCTGAAGGCGCAAAGTTTGGCGCATAGACAAATGCATGTACAAACCAGCTTCAGGCACAAAGCGCATGGTTGCAGCTGCTAAGTGTACAGCAGCAAAGCACCAGGTGGCAAGCAGCGCATCAGCACACGTTTGCCACCAAGCGTCTCGCACAGCAGCCAGAAGGAGGGAGGTGTTATTGTTGGCGCCAGATCTTGTGCAGTTCTACTGCTCATTTCGAGATGTCCAAACATATGCCGAAACTTTTACCTACAAACCAAATTTAAAATGTGAAGAAGTATTCAAAAATATTTTGCATGTATCTATCCACGTTTTATGTGTGCTAAGGTTTGCGTGAAACCGAGTTTTGTTATGCTCTATGTAAAAAAGACAAAAACAAAAATGCCCTGTGCAAACCGTTTTAGTTAGTATTTTCTTTTTACCTAGGCCACATAAATTGTCTGTTTTTTCATGAAACAACTTGGTGCTCACATAGATTGTGTAGACGTTCACGCAACATTTTCTAGATTTTTTTAACATCTTTAAAATGTATTCAAAATAAAATTTAAATAAGGGAGGTTCTGACTTGATCTTAATTTCAGGAAGCCGGAAGTCCAACTCCCTTGTTGGTGGATGGCAAGATGAGCGTTGGCATAGTGCGGCGATCGCAAACCAGCCAACCACGTCCTATGTCTAAAGCAAATATCTGAAGATTTGCATAAGAAATTCAGCGTGCGGCCATGCCTCCCATGCTGTGTTTCCACTGCTTCTTGAAAGCGCACCTGCACATGATACATTTTCAACCTGAGGTCGGCGTGGATGGCCGTGGTATCGGGGGTGCCCATGCAGCTGGATACGAGCTGCAACTGGAATGGTATGGCATGGGAACAAGTACCAGGTGCAATTAGTAGGCAACTAGCCAACTAGGCATCGCCCAAATCCAACTGTGCCGACCCGTAATCTCTTCTGTAAATTTGGGGCCTGATGAATTATCCAAACATATACTGTAGTAGCGACGGACACCGCAAGTGGCATTGGCGATCGACAGCCCGTCCTTGCCGGACGGTGAGGCGTCCGTGTTGGTAAGCCCACGTGCACGCTGGTCAGGTCATGTCTGCTTCTCGCTTAACCATCGCGATGAAATACAGTGGATTCAGTGAAATGCAGCGATTTTGGTGAAAAAATTATGTCTGCATTCATCCATAGCACACATGCATGGGAAGACTAGATGAAATGCAGTGAATTAAGAGAGTTCTGAATCGATGGTTTCAGTGGGAAACAAATCCAGCACTCGAGAAAGTTCCATCGGTTAAGCTGAAGATTACACTTAACAGTACCCTGATTTCCACCAACCTAAAAACAGTTTATAGCTTGGTGCATGTACCTGCGAGAAATACAGATTGGCTCTCGGGTGCCACACACCCCTATACTTAAAAAATAAATTAATATATTTAAAAAGTTCAATAAAATTCAAACTTTTTTTTGGAATGAAAGATGATCAGGCATTGTACTTGAAACAAAATATTTTCCTAAGAAATCACTTTTATTGTATCCTGGGTTAAAAAAAACTCGAAACAGCCCATGACCAAGTACTATTCACTTTATATTCGTCATAAACTTGATCATCCTTGGTTTCCAGGAAGATTCAATACTTTAAAAACTTTTTAAAATTACTATAATTTTTTAGTCTATAGGGATGCGTTGCACCCGAGGGCCAAAAGTCCGCTTCCACGTACCTGCGTGCTATAATCAGAGACTTGATGCGTTACAGAGAGAAGCCTGAGTCCAGTCTGCAGTTTGGTGATCAGCTCATGATCCTCTGATCAACATTACATTTGTTTTTTAAATAGTTTGTTTCAATGAACACCTTATAATTTCAGAGCAGGAGACGCTATTTATGTGAAAGTAAAACACCTGCCCTTCCCGGCCAACAGTGAGGAAATCTAAAACATGCTTTTTCTTTTTCCTAGAAAAGGCATTGCAGAACTAATAAAACCTTCAGAGAACAGCGACGATATATGTTCAGAGATTCAATTGCATGAGATAAATTCAGAAGTTGGCAAAATTTTGTCCAACATTTACTGCTGCCAGAAATTGAGCACCAGATAGCATACCAAGGAAGTGATGATGCAAGAGAAGAACAAGTGGTCACACAAACAACGTAACTGATTGTATAAAGCACAATAGATCTGGTCACAGTAGTTCCACAAACAGGTGATCTAACCTAGACTTTTATTTTTATGTTTTTGCGAAACAAAGAAGAAGCCAAGAGTCAACCTGTTTCTTGCCCGGAACAAGTCAAAGCAAAACAAAAGCACAACAGTGCCAGTCAAAAGCAGGAACGATGGTTCAAGATGACGGGTGGTTCATCCCGAACCGCAAGGGGATGGCTTCACTCACATTACTCACTTCTTGGGAGATATGGGACGAATGAAATGCAACAGTGTTCAACGAAAAAGCATGCCCCCTCTACAATTATCCTCGATAAGATTAAGAAAGAGACTCGTCTTTAGCTGACCTCAGGAGCAAAAAACCCGAGTGAATTCATGCCGGTAGAGTACACCATTTTAGAGCATCTCCACCAGCGCCCTCGATAGCGGTCCCGATAGAGATATGGGGGCCGGGAGCGAAAATGAGCTCGCACCGACGCCTCCAAACGGCGCCGGCGATTTTTCGAGCCCAATAGAAGCGCCGGCAACCCCGTTGTAACATCCCAAATTTCAACAACAATGAATAAAGAAGAGGGACATCTCAATTACTCAATTTTCACAACAAACAAAAACTTTTCTCATTCATATAGTGCTACATATAGATTCATGCATAAGAGTGGTTCTTCTATTTGTGCAATTGCCATGATGAGTGCTTAGTAGTGATCAAATGTGCTTAAACCCTAACACAAGATCACCTAACCCTAATTTGAGAAGAATAAAAGAAAATGCAATGAACTCAATATTCACTCACATACAACATTACTCAATTATGCAAACCATCACACAAGGCCACCATTGCTTAGTCCCTTGCTTCTAAAACTCTTATATATCAAAAACAAACACAAATCCATAGAAGAAACCAAATTCAAATCAAAGAAATATTCAAATTCAACACACATATGATAATGGTCATTTGACACATTTATAAAATCTTCACCACTTTGCACCCCTGCAATTCAATATTCTTAAACCAAACTTGGTCAACCATTGACACCTCATCCAAGACCATGTCAAAGTCAACAACTTTTATGTTGACCACCATGGCTAGATTTGACCAGGTTGACCAGAAATGAATTGACAAGTGGGGACTTTGAAACAAAGAGAAGATGAACCACATTTTGAATTTTTGCAAACAATCACCAAAATGAACCCCACCACCACCATTCTATCACATTCAACATAAGAATGAAGTTCATCAAAAAGAAATTAAAAATTCAAATATTTTTCTCTTGCGGCCATTTCATCAAACACTTGGCAGGCAGCATCTTCAAATTGGGTTACACTCAATTACACACTGGATTTTAGCCTAAACCTCTTTTGCTTTGTGATGATCACACTCCCCTGCAACCACTGCATCAAAGCCAAGTACTTGCACCATCGTTTAAAGTGAGAAAAAGGACCAAAGCAAAGCATGCCGTGTACCATGCCGGCCATCCATGCCACTCCTCTCTCTGGCCTTCCCCTCTCACTTTCACCTTGTCACAGAGCTTCCTCTACGCACAAGGACGAAGTCAGTACCAAGCCACAACTCATCCAGGCACGGCATTGGCTAGAACGCGCACGCCCAGAACGTGCCAGTGCACGCCAGTGCACGCGGTGACCGCGCTCTGGACGCGCCAGAGCGTCAAGCGCTCGGGCACCCTCGCGCATCCCTGCACCAGCTACCCCTACGTCGAGCATCGCCGCAGCATCCCCTAGCGGCTAGACATACTCAAATGCCCACGCCCACGCCGTCGCCGCCGTGATCATCAGCTCTCTGCCGCGCATGCCGTGGCAGAGACTGCATGCGCCCGAGCTCTCCCATCACGCCCTCAACGATCTAGCTGCACCTCAAGCATCTCCAGGACGTCGCCTACCCCTAGCCGTCCTCGCTTTGCCCCTTCGATCGCCAGAAGCGCCGCGCCATGGACGCTCCGCCACAGCACCCACGGCACCCTCTCCCTCCTATAAAAGGAGCACGCCCTCGACCCCCTCTCTCACACCATTATGCTCCCCTCTCACCACTGAGTCGCCCCACACCATTAGCCCATCCAATTGCCGCCGGAGCCGCCCCAATTTCAAGATCGGAGCCGCCTACCACAGCTCGCCGCCGACGATTGACGCCACGAGCCTCGCCACTGCTCAGGAGCTTCAGCACCCTCGGCAACGTCGACCAGCACCCCGGCACCGCTGGAACCTCGGTGCGCTCTCCGACCCCTAGGCTCGCCGTGAGTTCGTCGGGTTCTCGCCGGAGACAACGACAGATGTGAGCCATCGATCGCGTGTCGATCCAACGGATCACCTCGCGCGTACCGTTCGCGTGGCTAAAAGCCACTGACAGGTGGCCCCCCCTCGTCAGGCAGCCACGCGCACCAGATGCGTGTTGGGCCGCGCAGTGTTCTTTTAATTCGTTTCGGCCAGTTAGATTTTCCCGCGCGGCCCAAAAATTCAAATAAGAATTAATTCATTTAGTTCAAATCCAATACTGCTGTCCACTTTAAATTTGAATAGTTTGAAATCTACTACACCAAATTTAGCAAATTTTATATATTCAGAAAACTAATGAAATTATCTACACAAAGCCACTGGCCTCATGCCCAAATTCATAATTAAATTTAAATGATAAAAATAACAAGGCAGGGCCTTCTCTAACTTCAAATAATTATTAAAAATAATTTACAAATAATTTTGAATTGATTCCAACTCTCATAAATCACATTGGACATGCTCTAATTGATTATGCAAAAATATTTTATAGTTGTTTTGCATGATCATGAACTAGACTTAAATAATGGCTATGGAGACATTTCTAATCCATTTAACACATAAAAAAATTATTTAAATAGTATGAGAGCTAATCTCTCATTTAAATCTTGATCCTAAGTAATTCAATAAGAGGTAATGACCCTAGTTTAATGAACCTCCTATTTTATTACTTAGGATATTAAATCATTACTATGCTAAAATTAACATGCATGAGGTATAGCACCTCATTTAAATTTCACTCTCAAATAATAGATATGAAGTGTTGACCTTGGTCAAACACTATTCATACCTTATTATTATTTGAAGAGGTTAAATCTTAATAAGATTTAATGAGAGGAAATTATTTTCTTTAACATAAACAAAGTAAATCACCATATTAATAAGATGTGATGCTAGCATAGGCTTGTGTGCATCTTTGGTGTGTTTAACCTAGCACTTAAGATTGTGTGGTGATTGTATATCTCGTATTCGTATATAGACGCTAGTAACGAGGAGTATCAAGAGGAGGAAGACTACATTCAAGAGGAGGAGGAAAACTTTGATTCCTATCCCAACCAAGGCAAGCTAACACTCTTGCAAGCCACTCTAATGCAAAGCTCTTCATGAGCAAGGCACCCTTACATTTTACTTATGCTTAAATAATCCTATCCTATGCTTTTATCTGGCAATTTATTTTGCTTTATATTACAAAGCTTACTTTTGATTCATGATTCACTTGTCTGGAATAGCACAAAGGTATCCAAGTTAGTCTAAGCAAATAAAGCAAGATAGCACCCCCTCATGACTAGCTGCTATTGCTAAATAAATAAAATTGACTACTCTAGATGGGAACAAGGTAAAATGAAATGACATTGAAAGAGTTTGAAGATGAAGGTGACTTGAATGACTTGGTGGAAAGTTTGTGAAAACTGATGATTGGGTTCGGATGCGATACCCTTCCAATTATACAAGGGATTTCTATTTTCGTGCCCTCGGGTCCTTAGTTGTGCTCAGTTTTCCCCAGCTCCTTAGTTTTTCCTCAGTTTTACCCAAACGTTTGTCTGAAACCATCACACGTGATGTAACGGCCGGTTGCCCGACGGTTGACCGTTATCTTCTGACTAGTGGGGCCATGTAGATCCTGCAAAGACACGTCAGACCATGCATCTTTGTTTGACCGTAAGCATCGCTGTATCCCTGACCAAAACGCGAACGAGTGGGGCTACGGTATATCAAATGACAAGTGGGGCCATGACGCTGATACAAGGGGCAATACACGGGTAGGATTAGATTTTTAAACGGAGCTCTACAGCGATGGCACGGAGGAGGTGGCATGCGGGATGCCGAGATGAGATCGACGTCCACAAAGAACTGCATGAGGCGAGACCAGACGCATTAGATAGATATGAACTAGACGCGTTTAACCATGCAAAGAAGAGAAGAAATGGTCGACGACCACCTCAAAACTTTGACTGATCGGACACGAACGCGAGCAATGTAGAGAAAACTAGTGTCTCTCCTTTCTGGCGTGTATAGGTGGGTGCTAGGAGAGTGTGGTGGCGAAGGGAAAGACCTCGCGGCGGTCTGTGGCGTCCAGCATAGCGGGTCGGCGTGGCCGTGCCCACAGCGGCGTGCATGCATGTTCGGCATTGGCATCAGCATGTACGTTCGGCATTGGCCTCGGCGGTATCTCTGGTGTGTCAGTGATCGAATGAGGGGACGGGATTGAGGGTGCATCCCGACGTTGACCTAGCAGTGGCGGCGAGCATAGCCGTTCGACCATGCCGATATCGGCATCGGCATCGTTTGGAGGCTGTGGTGCTCGAATCAAGTTGGGATTTGTTTCTTGTAGGCCAAAATGAATTTGAAACAAGTTTCATGTTGAAGGTTAGGTAACGAAAGTTTGTAACTATCCCAAAATTATACTAGCGCCATGGTGAGGTTCTTTTTGATAGAGCTATACGGTTGGGCAAACTTTTTGACACTTTTTAGATAGGGTTCCTTGTTGTTACACGTATGGCATCATGTATGGAAAATTTGGGGTCATTTGGAGATGTTCGAAAAAATCACTTTGCTTAAGCGCATGCCGTTTCGTCTCGCTGAAACCAGCTTTTCTAACAAGGTGATTTTTTCTACCTTCTCTAAATAACCTCAAATTTTATACAGCTGATCTTCTATACATAGATAGATAGATTGTTTCGTTTTTACATTTTTCGAACATTTTACTTCCCTTTATAATACCCAATTGATTTTCAGGTCAAAACCTCGAAAAACAGCATCATGTATGGCATCATTTTCACCCTAAATTTCAAATTTTCTGAAACTTTCCCTTTTAGATATTCCTTGTTGTTATAGGTATGCCATCATGTATGCCAAACTTGGTTAGGTCTCACTGAAACCAGCTTTTGTAACAAATTAGGTTTTTTCTGCCTTCTCTAAATGACCTCAAAAATCATACGTGATAGGTTTATCATTCTATACAAAGATAGATGGTTTATCATTTTTTTCGTGAAAAGTAATGGCTACAACAAATTGTTGATGGTTTATCATTTTTTTGCGTGAAAAGTAATGGCAACAACAAATCGGTGATGCATGGTTTATCATATTTTTTGCGTGAAAAGTAATGGCAACAACAAATTGTTGATGGTTTATCATTTTTTGCGTGAAAAGTAATGGCTACAACAAATTGTTGATGGTTTATCATTTTTTGCGTGAAAAGTAATGGCAACAACAAATCGGTGATGGTTTATCATTTTTTGCGTAAAAGTAATGGCTACAACAAATTGTTGATGGTTTATCATTTTTTGCGTGAAAAGTAATGGCTACATCAAATTGTTGATGGTTTATCATTTTTTTGCGTGAAAAGTAATGGCAACAACAAATCGGTGATGGTTTATCATTTTTTGCGTGAAAAGTAATGGTAACAACAAATCGGTGATGGTTTATCATTTTTTGCGTGAAAAATAACGCCAACAGAGAGAGAGGGGTTATCCTGCCCGTTCCCTATATCATACGATCAACGGTCGGCGGGCACGATCCGCGTGACATGGGCTAGACCAATCAGGGCGATGATGCACGTCTGCGAGAATTTGTGAAGAGAGAGGGCAAAACTGAGTACTATCAAGAAACCAAGGGCACCTGAGTAGTAAATAGACTAAGGGATTCAAATATGAGATTTAAAAAATGGAAAATGCTTGTTTTGTACAATGAAACCCATCTTGGCCTACCTCAAACTATTTGCAATACCAATATACATCGGTGTGAGAATTGTGGCCTCATTTAGACAAAGTATGATTTGGGGGAAGCTGTTTTGGGAAGGGCTTATTGTGGAAAACCATGCACCTTCATAGCTACTAGGTGATTTGAGAAGTGGCAATTTGTGGTAAAACTTGATTTATCTATGATTTGAGAAGTGGCAATTTGTGGTAAAGACTCCATGAGTAAGTGCCACTCTTTTTAGGATTTTTTTGCACATTAAATGACTCATTTAACTAGTTAATCCCATTTGTTGACTCTCTGTTGACCAGCCACTTGAGGGTAAAACTGAGTATATTGCACTAGCCAGTATTAGCACTCGAGGGAAAATTGAGCACACAAAAAATGCTAGTATAAGACTCGAGGGTATACCTGAGTATATCTAAATTTCAGGGTTAGACTCGAGGACACGTGCAATTGTTGACGCGGGTCGCGGTGGAGAAGTCGAGACGTGCAATCGTGGACGCGTGTCGCGTTGCGAAGTCCAAGACGTGCGGACGTGCACTGTGCACGCGTAGGACGCGGGTCGCATTAACCACCCCTTGCCTTTATAGACGCCTCCTCGCACTCTCTCTGTCACTCTCACTCGCTCACGCATCGCCAACTCTCTCACGTCCCATCATCTTCTCCAAAGCAAAACCCTCTCCCTCTCCCTCCCTCTTCCTCTTCCTCCGTCGGAGAGATGGACAAGGAGAATGCCAATCCCATCGTCGAGGTGGGCTCAAAGCGCGACGCCTCCATCTTCGGCGCCGTCCCCTCTACGGACGACGATGCCGCCGCCGCCGCCGCCGTCGCCGGTGCATCGGAGGCCGCCGCCGGTGGCGCAGATCCGGCGGGATGGGACCCCTACGACCCCGCGCCGTACGTCCCGCCCCCGAACCCCTACGACACCTCCCTGGAGGACCCATGGAACGAGGTAACTACGGTTTGCTTCCTTTTTGTTCCCCATTCCTTTTTGAACCCTATTTTTGCTGGTGTAGATGGATATGTAGATGGATGAGTATTGGGCTAATATTTGCGCCGATTTTATTCCATTTTGTTTTGATCACTTCTTGATTTCGTTTAAGATTTGGGGTTCGGCTGTTCGGTTAATTTATGCAAGTAATATTGGATCTCAATCAGTTAATTTATGCAAGTAATCATGGGATCTCAATCAGTTATTTTATGCACTAATCAAAAGATATCAACCGTTTAATTTTGCAAATAATCTCGAATGTGTTCAAGTTTAGATCTAGTTCAGATCTAGAATCTGTTTCTTTGCCTATGATGAATGGTTGGGCACAAATTTTTACAGGGAGGGTTCAGCGAACCATTGCTGTGTACAAATCTGTTGTGCATGAGCTTTAGTTCGCTAACACCTTCCCTGTAGATATATAATCATGTCCACTCTAACTGAGGCTGACTCTGTTTTTCTTAACTTTGTTATCATGTACGTTAGTCATCGTTGCAACTCATTCACTAGTTTCGTTTGATATGGATCAGATGTCTGGCAGCGACGTCGGCAGCGACGAAGAGGAGGAGGACGTCAAGACTCGCCAGTCTGCGGAGGCTGCGGGTCGGCCAGTACATCTCCTACTTCGCCAAGGGGTGTACAGGTGCCCCTTCGCACCCAGAGACTCGGCGCCACGGACTTCAACTGCCTCGTCACGCATGCTGAGAACATCAGCAACACCTTCCCCAACGTCGGCACGACGGTGAACGTCCACTCCTACCGCGGCAAGCACAGGGCGCTCGGCATACACCTCCGCAGCTTGCAGCGGGTGGAGATCTCCGCCGGGCGCATGCCTCCGCTCAAGCCCAAGGCTCCCAAGGGGAGCAAGAGCAACAAGTGGAGGCAGAGGCAGATGGGGTAGGCGGAGTCCTGGACGTGTGCTGCTGCTGCTGCCTCCTAGTTTGTTGTTGGGATCCCTTTGTTGTTAGCTAGGGATCCCTTGTTGTTATGTTAGTATGATGGTGCTGTGAAGAACCTGTTACTATGTTGGCTGCTGTGTATGCAGCCTATTATCTATCCATATTATCTAGGGATTATCTATCCCTAGTCTACTATATTTTGTTGGCCGTACTTAGTTTTCTTGATTTACTATGACTGTGAATTTATCGTACATTATCCTGGAGATTTGCTTCTAGATTTAACTACATACATATGGACCAGAGGGAGTACTAGATTTGCTGCCATATTGGGCAAACAACGAGGGCCAAAAGGCACAAATAATTGAAGAAAGTCAGAAATGCAAGCTTCTCTAGATTTTATACTAATTTGGTGAAAAGGACAGAGAGAAAGAGGGAAAAAGGTGCACTTAATAATGCCAATTTGGGGCCGAGAGAGACAGAACCCAGCTCCTGCTCACGTGCAACCAAACGCTTCTCGTCCTGTCCCACGCGGTCCCTTTCTACCAGCCCCACGCGACGCGGGCCCACACGACGCGGCCCCACAAGACGCGGCCCCACACGTGATAGAACGGTCAACTAAACGAGAATCCTGCCGTCTGAGCTGCTTCTGCGGGTTTCAAACAAGGGCTTGGGGAAAACTGAGGAAAAACTAAGGAGCTGGGGAAAACTGAGTACAACTAAGGACCTGAGGGCACGAAAATAGAAATCCCATTATACAAGTACCCCCACAATACCTGATTATGGGTAGGGCGTAACTAGAAACTTATATAGTTTAGTATGGGTTCCCTCTAAACAAGCATCATAGGGGTTATGCCGAGGCTGCCTCCGTTACAATTGATATGATGTGAATATGAGGTGAATGTACGACCCAAGCCCTGTGCAGTTCCGGTTGACAGTTGGTTTTCACCGGGAGGCCAAGCTCATGGGGAGAGGTGCCTATACTAGGTTATTTAAGTGAAAGGTTATGGTTGATGATCCGCGTACTGAGTTACGATGATTCGGGATATTCTCGACGGATGAAATCAAAAGTTGTGGCACAAGAGTACAATCTCTGCAGAGTGTTAAACCTATTCGAATAGCCGTGTCCACGGTTACGAACGATTGGAAAGGCCATACTGTTCCGTTGTCAGGTCTTAAAAAGAATGGTGGATTTGAATGTTGGCTTGAAAGTTTTAAAACACAATTTGATGTTGTGGGAATGACACTAATGTTCCCACCTGAGTTAGTCTAATGATTCAAGCATCTTTACTAAATGTTTATGAACTAAACTTGGCTTTACGCAAATAAACCTAGAGCCTAGCAAACCATTCAAATTGATAGTTACTTACATTAGTATTAGTTTGCGAGTACTTAAAGTACTCATGGCTGTGTCCCTGGCTATTCCAATGCCAGACTATGAAGAGGAGCAACACTATGAGGATGACGGTCAGCAGGACGTCTATCAGAACTAGGATGCTTCTAACGTCAAGCGTTGGCCTGTGGATAGATAGTTCCACCTACTACGACGCTTCCGCTATTTATTTATGTGTGTTGATCATGTAGATCAACTATTTGTGTAATGTTGGATCATGTGATCTATGGATGTAAGACTCTATGTGTTGTAATAAATGATGACTCTATGATATTCAACTATTATGTCTCGCAACAACATTATTCCTGGGATTGCGATGTACGACATAATAGGCATCTGGACTTAAAAATCCGGGTGTTGACAAGTTGGTATCAGAGCCATTGTTTGACCTTAGGAGCCCTAGTTTAGAATGGACCTTTGAAACTTTTTAAAGAAATGAAAGAAATAGTTATAAAAAAGTATACTCACACTCTTACCCTTGAAATCTTTTGCAAAATAATAAGTCCAAGCTACCTTCTTACAATTAAATTAAAATTTTGAACACTCGCACTTCTCAAGCTTACTCATCCATGCCTCTACAAATGGAGCATTACGCCCAGACGGAGTCCTACGAGCTGGGAAATGGAGGAAGTTTGGTGTTCGAGCGCGACTTGTACTTAGTGTCCGAGAAGCTTGAACGCCCACCTCCCCAGTTTCACGGAGTTCGGATCCACAACCAGCCCGGAGGGGAACCGCAGTGGATGATCACCGCAGACTTGAAGGGAAGTATGGAGCCTCCCGTGTCGGAGAGGATCCTTTTCTCCTTCAAGGCAAGCAACTGGGTGGATGGACTGGCTCATGCCCTTCAGGAGGGACTTGCTCGTGTGTGCGGACAGAACATCGCCGCCCTCCAGGGTACCCGCTTCGCCCACTTCGCGAGGCATGACACCATGGGAGAGCCCATGGCACTCTCTTCACACCCGGTGCTCAAGCATCATGTGGAGCATCTGGACTTTATGCTTCACGAGACCGGAAGGATCTGGAGCATACGCGTGTCCACGCCCACCGTGCTCAGATGGCTTTGGCTCATCATGCCGATGCCATCAGGCTGCTCGCCAAGGACCGCAGGTCACTCCGACTGCAACGCGCCAAGAAGGACGCTACCATCACACGTCTTCGCGCAAAGATACGCACCTTGGAGGCCACTGTCCGGTCCCAAGAGGACCAGCTAGAGGAGATGGAGGATAACGGAGAGGACATCCAGGGAGGCGAAGCTTTCCTGAGTGACGACGACGACTTCGAGGAGGACGCGTTCACTGAGGAGGAGGACTACGAGTTTCTGGAGTCCGGAGAGGATGGGATCATTCCCATCGATGTTGATGAAGATGAGGAGGAGTAGATGCACTAGTCACTTGTGTAGGTGTGAGTTGTATCCCCGCACGTTGTATCGTAGTTTGGGAAAGGGTTCTTCAAACCCTCCGGTGTGTTACTTTGTAATGTGTGCATCATGAATGAAATAAAAGTATGTTTAGTTTTAACATGTCAAGAACTCAAGTCTTAAATCTTGAACTTACCCCAAAAGGAGCCCTAGCAATTTCCCTCTCATCTCATGATCTATCTCAATGTTCAGATGGCACCTCCGGCCGTGCATCGCAGGATGCTATGATGCAACTGCTGCAGACCTTATGGCAGATCGAGAGGCTGAACGAACGGAAAGGCAAGCCAACATCGCCGCACTACAACAGATTGCCCAGAACAACCAGGGCCACGGAAACCATGACCACCCAGGCTCCAAACTGAAGAACTTCCAGAACACCAATCCTCCGGTGTTTAGCAAGACAGAGGAACCACTCGACGCAGACGATTGGCTCCATACCATGGAAAACAATCTGGAAGTGGCCGGAGTGGAGGCCAACGACAAGGTACTGTTTTCCACGCACTATCTGGTAGGACCAGCACGTGCCTGGTGGACTAGTGCCCGCGCATTAAATGCGGGGCAAATGATGACTTGGACTGACTTCAAGCTCAAGTTCAGCAAGTATCACGTGCCCCCAGGCCTGATCAAAAAGATGAGGGACGAATTCCGTGAACTCAAACAGGGCAGAATGACTGTGGTGGAGTATCGCGACAAGTTTCTTACCTTGTCAAGGTACGCCCCGGACGAGACGGATACCACTGAGAAGAGGAAGGAGAGGTTCCTGAACGGACTGCATGACGAGATGCAGACCGTGTTGGTCAACATCCCTTTTGCGGACCTGGAAGCCCTTGTAGACTCTGCCATCCAGATGGAGGGCAAACTAAACCAGGCCAACGAGAACCGCAAGCGCCGAATGATGAATCAGAGTGGGCCCAGCAATAACCCCAAGTTCCGCCCTAGCTCAAGCGGAGGATTCCCCCAGAAACAACAGGCCACCGGCACCGATGTCACGCCCCGGTTATCAGAACCGGAGAGGAGGAAACCCCAGGCCAGGAGGCCACCACACCAACCCCAGCCACAACAACTACGTCCACCACAACAACAACTTCACCCGTGCTCCGATGAGAGCCCCCGCCAACAACGCCAACCCCAACACTGCTCCGAGGACTGGGAGCAATGTTGTTCCCATCGCTACCAAGGACAAGTCCACCATCACCTGCTACGAGTGTGGAATAGTGGGACACTATTCCAATGAGTGCCCCAAGAGACTTGCCAAGCTCGCCGCCAGTTCCGCTGCCCCTGCTCAGCAGCAACGCCGTGTCACTAACGGCAAGAAGTTCGCCCCCAACAACCCCAACAACCGCAGCGGCCGCCTCTTTCACATGAGTGCGGAAGAAGCCCAGGAAGCGCCAGATGTCGTGCTGGGTATGTTCTCTGTTAACTCAATACTGGCAAGAGTGTTGTTTGATTCTGGAGCATCGCATTCATTTGTCACCGAAGATTTTGCATGCACTAGTAAGATTCAACCCCAGTTTGAAGCATGTCATGATAGTTCAAATACCTGGATCAACAACTAAAGCTAGAAAAATTTGCAAAGATGTACCCATCAGAATTCACGAAATAGAGTTTTATGCAAATTTGATTGTTCTGGGAACAAAGGGTTTGGAAGTAGTACTGGGGATGGACTAGATGTCCAAGCATCATGGCTTGATTGATTGTGCCGAGAAGGCCATCACCATGACCAGTAGCACCGGAATACTGGTAGAACATATCTCAGAAAGACTGCCCAAAGTTTACTCAACCAGAGTGTAGCCAAACCTACCTTGGATCAAATCAGGGTCGTCTGTAGATTCCCTTATGTGTTTCCTGATGATCTACCCGGTATGCCCCAGATTGGGATATCGAGTTTATTATTGAGTTAATCCTCGGAACCGGACCCATCGCCCAGAGTTTACGTATGAACCCCGCAGACTAATGGAGCTGCGAAACAGTTGGATGACCTCTTAGCCAATGGGTCTGATCCGACCAAGTGCGTCGCCTTGGAGATCCCAGTTCTGTTTGTGGATAAGAAAGACGGTGCCAGCCGTTTATGTACGGATTACCGCAAGCTGAATGATGTCACCATTAAGAACAAATATCCCCTGCCTAAAATAGAAGACTTGTTCGACCAGTTGACGGGTGCCACTGTGTTCTCTAAGATTGATCTTAGGACAGGTTACCACCAACTGAAGATCCGTGCAACGGATATCCCAAAGACAGCATTCACCACTAGATATGGGTTGTATGAGTACAACGTCATGTCATTTGGACTGACCAATGCCCCTGCTTACTTCATGAATCTCATGAATAAGATCTTCATGAACTTTCTGGACAAGTTTGTCGTCGTTTTCATTGATGACATCCTAATCTACTCCAAGTCCGAGGAAGAACATGAGCACCACCTAGAGATTGTCCTAGAAACCCTTAGACAGCACAAGTTGTATGCCAAGTTCAGCAAGTGCGAGTTTTGGTTGAAGGAAGTAGGATTCCTGGGACACATCTTGTCCGCCGGAGGAATTTCTGTTGACCCCACCAAGATTAAGACTGTTGCAGAATGGAAGACCCCGACCACTCAGACTGAAGTTCGTGCCTTCCTTGGATTGGCGGGATACTATCGCCGATTCATTGAAGGATTCTCCAGCATAGCGAGACCTATGACTCAATTGTTGAAGAAGGACAAGAAGTTTGAATGGACCACTAAATGTGAAGAGAGCTTCCAGAAGCTCAAGACCAAGTTGACCACCGCCCCAATACTGATCATGCCGGACATCACCAAGCCATTTGATGTGTACTGTGACGCCTCCAAGATTGGTCTTGGGTGTGTGTTGATGCAAGAGGGCAGGGTAATTTCATACCTGTCTAGGCAATTGAAGCCCCATGAGCAGAATTATCCCACTCATGACTTAGAGCTAGCAGCAGTAGTGTTAGCCTTGAAAGTTTGGCGTCATTATCTTATGGGTAATCGATGCGAGATTTATTCGGATCACAAGAGTTTGAAGTATATCTTCACTCAGAAGGAGCTGAATATGAGGCAGAGGAGATGGTTAGAGTTAATCAAGGATTACGACATGGAAATTCACTATCACCCCGGCAAGGCCAACGTGGTAGCAGATGCTTTGAGTAGACTACCGTGTCAGTTGAACTCCATGATCGCCGAAGAGCAACCTAGCCTGCACCAAGAGTTTGAGCAGTTTAGGATGGAGCTGGTTAGCGAAGGATTCCTCGCCAGCATTGAACTCCAACCTACCTTGATTAGTCAGATCAAGGAAGCCCAGAAAGGAAATGCTAGTATTAACGGAATCAAGAAACAAATAGCTGCGGGAAAGGCACCAGGATTCACCGTAAATGAAGAAGGAGTACTTTGGTACAACGGACGCTTGTGTGTGCCGTCAGATTCGGAGTTGAAACAAGTTATCCTGAAAGAAGCCCATGAAACCTTGTATTCTATTCACCCCGGAGGTACCAAGATGTACCAGGACTTGAAGGAACAGTTTTGGTGGCATGGAATGAAGTGAGAAATCGGGAGCTACATCGCCAAGTGTGACATCTGTCAGAGAGTCAAGGCCGAGCATCAACGACCCGCCGGACTGCTACAGCCCCTGCAGATTCCCGAGTGGAAGTGGGATTCGGTAGGAATGGACTTCATCCCCCGGACTGCCCAAGTCTAGCAAAGGAAACGATTCTATCTGGGTAGTGGTTGATAGATTGACAAAAGTTGCCCATTTCATACCTGTCAAGACCACCTACCAAGGACCAAGACTGGCTGAGTTGTATATCTCAAGGATAGTCAGCCTGCACGGAACCCCGAAGTCAATTGTGTCAGATAGAGGTTCGCAGTTCACCTCAAGATTCTGGCAGAAAGTACATGAAGGACTGGGAACCCGTCTAAATTTCAGCACTGCATACCACCCGCAGACGGATGGACAGACTGAAAGAGTCAATCAAATCCTGGAAGATATGTTGAGAGCGTGTGTGCTAGAATATGGATCCAAATGGGAAGACTGTTTACCATACGCAGAGTTCTCGTACAACAACAGTTACCAAGCCAGCTTGCAAATGGCCCCCTTCGAAGCATTGTACGGAAGGAAGTGCCGTACCCCTCTGAACTGGTCAGAAGTCGAAGAGAGCCAAGTGTTTGGACCAGATGTTCTCCGAGAAGCTGAAGAGAAGGTACACAAGATTCGAGAGTACCTCAAGACAGCCCAGTCCAGACAGAAGAGCTACACCGACAAAAGACGCCGGGAGATGACCTTTGAGATTGGAGACTTTGTGTATCTCAAAGTGTCCCCTCTTAAAGGAATGCAGAGATTTCAGATGAAAGGAAAGCTCGCACCCCGCTACATTGGACCGTTCAAAGTCCTGAGTCACCGAGGAGAAGTGTCTTATAAACTAGAACTACCATAAGAAATGGCAGCGGTACACAATGTGTTTCACATCTCTCTACTCCGCAAATGCTTGGAAGTACCGGAGAAGAACGAAGTCTTCAAGAACATTGACCACAGATCTGTAGACATCAACTCAGACTTGACCTACCGCGAAGTTCCGATTCGCATCCTAGAAGAAGCTTTCAGAACTACTCGTACCAGGAGTATCAAGTTCTTGAAGATTCAATGGAGTAACCACACCGAAGAAGAAGCCACTTGGGAGAGGGAAGACCTTATGAAGACGGAGTACCCAAATCTCTTTAGTACCTAGTTTTCTTTGAGATCTCGGGACGAGATCTTTTGTAAGGGGGAAGGGTTTGTAACATCCCAAATTTCAACAACAATGAATAAAGAAGAGGGACATCTCAATTACTCAATTTTCACAACAAACAAAAACTTTTCTCATTCATATAGTGCTACATATAGATTCATGCATAAGAGTGGTTCTTCTATTTGTGCAATTGCCATGATGAGTGCTTAGTAGTGATCAAATGTGCTTAAACCCTAACACAAGATCACCTAACCCTAATTTGAGAAGAATAAAAGAAAATGCAATGAACTCAATATTCACTCACATACAACATTACTCAATTATGCAAACCATCACACAAGGCCACCATTGCTTGGTCCCTTGCTTCTAAAACTCTTATATATCAAAAACAAACACAAATGCATAGAAGAAACCAAATTCAAATCAAAGAAATATTCAAATTCAACACACATATGATAATGGTCATTTGACACATTTATAAAATCTTCACCACTTTGCACCCCTGCAATTCAATATTCTTAAACCAAACATGGTCAACCATTGACACCTCATCCAAGACCATGTCAAAGTCAACAACTTTGATGTTGAACACCATGGCTAGATTTGACCAGGTTGACCAGAAATGAATTGACAAGTGGGGACTTTGAAACAAAGAGAAGATGAACCACATTTTGAATTTTTGCAAACAATCACCAAAATGAACCCCACCACCACCATTCTATCACATTCAACATAAGAATGAAGTTCACCAAAAAGAAATTAAAAATTCAAATATTTTTCTCTTGCGGCCATTTCATCAAACACTTGGCAGGCAGCATCTTCAAATTGGGTTACACTCAATTACACACTGGATTTTAGCCTAAACCTCTTTTGCTTTGTGATGATCACACTCCCCTGCAACCACTGCATCAAAGCCAAGTACTTGCACCATCGTTTAAAGTGAGAAAAAGGACCAAAGCAAAGCATGCCGTGTACCATGCCGGCCATCCATGCCACTCCTCTCTCTGGCCTTCCCCTCTCACTTTCACCTTGTCACAGAGCTTCCTCTACGCACAAGGACGAAGCCAGTACCAAGCCACAGCTCATCCAGGCACGGCATTGGCCAGAACGCGCACGCGCAGAACGTGCCAGTGCACGCCAGTGCATGCGGTGACCGCGCTCTGGACGCGCCAGAGCGTAAAGCGCTCGGGCACCCTCGCGCATCCCTGCACCAGCTACCCCTGCGTCGAGCGTCGCCGCAGCATCCCCTAGCGGCTAGACATACTCAAATGCCCACGCCCACGCCGTCGCCGCCGTGATCATCAGCTCTCTGCCGCGCATGCCGTGGTAGAGACTGCATGCGCCCGAGCTCTCCCATCACGCCCTCAACGATCTAGCTGCACCTCAAGCATCTCCAGGACGTCGCCTACCCCTAGCCGTCCTCGCTTTGCCCCTTCGATCGCCAGAAGCGCCACGCCATGGACGCTCCGCCACAGCACCCACGGCACCCTCTCCCTCCTATAAAAGGAGCACGCCCTCGACCCCTCTCTCACACCATTCTGCTCCCCTCTCACCACTGAGTCGCCCCACACCATTAGCCCATCCAATTGCCGCCGGAGCCGCCCCAATTTCAAGATCGGAGCCGCCGACCTGGAGCTCGCCGCCGACGATTGACGCCACCCCAGGCCTCGCCACTGCTACCAGGAGCTTCAGCACCCTCGGCAACGTCGACCAGCACCCAGCAGCACCCCGCGGGAACCTCGGTACGCTCTCCGACCCCCTAGGCTCGCCGTGAGTTCGTCGGGTTCTCGCCGGAGATGACGACAGATGTGAGCCGTCGATCGCGTGTCTGATCCAACGGATCACCTCGCGCGTACCGTTTTGCGTGGCTAAAAACGACAGGTGGCCCCCACCTCGTCAGGCAGCCCACGCGCACCAGATGCGTGTTGGGCCGCGCAGTGTTCTTTTAATTCGTTTCGGCCCGTTAGATTTTCCCGCGCGGCCCAAAAATTCAAATAAGAATTAATTCATTTAGTTCAAATTCAATACTGCTGTCCACTTTAAATTTGAATAGTTTGAAATCTACTACACCAAATTTAGCAAATTTTATATATTCAGAAAGCTAATGAAATTATCTACACAAAGCCACTGGCCTCATGCCCAAATTCATAATTAAATTTAAACGATAAAAATAACAAGGCAGGGCCTTCTCTAACTTCAAATAATTATTAAAAATAATTTACAAATAATTTTGAGTTGATTCCAACTCTCATAAATCACATTGGACATGCTCTAATTGATTATGCAAAAATATTGTATAGTTGTTTTGCATGATCATGAACTAGACTTAAATAATGGCTATGGAGACATTTCTAATCCATTTAACACATAAAAAAATTATTTAAATAGTATGAGAGCTAATCTCTCATTTAAATCTTGATCCTAAGTTATTCAATAAGAGGTAATGACCCTAGTTTAATGAACCTCCTATTTTATTACTTAGGATATTAAATCATTACTATGCTAAAATTAACATGCATGAGGTATAGCACCTCATTTAAATTTCACTCTCAAATAATAGATATGAAGTGTTGACCTTGGTCAAACACTATTCATACCTTATTATTATTTGAAGAGATTAAGATTTAATGAGAGGAAATTATTTTCTTTAACATAAACAAAGTAAATCACCATGTTAATAAGATGTGATGCTAGCATAGGCTTGTGTGCATCTTTGGTGTGTTTAACCTAGCACTTAAGATTGTGTGGTGATTGTATATCTCGTATTCGTATATAGACGCTAGTAACGAGGAGTATCAAGAGGAGGAAGACTACATTCAAGAGGAGGAGGAAAACTTTGATTCCTATCCCAACCAAGGCAAGCTAACACTCTTGCAAGCCATTCTAATGCAAAGCTCTTCATGAGCAAGGCACCCTTACATTTTACTTATGCTTAAATAATCCTATCCTATGCTTTTATCTGGCAATTTATTTTGCTTTATATTACAAAGCTTACTTTTGATTCTTGATTCACTTGGTCTGGAATAGCATAAAGGTATCCAAGTTAGTCTAAGCAAATAAAGCAAGATAGCATCCCCTCATGACTAGCTGCTATTGCTAAATAAATAAAATTGACTACTCTAGATGGGAACAAGGTAAAATGAAATGACATTGAAAGAGTTTGAAGGTGAAGGTGACTTGAATGACTTGGTGGAAAGTTTGTGAAAACTGATGATTGGGTTCGGATGCGATACCCTTCCGGCACTGATACGTCCAATTTGCATCACTATTTTGTATCATAATTTGCTGTTATTCATTGATATATTTCATATTGGGACACAATACTTATGTTATTTCATCTATTTTGCATGTTTCATCATCATTGGAGGATCAAGCACCGGAGCCAGGATTCTGGAAAAAGCACCGTCATAACGCAATATTTCGGAAGATCAATGTGGAAGGGAATTTCACGTAAATTCCTATTTTTCCAGATGACGGAGGGAGCGGAAGGGGAAGAAGAGAGGAGCCTTGTGGGCCCAGAGGGCGGCGCGGCCCCCCGGCCGCGCCACCTGTGCTCGGGGGCCCCCCCTTTCGCCTCCTTTTCTTCGCGTACTCCTTCGTCCCGAAAACCTAAGCCACGAGAGGACCTCACGAAGGGTTACCGCCTCTGCGGGGCGGAGAACACCAGAGAGAAAAGAGCTCTCCGGCGGGCAGGAATCCGCGGGGAAATTCCCTCCCGGAGGGGGTAATCGACGCCATCGCCATCGTCATCGAGCGGGACATCATCTCCATCATCATCATCATCATCTCCACCATCTACACCGCCATCACCACCGCTGCACCTCGTCACCGCTGTAACAATTCGGGTTAAATCTTGATTGTTTGATAGGGGAAACTCTCCCGGTGTTATTCTATACTTGTTGTAGATGCTATTGAGTGAAACCATTGAACCAAGGTTTATGTTCAGATTGTTATTCATCATCATATCACCTCTGATTGTATTCCATATGATGTCTCGTGAGTAGTTCGTTTAGTTCTTGAGGACATGGGTGAAGTCTAAATGCTAGTAGTGAATTATGGTTGAGTAATATTCAATGTTATGATATTTAAGTTGTGGTGTCATTCTTCTAGTGGTGTCGTGTGAACGTCGACTACACGACACTTCACCATTTATGGGCCTAGGGAGTGCATCTTGTATTCGGTTGCTAATTGCGGGGTTGCCGGAGTGACAGAAACCTAAGCCCCGTTAGTATATCGATGCAGGAGGGATCGCAGGATCTCAGAGTTTAAGGTTGTGGTTAGATTTATCTTAATTACTTTCTTGTAGTTGCGGATGCTTGCAAGGGGTATAATCACAAGTATGTATTAGTCCTAGGAAGGGCGGTGCATTAGCATAGGTTCACCCACACAACACTTATCAAAACAATGAAGATTATTTAGCTACATGAAGCGAAAGTACTAGACTAAAATCCCCATGTGTCCTCAAGAACGTTTGGTCATTATAAGTAAACAAACCGGCTTGTCCTTTGTGCTAAAAAGGATTGGGCCACTCGCTGCAATTATTTCTCTCGCATTTTATTTACTTGTACTTTATTTATCTGCAATATCAAAACCCCCTGAATACTTGTCTGTGAGCATTTACAGTGAATCCTTCATCGAAACTGCTTGTCAACACCTGCTCCTCGTTGGGTTCGACACTCTTATTTATCGAAAGTACTACGATACCCCCTATACTTGTGGGTCATCAAGACTATTTTCCGGCGCCGTTGCCGGGGTGAAGCGCTATTGGTAAGCGGAATTGGTAAGGAAATTTGTTTGTGCTGATTTTATTTCTGCCTGCTGCTATAAATCATTATGGAGAGATCTTCTCTTCAATTTCTATTTGGGAAATCTACTACTACTGCAACGGTAGTGGATGAAGCGCCAGGTGAGGAAGTAGTACCATATAAAATACCTATGAAAATTATTGAACGTGTCATGGATAACCGCTATGAAGGGGATGGAACTGTCCATCCTGGTGATCATTTACTGTTTTTGCATGAATTATGCGGGTTATTCAAATGTGCAGGTATTTCTATGAATGAAGTTAGGAAGAAACTATTCACTATATCGCTGTCTGGTAAAGCGGCGCACTGGTATAAATTGCTGAAGAATGGTGATTCTATTGATTGGGAGGACATTGTGCCTTTATTTTATTCCAAATTTTATCCTCCAAGTGAAATTCACAAAGATCGGAACCGCATATATAATTTCTGGCCTCATGATGGAGAGAGTATTGCCCAAGCTTGGGGGAGATTGAAGTCTTTAATGCTCAAATGTCCCATTCATGAGCTTCCTGGTAATGTTATTATTGATAATTTCTATGCAAGACTTTCTTTTCAAGACAAGACCTTGCTGGATACTTCTTGTTCTGGATCATTTACACGCAAGAATGAAGAGTTTAAAAGAGACCTTCTTGATCGGATCCAAGAAAATACTGAAGGATGGGAGAACGACAAAGATAGAGAATCGGGTATAATTTATGATTATAAATGCATTGAAGCTTTTATGGATACTGATAAATTTCGTAATATGAGTGCTACATATGGTCTTGATTCCCAAGTTGTTGCAAATCTTTATAAAGCTTTTGCCTCTCATTATGAACTGCCTAAGAAGAATTTTGATAAGTATCATGAACCGTATAAAGATAAAGTTGATTCATCGTAAACAAATGTGTAGTGATTGAAACTGTTGATAATGTTATTCTGAAGCTTATATTGAAAAAACTCCTTTCCCTGCTAAAATGAAGGAGTACTCTGTCGTATCTAGTGCGGTTAATAAAAGTGAAAAGAAACCTAAAGAACCGAAGAACAAATTAAAATTGAACCTGCTGTTGCAATAGTTAAAGATCTTGTGACTGAAAATGTGGAGGATGGTCATATTATTTTCTGTGAAGATGCTTCTAATATTGTTTCACATCCAAATAAATCCAAACAAGTTAGTGTTCCTATGCTATCTGTTAGAATTGGTGATCATTGCTATTATGGTTTATGTGATATTGGTGCAAGTGTTAGTGCTATTCCTTATGAGCTTTACACGGAGATTATGCACGAAATTGGTTCTTGTGAACTTGAAGATATTGATGTGGTTATTCATCTGGCCAATAGAGAAACTATTTCTCCAATTGGTATTGTTCGAGATGTGGAAGTTCTATGTGGTAAGATTAAATATCCTGCTGACTTTTTGGTACTTGGTTCTGCTGCTAGTGATCATTGTCCTATCATTTTTGGTAGACCTTTTCTAAATACTTGTGGAGCTATTATAGATTGTAAGAAAGAGAAAATTTTGACTAGATTTGCTGGTGAACCTTATGAATTTAACTTTTCTAAATTTACCAAAACTCCTTATAAAGCTGACTTGCCTAGTAATGATTTTAAAATGGAGCAGTGTGCATCTATTGTTCTTGTTCCTAATAATCCTTTGCAGCAACATTTGGAGAATAGTGAAAGTGAAGCTTTTAGGAAAGAAAGAGATGAGCTTGAGGAAATTTTTCTTCGTCAACCTATTCTCAAGCATGATTTACCGGTGGAAGATTTGGGTACAACACCGCCACCAAAGGAAGATCCTGTTTTTGATTTAAAGCCTTTACCGATAATCTTAAATATGCTCATATTGATGATAAGAAAATATATCCTGTTATTATTAGTTCTAAGCTTTCAGAGATTGAGGAAGAAAGGTTATTGGAAATATTGAAGAAACACCGAGGAGCTATTGGCTATACTCTTGATGATTTGAAAGGGATTTCTCCTTCTATTTGCCAACATGCTATTAATATGGAAGAAGATGCGAAGCCTGTTGTTGAACATCAACGTCGTCTAATTCCGAAGATGAAGGAAGTGGTAAGAAACGAGGTATTAAAACTTCTTGAAGCTGGTATTATATATCCTATTGCTGATAGTAGATGGGTTAGTCCTGTGCATTGTGTTCCTAAGAAGGGAGGAATGACTGTTGTGCCTAATGATAATGATGAGCTTATTCCTCAAAGAATAGTTGTAGGTTATAGAATGTGCATTGCTTTTCGAAAAGTTAATAAAGTTACTAAGAAAGATCATTACCCTTTACCCTTTATTGATCAAATGCTAGAAAGGTTATCTAAAAATACTCATTTTTGCTTTCTTGATGGTTATTCTGGGTTTTCACAAATTGCTGTTAAAGCTAAAGATCAAGAGAAAACCACATTTACTTGTACTTATGGAACTTATGCTTATAGGCGTATGCCTTTTGGTTTATGTAATGCTCCTGCTACTTTTCAAAGATGCATGTCTGCTATTTTTCATGGTTTTTGCGAAAGTATTGTAGAAGTGTTCATGGATGATTTTTTGTCTATGGGAATTCTTTTGATAATTGCTGCGAAACCTCGATAAAGTTTTGCAGAGATGTGAAGAAACTAACCTTGTTCTTAATTGGGAGAAATGCCACTTTATGGTTAATGAAGGAATTGTATTGGGACATAAAATTTCCGAAAGAGGTATTGAAGTTGATAGAGCTAAAGTTGAAGCAATTGAGAAGATGCCTTATCCGAGGGATGTTAAAGGTATTCGTAGTGTTCTTGGTCATGCTGGGTTTTATAGGAGATTTATTAAAGATTTCTCTAAAATTTCAAAGCCTCTTACTAATCTTCTTCAAAAAGATGTACCTTTTGTTTTTGATGATGATTGTAAGGAAGCTTTTGAAACTCTAAAGAAAGCCTTAACAACTGCTCCTGTAGTCGAACCTCCTGATTGGAATCTGCCTTTTGAAATTATGTGTGATGCTAGTGATTTTGCTGTAGGCGCTGTTCTTGGACAGCGGGTAGATAAAAAATTAAATGTTATTCATTATGCTAGTAAGACTCTTGATGCCGCTCAAAGAAATTATGCTACAACTGAAAAGGAATTGTTAGCTGTAGTCTTTGCTTGTGATAAGTTTAGACCCTATATTGTTGATTCGAAAGTTACAATTCATACTGATCATGCTGCAATTAGATACCTTATGACAAAGAAAGATGCTAAGCCAAGGCTTATTAGATGGGTACTTCTGCAAGAATTTGATTTATATTATAGGAAAGGTGCTGATAATCCTGTTGCTGATAATTTGTCTAGATTGGAAAATATTGCTTATGATCCTGTCCTGTTAATGATAGTTTTCCAAATGAACAATTGGCTGTAATAAAGGTGAGCTCGCGAGAGAGCCCTTGGTATGCAGATTATGCTAACTTTATTGTTTGAAGTATTTGCCTCCAACCTTTTCAGCTCAGCAAAGGAGGAAATTCTTTTATGACTTGAGGCATTATTTTTGGGATGACCCACACTTATATAAAGAAGGAGTGGATGGTATTATGCGAAGATGTGTTCCTGAATATGAACAACAGGAGATATTGAGTAAATGTCATGGTAGTGTTTATGGAGGACATCACGCTGGAGATAGAACCGCGCAAAAGGTTCTACAATCAGGTTTTTATTGGCCAACACTCTTCAAAGATGCAAGGAAATTTATTTTATCTTGTGATGAATGTCAAAGAGTTGGTAATATCTCCAGACGCAATGAAATGCCTATGAATTATACTCTTGTTATTGAACCATTCGATTGTTGGGGATTCGACTTCATGGGTCCTTTCCCTTCTTCAGACGGTAATACTCATATACTTGTCGCTGTTGATTATGTTACTAAATGGGTAGAAGCTATACCTACAAAAAGTGCTGATGGTGAGACCTCTATAAAAATGCTTGTGGATGTTATATTTCCTAGATTTGGAGTACCTAGATATATTATGACTGATGGAGGTTCTCATTTTATTCATGGAGGTTTTAGAAAAACTCTTGCTAAGTATGGTATTAATCATAGAATTGCTTCTGCTTATCACCCTCAAACTAGTGGTCAAGTAGAATTATCAAATAGAGAGATTAAAGCTATCTTGGGTAAGACCGTTAATAAATCTAGAAAGAATTGGGCTAGCAAATTGAAAGAAGCACTATGGGCTTATAGAACTGCTTATAAAAATCCTATGGGAATGTCACCTTATAAAATGGTTTATGGAAAAGCTTGTCATTTACCTTTAGAACTAGAGCACAAAGCTTATTGGGCTGTTAGAGAACTAAATAAAGATCCTAAATTAGCCGGTAATAAGAGGTTGTTGCAATTAAGTTCTCTAGATGAATGGAGAAGTGAAGCTTATGAAAATGCTAAACTCTTTAAAGAAAAAGTTAAGAAGTGGCATGATAGAAGGATCATCAAAAGAGAATTTAATGTTGGAGATCAAGTTCTATTGTATCGGTCTCGTCTCATATTTTTTGCAGGGAAATTACTCTCGAAGTGGGAAGGACCATATGTTGTTGAGGAGGTGTATCGTTCAGGAGCAATTAAAATTAGCTCTCTCCAAGGCAATGCCACACAAGTGGTGAATGGACAAAGACTCAAGCATTATATCTCGGGTGATTCTTATAATGTTGATGTTGATATTATTCAAGTGGAAACACCAGAGGCTTTCATCAAAGGACAAATTGACAGTCCGCAGAACTGGACTTTGAATAGGTAACAATACAGGTAATAAAAAGTCCGCGTTTACCTTTCCGAACATTATTTCTGTTGTTTTTAGAAAATATGAAAAATTACGAGTTCGAAAAGGAGTGGAAAGGACGCACGCGTGCCACCATAGGCGGCGCGGGCCCCACCCTGGCCGCGCCGACCTATGGTCTGGCCGCCTCGTTGCCCCTTTCCGACTCTGGTTCGATCTGGAACCTTCCTTTTGTCGTGAAAATTTTTGCTATATAATCCCCGGACCCGGAGGTCCGTAATATCGTTTTCTCGTCGAGTTTTGTTTCGAGCTGTTTTCTGCCAGATTTGTTTTGACCTAGAAGCACCATGGTCTCCAACAACAAAGACAAGCTAGGGGCCTTGGAGGGAAGAGATGGATGAGAGGATCAATAAGGAGAAGGAGAAGATAGCATCAGCAAAAGGAGAGTGGGAAACTACGAGGAGTAAGCCAATTTTGGTGGGATCGGTTAATACTGGGCGTTCTTTTTCTCATAATTTGCAGGGAGCTCTTCCGCTCTGGACTTCGACTCTTTCCCTTGTGTGGAGGAAGCAATACGGGTTTGATGAGTTTTGTGATCAATATCGTGCTCTAAGAAGGGAAGTGGAGATACTTCAGGAGGAGAACCAGCGACTTCGCAGAATGCTGGAATATTACTCAAATCCCACACAAGGCCGTCACCGCCACACTCGGGTAACAATGAGTCTCTTCAGGTTTTGGTGCAGAATTGCAAAATTGAGAAGCTGAAGCTGAAGGAGATCCTTATGAAGCGCGAGAGGAATCCATCACCATCATCACCGAAGGAGTAATTCATCATCGGTATTGGCATCCCCTTGGTTTGTTCCAAGCTTGGGGAGTGCCGCGGTATCACATCACCACCTTTATCTTTTACTATCAAGTAGTGTCATATCATGAATAGGGAAGTTATCATATGGAATAGTATGCAATGTGGAAGTATCTCTCTTAGTTAGTTATCTATGTATCCGTTGGTGTGAGTTATCGTTATGAAATATTAATGAGAAGTCTTATCATTTACTTTTTGCACATCTTATTTTAGTTTGCAATCTCTATTATATGATTACTCTTGACATGAGTATTGATATCACTTTGGGAGCATCAAGTAAATCTATTTGGTTTTGGCAAACTTAGCATTGGTCAATAGTAACAACATCTTGATGTTTAATAGAAGAGAGAAATACACTTAGATACACTACTCTATTATCTCTATGCTTAGTATTCTGAAGTTAAAATTGCTTGTGCTTATGAGAAAGATGCATGATTGTTTCTATCATATGTATATTTGTTTGTTTCCCTCAACCTTTATGCTTGCTATCAAACCTTGCTAGCCAAAGACCTGTATCGAGAGGGAATGCTTCTCATACATCCATAACCTTAGACCAAACATATGCCATTTGTGTCCACCATACCTACCTACTACATGGTATTTTCTGCCATTCCAAGTAAATACTTCATGTGCTACCTTTAAATTATTCAAACTACTACTCCTTATTTGTGTCAATGTTTTATAGCTCATGAGGAAGTATGTGGTGTTTTATCTTTCAATCTCTTGTTGGGCGGACTTTCACCAATGGACTAGCGGCACATCCGCTTATCCAATAATTTTGCAATAAGAGCTGGCAACGGGGTTCCCAGCCCCAATTAATAACTTTCATTAATAATTCTCTTCACATGTTTTGCTCTGATTTATCAGTAAGCAACTTAATTTTGCAATAGACACTCCTCCATGGTATGTGAATGTTGGAAGGCACCCGAGGATTCGGTTAGCCATGGATTGAGAAAGCCAAGGTTGGGGGAGTGTCATCCTTAATAAAACTAAAATATATGTGTAAACAAAAGAGAAGGGGATGATCTACCTTGCTGGTAGAGATGCCGTCCCTCATGGGAGCCGCTCTTGGAAGGTTCGTTTGGCAAGGGGTTAGAGTGCCCGCTACCATTCGTTGACAACAACAAACACCGCTCAAAATCTTACTTTTATGCTCTTTATATGATTTCAAAACTTGAACAGCTCTAGCACATGATTTAATCCCTGCTTCCCTCTGCGAAGGGCCTGTCTTTTACTTTTATGTTGAGTCGTAAACCTATTTCCCTCTATCTCAAGCAAGAAATTGAGTTGTTGTGAACCAATCATTTATGCTATGATTCAGTTAATCATGTCTTTTATACTTCCTTGTTTAGTACCAATTTTATCTGAATGAATATGACTTTGAAGTTATCAATGATTAAGAAGAGATTGTTATGCCTGAATATGAAGGCTCAGTTATAAAACCTAACATGAAAACTTTGCTTAGAAGTACAATCCGTTAGTAGTTCTCTGACCAAGAACGAAGTTTGCCATCACCAACTATGATTTCTTATGCACCTTTACTTGTGATTTCTCTTTACCTATTTCAAGATGAGTTATATGAGGAAGTTGTTTACTAAAATGTCTTGTGTGAATGAATATGATGCTTCTTGTCCGTATTTTATTTATCGACTCTTCACTCCATAAACATGTGGTCTTGTTTATCGAGCTCAGTTTCGCTTGGGGACAAGCGAGGTCTAAGCTTGGGGGGAGTTGATACGTCCAATTTGCATCACTATTTTGTATCATAATTTGCTGTTATTCATTGATATATTTCATATTGGGACACAATACTTATGTTATTTCATCTATTTTGCATGTTTCATCATCATTGGAGGATCAAGCACCGGAGCCAGGATTCTGCTGGAAAAAGCACCGTCAGAACGCAATATTTCGGAAGATCAACTGTGGAAGGGAATTTCACGTAAATTCCTATTTTCCGGATGACGGAGGGAGCCGGAAGGGGAAGAAGAGAGGAGCCATGTGGGCCCAGACCACGGGGCGGCGCCCGAGGGCTGGCCGCGCCACCGTGCTGGGGCCCCCGCCCCTTTCGCCTCCTTTTCTTCGCGTACTCCTTCGTCCCGAAAACCTAAGCCAGAGAGGACCTCACGAAGGGTTACACCGCCTCTGCGGGGCGGAGAACACAAGAGAGAAAAGAGCTCTCGGCGGGCAGGAATCCGCCGGGAAATTCCCTCCCGGAGGAAATCGACGCCATCGCCATCATCATCGAGCGGGACATCATCTCCATCATCATCATCATCATCTCCACCATCTACACCGCCATCACCACCGCTGCACCTCGTCACCGCTGTAACAATTCGGGTTAAATCTTGATTGTTTGATAGGGGAAACTCTCCCGGTGTTATTCTATACTTGTTGTAGATGCTATTGAGTGAAACCATTGAACCAAGGTTTATGTTCAGATTGTTATTCATCATCATATCACCTCTGATTGTATTCCATATGATGTCTCGTGAGTAGTTCGTTTAGTTCTTGAGGACATGGGTGAAGTCTAAATGCTAGTAGTGAATTATGGTTGAGTAATATTCAATGTTATGATATTTAAGTTGTGGTGTCATTCTTCTAGTGGTGTCGTGTGAACGTCGACTACACGACACTTCACCATTTATGGGCCTAGGGGAGTGCATCTTGTATTCGGTTGCTAATTGCGGGGTTGCCGGAGTGACAGAAACCTAAGCCCCCGTTAGTATATCGATGCAGGAGGGATCGCAGGATCTCGAGTTTAAGGCTGTGGTTAGATTTATCTTAATTACTTTCTTGTAGTTGCGGATGCTTGCAAGGGGTATAATCACAAGTATGTATTAGTCCTAGGAAGGGCGGTGCATTAGCATAGGTTCACCCACACAACACTTATCAAAACAATGAAGATTATTTAGCTACATGAAGCGAAAGTACTAGACTAAAATCCCCATGTGTCCTCAAGAACGTTTGGTCATTATAAGTAAACAAACCGGCTTGTCCTTTGTGCTAAAAAGGATTGGGGCACTCGCTGCAATTATTTCTCTCGCATTTTATTTACTTGTACTTTATTTATCTGCAATATCAAAACCCCCTGAATACTTGTCTGTGAGCATTTACAGTGAATCCTTCATCGAAACTGCTTGTCAACACCTTCTGCTCCTCGTTGGGTTCGACACTCTTATTTATCGAAAGTACTACGATACACCCCCTATACTTGTGGGTCATCATACCCCCACAATACCTGATTATGGGTAGGGCGTAACTAGAAACTTATATAGTTTAGTATGGGTTCCCTCTAAACAAGCATCATAGGGGTTATGCCGAGGCTGCCTCCGTTACAATTGATATGATGTGAATATGAGGTGAATGTACGACCCAAGCCCTGTGCAGTTCCCGGGTTGACAGTTGGTTTTCACCCTGGCCAAGCTCATGGGGAGAGGTGCCTATACTAGGTTATTTAAGTGAAAGGTTATGGTTGATGATCCGCGTACTGAGTTACGATGATTCGGGATATTCTCGACGGATGAAATCAAAAGTTGTGGCACAAGAGTACAATCTCTGCAGAGTGTTAAACCTATTCGAATAGCCGTGTCCACGGTTACAGACGATTGGAAAGGCCATACTGTTCCGTTGTCAGGTCTTAAAAAGGAATGGTGGATTTAAATGTTGGCTTGAAAGTTTTAAAACACAATTTGATGTTGTGGGAATGACACTAATGTTCCCACCTGAGTTAGTCTAGTGATTCAAGCATCTTTACTAAATGTTTATGAACTAAACTTGGCTTTACGCAAATAAACCTAGAGCCTAGCAAACCATTCAAATTGATAGTTACTTACATTAGTATTAGTTTGCGAGTACTTAAAGTACTCATGGCTGTGTCCCTGGCTATTCCAATGCCAGACTATGAAGAGGAGCAACACTATGAGGATGACGGTCAGCAGGACGTCTATCAGAACTAGGATGCTTCTAACGTCAAGCGTTGGCCTGTGGATAGATAGTTCCACCTACTACGACGCTTCCGCTATTTATTTATGTGTGTTGATCATGTAGATCAACTATTTGTGTAATGTTGGATCATGTGATCCATGGATGTAAGACTCTATGTGTTGTAATAAATGATGACTCTATGATATTCAACTATTATGTCTCGCAACAACATTATTCCTGGGATTGCGATGTACGACATAATAGGCATCTGGACTTAAAAATCCGGGTGTTGACACCCGTGCCGGCCTCTTGGCCAAGGGCGCGAATCGGGCGCGCCGACACCTCGCGAGGCTGAAAATTTTGGGCGTGGGAGCCGCCTGTCAGCTACACATCCACAAAATATACATATTCTCCCCCAAAACCCCGTTCCCTCCGCCGCTCATTTCTTTCGCCCGCCGCTCCATCTCTCATCCAACACGGAAGGAGAGCGGCAAGACGATGGTGGATTGGGTATGATATACGCCCATCTTATTTGATGATATATCTTTTTACATATCTATTTAATGATCCATCATGTTACATATCAAATTATGATCCAACTTGTTCTATATCTGTTTGATGATCGATCTTGTTACATATCTATTTGATGATCCATCTATTTCCATATCTATTTGATGATCCAACTTGTTTCATATCTTGTTTTGCATCATGTATTGTTAGATGCTCCAAACCCTCAAAATGTACAAGCACCAACACGAGGACAAAGATTTCCCCTTCATGCATTGCTACAACAAGCTACAAGGGTGCAAGAAATAGGACGACCTCTTCCACACTCTATTGAAGGACGGGGAAGATGGGCCGGTCGATCCAGCCGGCGCCTCCACCGGGCGCCCCATTGACAACAAGAAGGCCAAGGCCGTGAGGAATGCAGCGCCGGTATTGGCAGCCATGGATGCCTCCATCGAGAAGATGATCACCTCATTCTCGGTGGAGAACAAGGAAGCGGCGGATAGGGCCGCCGTCGTGTGGAAGGCAATCCTCGACAAGCAAGACATGAAGATCGAGTTGGAGAGGGAGAGGGTGGAGGCGGCGAAGATGGAAGCTCACGCCGCTGCCATGAAGGCCATCAACGAAGCGACGCAGCTATCGTTGGCCAAGATGTCTCAAGAATCCAAGATCTTGATGGCCTACATGGAGAAGATGGACCCGTTGGCACGGGCGTGGCACGAGATGTACCGCGAGCGCATCAGCCACAGGCGGTGATGGCGGCGCGAGCTGCGTCGGCGTCTCCCCCGGCACCCTCCACGTCCCTGTCTCCCCCGGCACTGTCCACATTCATGTATCCCCCGGCACCGTCGACGTTCATGCCTCCTCCGGCGACCGTGGATCCTGTTGCAGCGATGGAGCTGCCGCCGGGGCTCGCCGCCGATGAGGAAGTTGTCGAGGTTGAGCCCCCCGTGACCTCGTTTATCTGATCATCTGGCTTGGAAGCCGTTTTTTTGCGCCGAAGACGACGATCTGGTGGCCATGTGTTGGCCCAAACTTCATATTCGAAAATCTATACGAATTTGGTGGCCGTGTGTTGGCTCAAACTTTAAATTCGTAAACTTATTCGAATTTTTATACTTTTGTTTGAGTTTTCAAATTCAAATTATCTATTGGGGCTGTCGTATGAGGCGCGCCGGTGTGGGAGCAGCTCCCCCAAATGAAGGATGTTGTGCCGGCGTCCTCCATATGAAAGTGTCGGCGCCCCTGCCGACGACTATTTGGGGGGCGCCGGTGGAGATGCTCTTACTCCTTTTTATGTTTTAAGTTTTTGACAAAAAATTATCATTAATTAATAGAATAGGCAAAAGATTTTGCTCCCGTTTCAAAAAAATATCAGGAACATCAACTCCATCAAAAGTATAGCACCGTCGGCCATAAAAATCACTACTCTCGTAGATGGACAAGATTTGTCGGTGCTTTATATGGTATTAGGGATGAAAGTACGAGTAAATCTTATAATAGTTTGAAAACTACCCAATACCTCAGCTGCCCACCACTAGTAGGAAAAAGCCATCGCGTGTCATATTAAACTTATACCTCGCCAGCGGTAAGGACCTAATAGTCCCGGAGGACTATGACACACGACTAGTAAGACTGTTATTTGTCACGTGGTCCCTCCGCTCTGCTACTAACCTAGTAGTCGCGTGTTAGCCGCGTGCGGCTAGCAACGCACTACCTACCGCATGCAGGTTGCGGACGCTTATTTTTGTTGGGTACCCACATATGTGTAAAGAGTCTATTCATATTAATGAAGCCCCAATATTCGTATACATGAGATGCATATATACATATAGTATCTAATTAGACACACAATAACTATAAAAATCACATGCATATATATATATATATATATATATATATATATATATATATATATATATATATATATATATATATATATATACCAGCACTATTCTGCAACCGGTTGCAGAATAATATTCTGAGCACCGACTTGTACTTTCTTGGACACAAGGTTGTACTTCCCGGATAACAGGGTTCAACTTTCTGTCGAACTTACCTGAACTTCCTATTTTCTTCAGAGCTACTGATTCTACTTCGTGTTTCCCAACCATTTGTTGGAACTATGCAAATGATATATCGTTGGATAGATAATGAAAAACCGCAACTTTTTCATGTTCACACTTTTCACAGATTTTGCACGGTTTAAATTTAATTTTGAAAATACGAAAACGCTTCTATATGGTCAGAAAACGAACTTTTAGTTCAGTTTTTGAATCGCTTATCGAAACTATGCAAATGATATACCGTTGGAAAGATAATGAAATTGCGCAACTTTTTCATGTTTTATGTTTTTTAAGAATCCTCACAGTTTTTGAACAATTTTGAAAATACCGAAATTTGGACGTACTGAAAAAATGAGCGGACAGTAATTTGGATGTTTTGTTTCAACCGTTTGTCGGAATGATGCAAATGATATGGCGTTGGAAAGCTATGGACTAGGCGCAACTTTCTTATTCCAAATGATTTCCCTAATTCCTTACAGTTTAAGAGAAAAATTCGAATTACTGTCCGCCCGTTTCATGTGACGGGCACCGAATGATTGTCCACACGATTTCCATCTGGTATATTTAAACAATGCAAATGATATACGGTTGGAAAGGTGTCAAAATGGCGCATATTTTTCGTATGTACCATTTTATGCAAATCCAAACGGTTTAAAAGTAATTTTAGAAGTTTTGAAATCATGTTTCCGGTATATTTTGTGGGATAATGATTTGAAATTGATGGATTAGATCCATTTATTTGTTGTAAAATGTTGTAGGTAATGAAATTAGATATATACTCTATCATATAAAGCTTTTGGTGACAAAGATTCAAGTGGTTGGTGATCAAATCGATGAGATTTGGACAATAGATTTCCGCCCCCATAAAAACGGAGCACTGAACTTCCCTCGACATGAACTTGTACTTATTGGGAAATGCGGTTGTACTTCTCGGCGTTGTTTCATGGAAGTGTTCAGTAAAATGACTATAAGTTTCTCATACGGTGTCCATTTGAGGTCCATGGCCACACAAAATGCTCAACACAACCACGCGCATCTGAACTTCCCGCGACATGTCCTTATACTTCCTGGCCTTCGTGGTTGTACTTCCTGGAAATGTTTTGATACTAGTGTGTTTTACAAAAACTAGCATGTGTGCTTCGAAATGATAATTTTAGATTGTCCCTATATTCTATTTAAGAGATTTTGTACTTCCTGATCTTAATATTTGAACTTCACAACGTTGCTATGTGAACTTATATGGGGGGTATTTTCTTCATGTAATTACCGCTTATACTTCCTGTTGTCTGCGCATGTACTTCTCGGAATCACTGCTCGTACTTCCTTGCAGATGACGGGATTATAATAGGTGCTTGTACTGCTCGTGCCGAATGGTTGTACTTATCGTCGTCGAGTATCTGAACTTCCTCGTGGGTTATGGGACTATTTTGTTTTTTCTACGTTTTGATTTATGATATGTACCGTTGGTGGTGAACGGTTGTACTTATGATGGATTTTTTCCGCACTTCTTTGGTTTTAAGCAATTTTCTCGTATGCATATGCACAACATTTGCTTATCTTATGTTCTTTGTTGTGAATATGTACTACGTACTGCTGTAGGTGCATCTCGTTCATATCGTGAAATTATATCAACTAAAAATCAAACTGTCATGTGATCCAATAAATTGAGACAAAAAAATTATTTGCTTGGTTCCCTAGGGGAAAATGTTCAGTGTTTCAGTCCACATTTTAATCTCCATCACTGTAATTTTTTCGTCTCGAACAGTACATGAAGCTGCATGTCAACAAAAGGGAGAAGAACCACCACGGAACAATGGTAGACAAATACGGCATTACAACCTTCTTGTCCTAGCAGTACAACATATATCTCCGAGCAGCACAGGTAGCAAAATACCAAAATCTAGTTTTTTCACAGTTTTTAGAGTGCCGCTGCAGTGCAATCGAAACAAAAAATGAAGAAGACTGTATCGGAAAATTCAAAAGAAAAGATTGTATCAAGAAGAGTGTTCTGCTCATCACTGAACCATACATATGAACGAGCTGCCAAACTGAGAGAAAAATATGAAGGAATCGGGAGCGGGGCCGGCGGGAGAGCGTGGGGAGGCGGGGTGGCCGGAGCACGGGAAGAGGAGCCAGGGATCCTGGCCCCCGACGACGTAGGAGAACGGGGAGAGCCGCCGGTGGGCTGGCCGCTGATGGCGGGGAGAAGCAGGAGATGCGGGGCCGTCGAGGCGGCGGCGACGCGCGAGACCTCCAGGCGGTGGAGCGGGAGACCTATTGGCGGCTGGCCTCGATGCGGCGGCGCGGCGGGCATCGATGCGGGGGCGCGGCGGGCCTTGAGGCAGTGGCGCGCGAGCCCTCTAGCTGGTGGAGCGGCGGGCACGCAGGCAGCGGCGCGGGGGTCCTCCAGGCCGGCGGTGGGGAGGCCGGAGGTGGGGCAGCCGGCGGCGGGTCATGGCTGCGGCGGGAGGAAGGCCAGTGGGGAGCACGATAGAGTTGTGTTCGTACGGGGTGGGTGGGTGGTGTTCGTGCGTGGGCGAGTGGGCCGGTGGGCGGTGGATTTTTTCTCTCATCGGATCTGCGCCCTATATAGAAGAATAGTGCTCAAAATAATATTCTGAGCACCGGTTGCAAAATAGTGCAACCCTATATATATATATATATATATATATATATATATATATATATATATATATATATATATATATATATATATATATATATATATATATATATATATTACAACAAAACCGCAATCACATGCATATATTGGATACCATCGGTGGCCCCGTTGCCACATCTACTATCGGTGGTGCAGTTGCCCCTCTCTCCGGCCATCGCGGTATTCGATTGCTTAAAGCTCTTTTTTTATTATCACTACTTAAAAAGGAGGAACATGTTCCTTATTCTGCCCACCTCTTGATACGTCTAAATTTTCGTCGTACTCCTTCGTGGAGCATTTCTTTTCCGCACGGACTCACTTGGGCCGAAGCCCCAACCGCACCCGAAACCCTACCGCTGCAAAATTCCTCATCCTACCGCCGCCTTCCCGCACGTCTCGGTCCCATGCCCGCGCCCGGCCGCCGTCTCCCTCTGCCCCCCGCCGCCCCCGCGCTCGGTGCGCCTCTACCACGTCATCCCCGCCGACGCCGCCGAGCTCGGACTCGGCGCGGGCGGGCTCATGTCCGCCGCCATCGAGCACCTCGAGCGCGAGCCCGCCGCGCGGCCGACGACAAGGCCCCGCTTGCCGACCTCTCCCCGCGGGAGGTCCAGCTCGCGCTCGTCTACTTCACGCAGGAGGGCCGCGACGCCCCTACTGCGCGCTCCTCGAGGTCTTCGACTGGCTGCGTCGCGCCGACTGCGTCGACGGCGAGACCATGGAGGTCATGACCGCGCCATCGCCTGCGGCTGGATCGAGCGCCTCGTGGGGGCTCGACGTCTCCGACGTCTCCGCGCTGCTCGGGGAGATGGACTGCGTCGGCCTGCGCCCTGGGTTCAGCCGCGTCGAGAAGGCCGTCGTGCTCTACTGGGACCGCAGCGAGAGGGCGCACGCTGTCGAGTTCGTCAGGGACGTGCTCAGGAGGGGCAGTGTCGGCGCGGGAGCCGACACGACGGCGAGACTAGCGATGGCCAGGGCGGAGTTCAAATTCCACCGTCACCACGCAATCCTATTCCCCTCTCCCCAAAACATGCCAAGTTCATGATCCCTCGCCAAAATATTATCACTAGGGCCAGGAATCGAATTCCAGCACCCAGCGTTCTGCAGCGCAGGGCCCTCCCGCGGATTCCTCGGCATGGGCTCCCCGCAGGACCTATTCTACATCGACTGGGAGGAGATCCTCCGCTTGGTAACCCTCCTCCCTCTCGCCAGTTACTGAAAATTTATCTTGTGTTCATGTGTATGTTCACCAATGACAACAGAATAATTGGAGCATGTGTTTGTTCATGTTTGCATGTCATGCCCATCTGCTGCCAATGCCCATTTATTTGTGCTGCTACTTGCATACTGAGTTAAATACTGGTTCTATAACTTCTGTAGTTTTGTAGTCCGTCAGATTCTTTGGTAGTGTATGGCTGACTGAGGCATGAGGGAACCACCGAATGGACATATGGAAAGATTTATGATGGCCGGAATAGGATCAGAAATTTGTAGGCAGACTATATGTTGTTACAAAGAATGTCAATCCAATTTAAACAATCTAATATCCACTATCTGATGTGTTATATTGTGATCCAAATTCCAAGAAGAGGCTAACTTCTGACGAGCGGAGCGAGGCCCGTCGCCGGTAGGCTTGGGCCGAGCGATTATGTCATCACTGAAGTTCGATCTACCGCAGCTGGACTACACCACGAGATTTGCTTTGTGGCAAGTGAAGATGAGGGCGATTCTCGCCCAATCTTCAGATCTGGATGAAGCGATCGATGCTTTCGGCGAGAAAGCGAAGGATACCTGGACCGATGCGGAGAAGCGGAAAGACCGTAAGGCTTTATCGTTGATTCAACTCCATCTGTCCAATAATATTCTGCAGGAAGTGTTGCAGGAGAAAACCACCGCCGAGTTATGGGTCAAACTAGAGGAGATCTGTTTGTCCAAGGATCTCACGGGCAGATTGCACGTGAAGATGAAGCTGTTCTCGCATAAGTTGCAAGAGGGAGGTTCGGTAATGAATCACCTATCTTCCTGGAAAGAGATTGTTTCTGATTTGCAGTCTATAGAAGTTAAGTATGAGGATGAGGATTTAGGTCTTCTTCTTTTATGCTCGCTGCCTAATTCTTTCAGTAATTTTCGTGACACCATATTATTGAGCCGCGACAAACTAACTCTCGCGGAAGTTTATGATGCTCTCCAACAAAAGGAGAAAATGAAATCTATGGTGCAGGCTGAAAGTTCGTCCTCCAAGGCGGAGGCATTAGAGGTCCGTGGCAGGCCTGAGCAGCGAGATAACTACTACCACAACAACAGAGATAAGAGCAAGGGTGACAGAGGTCGCTCAAAGTCCAAAGGACGTGACAAGTTCTGCAGGTATTGTAAGAAATCTAACCACAATATTGATGATTGTTGGAAGTTGCAGAACAAGGAGAAAAGGAACGGAACTTACCATCCGAAAAATAATAATGGTAATGGTAAGGCTGCCGTTGTCACCGGTAAGGGTGAGGCTGCTGTTGTTGCTGGTAATAATGGTAGTGATAGTTCTGATGGAGATTGCTTAGCTGTCTTGGCTGCATGTGTTTCACGTGATGATGAATGGATTCTTGATACTGCATGTTCGTTTCATATTTGCTGTAACAAAGATTGGTTCAGTTCTTATGAGTCTGTGCAGAGTGGAGATTTTGTGCGTGTGGGGAATGACAACCAGTGCAACATTGTTGGCATTGGTTCTGTTCAGATCAAGACCCATGATGGGATGACACGCACGTTGACAGGAGTGAAACACATACCCTCCATGGCGAGGAATTTGATCTCTTTGAGTACCCTTGATTGTGACGGGTACAAGTACAAAGGTGGGAACAAACTTTTGAAGGTATCATCAGGTTCTCTCATTATTATGATTGGTGATATGAATTCTGCGAAATTATATGTCCTTAGAGGTAGCACTTTGCCTGGTATTGCTGCTGCTGTTAGTTCTGATGAATCTAGTAAGACTAACCTTTGGCATAAGCGTCTTGGACATATGAGTGAGCTTGGCATGGCAGAATTGACAAAGAGAGAGCTAATTGATGGCTGCGATTTAGGTAAGCTTGAGTTCTGTGAGCACTACATCTTTGGTAAGCATAAAAGAGTAAAATTTAATGCTTCCGTTCATACCACCAAAGGCATTTTAGACTATGTACACGCTGATGTTTGGGGTCCGTCCCGTAGAACTTATAATGGTGGTGCTAATTACATGCTTACTATTATTGATGATTACTCAAGGAAAGTGTGGCCATATTTCCTGAAACATAAATCTGATGTTTTTAATGCTTTTAAGAAGTGGAAAGTTATGGTAGAAACCCAAACTGAAAAGAAGGTTAAGATACTCCGTACTGACAATGGTATGGAATTTTGTTCAAATGAATTTGATGATTTTTGCAGCAATGATGGGATGGTAAGACATCATACCATTCCGTACACCCCTCAACAGAATGGCGTGGCTGAACGCATGAACAGGACCATTATTTCGAGGGCTCGCTGCATGTTGTCTAATGCAAAGATGCATAGAAGTTTTTGGGCTGAAGCAGCCTCCACCGCATGTTATCTCATCAATAGGTAACTTCTGTTCCACTTGATAAGAAAACTCCAATTGAGGTATGGTCTGGTTCGCCTGCTGATTATTCAGATTTGAGAGTTTTTGGTTGCACTGCTTACGCTCATGTTGATAATGGAAAGTTGGAGCCAAGGGCTGTTAAGTGCATCTTCCTTGGTTATGGTTCAGGAGTTAAGGCATATAGATTATGGAATCCTGAAACTAAGAAAATTGTGTTGAGCAGGAATGTTGTTTTTAATGAGGCGGTTATGTTTAATGATAGTCCGTCTACTGATATTTCTGATGCTATTGATTCTCCTGATGTTTCTGATGATGAGCAGCACAGAATTGGCGTGCAGGTGGAGCACGCAAAGAAAATGAAAATGTGGTTCCTGAAACCAACAATGATGATAATGATGTTCCACCTTCACCACCTTTTGTTCAGCGACAAGGACGGTCTATTGCTGCTGACCGCCCTAGGAGAAATATTGCACCTCCTACCCGATTAATTCAAGAATGTGATATTGTTGATTATGCTTTGAGTTGTGCTGAACAGGTGGAGCATGATATTGAACCAACTACATATACTGAAGCCATTGCTTCGGTTGATAAAGAGAAGTGGGTAGGTGCGATGCAAGAAGAGATGCAATCGCTTGAGAAGAATGGCACATGGGATGTTGTGCACTTGCCTAAACAAAAGAAGGCTGTCCGCTGCAAGTGGATATTAAAAGAAAGGAAGGTTTGTCTCCTAATGAGCCTCCACGGTTTAAGGCAAGGTTAGTAGCAAAAGGTTTCAGTCAAATTCCAGGTGTTGATTATAATGATGTTTTCTCCCCGGTTGTGAAGCATAGTTCTATTCGTGCTTTCTTTGGTATTGTTGCTATGCATGATTTTGAGCTTGAGCAGTTAGATGTAAAGACTGCTTTTCTGCATGGTGAGTTGGAGGAGGAGATATATATGGACCAACCTGAAGGTTATGTTGTGCCTGGTAAGGAGGATCTTGTTTGCAAATTAAAGAGGTCCCTTTATGGTCTGAAACAGTCGCCACGACAGTGGTATAAAAGGTTTGATTCATTTATGCTTACACATGGTTTTGAGAGATCTCAGTATGATAGTTGTGTGTACATCAAGTTTGTTAATGGATCACCTATTTATTTGCTGCTATATGTTGATGATATGTTGATTGCTGCCAAGAGCATGAAAGAGATCACTATTTTAAAGAATCAATTAAGTAGTGAGTTTGAGATGAAGGATCTTGGCCCTGCTAAGAAAATACTAGGCATGGAAATTAAAAGGGACAAAAAGTCTAGTTTGTTGTTTCTTAGTCAGGAAAAGTACATTGAGAAAGTTCTTCATCGTTTTAATATGCATGATGCAAAGTCAGTTACTACTCCTATTGCTTCTCATTTCAAGTTGTCAGCTTTGCAATGTCCTAGCTCTGAAGATGATATTGAATACATGTCTCGAGTTCCCTATTCTAGTGCTGTTGGTTCCTTGATGTATGCCATGGTTTGTTCACGTCCTGATCTGTCATATGCTATGAGTTTGGTCAGTCGATACATGGCTAATCCTGGTAAAGAACATTGGAAAGTTGTTCAGTGGATTTTCAGGTACCTTCGCGGCACATCAAAAGCTTGCTTGAGGTTTGGCAGGATTGGTGAGGGGCTCGCCGGATATGTGGATTCAGATTATGCTGGCGATTTGGATAAGAGAAGGTCCCTCACAGGTTATGTGTTTACTGTTGGTGGATGTGCTGTTAGCTGGAAGGCTACTTTGCAGGATGTTGTTGCACAATCTACTACTGAGGCTGAGTACATGGCTATTGCTGAGGCAGGTAAAGAGGCTGTTTGGTTGAAAGGTTTATATGCTGAGCTTTGTGGAGATAATTCTTGCATTAAGTTGTTCAGTGACAGTCAAAGTTCTATTTATCTTACTAAAGATCAGATGTTCCATGAGAGGACAAAGCACATTGATATTAAGTACCACGCAATCAGAGATGTGGTTGCAAAAGGTAAAGTGAAGGTATGCAAGATTAGTACTCATGATAATCCTGCTGATATGATGACTAAGCCTGTCCTGTGTCCAAGTTTGAGCTTTGCTCAAGCTTGGTTGGTATAATTGTTTAGCCCAAGTGGCTATTGGCGCCAGCAAGTGTTTTCTTTGTTGATTCAGGTGATTGTTGAAGTTCATGCTACAAGGAATTTGTCTCAAGGTGGAGTTTGTTATATTGTGATCCAAATTTCAAGAAGAGGCTAACTTCGACGAGCGGAGCGACGTCGCCGTAGGCTTGGGCTGAGCCGAGTCTGAGATAGCCCATGGGCCAGTGCACCCGCGGTACGGATCGTTGCCACCGTCTATATATTTTCCCTGTAAGCCGCCGCTAGGGTTTCGTCGCATCATTGTACACCCACGGCGTTTGTAAACACCACCGAAATAGTGAAGTTTTGCTGGCTGGCGCCCGTGGTTTTTCCTTGTGTGTTGCAAGGGTTTTCCACGTTAAAATCTCGTGTCCCCTGCAGTGTTTTACTTTTCGTTCTTCGTTTATTGTGCATCTCGATTATAACATGATGGGCTTGTGGAATGGGGTGTGTAAGGGAGGTTCTCTTGTTGTATGCTAACGACAGTCTCGTTTATCTCTTGCGATCATTTTGATGATTTGAGAGAAGAAGAATTACGAGGAAGGTTTTGAAATGATTTGTTGCTAGCTTGTTTAGGAGTACTGTAGAATGGGGATATATGCGTAAGTATATACATGTGGATTTTAGCTGTGCTTTCTTAATACCAGATACAATATACACCTAACTGGTCCGCTTTATCTGGTAATCTAAGGCCTCTTCGACTGGATAGTTTAGAAGGAGAGTTGTTACGTGTGGAAGCTACTAAGTCTCTTATAGTTTCAGAATATTCATGTATTTATCTATCCGGTTAATTATGTTATTCCTGAAGAGAAAGCTAATCTACAATCTACATGTATCTTGGGCATTCTTCTTCTTTTTGGTCTGAGGATAAGGACCTTTCTTTTGCAGATTGGTCAGCTGCAGACTACGTTCCACTTATGGGAGCAAGTTGCATCAATCACCGGAGAAGATGTTCAAGGTATGAAAATAGAAACACGGGAAAAATGATGCTTATATTCATCGCTTTTGTTAAAATTTCTTTTACTTCTATTGAATCCTAATCTTATGCCATATCGAGTCTGAAGTTTCAGTGGGAGCCCTATACTTATGCCATATCGTATCCAGGAATGATTTGTATCCTCTTACATACTTCTTCTTATCTACCGTTCTAATTTGGAGTCCACATGAAGTAATGTAGTATATTTAGTTGATGCATAGGTCCACATGTTGTTGTAGTGTATGGCTATATAGTTTCCAAAACAACTCAAATTCTCCATGTGCATCGCACTTATTCAAATATTCTCAAATAATTATTACTCAAGTGCCATACTGTGGTAGATCTCTCATATAGTCATGTCATATTTACTGCATGTTTGACCTCGTACTTTATGTTCAACAAGAGGTGGAGAAAGATGAATCTCTATAGGTTGTTGAAGGCTAGCTTTTTGAAACATTGATTATTTGGCAACGTATTGTCTGAAATTTGATTATCCTGGATCCAAACAGAACTACACCTGGTTCCAGGTCAGGTTTCTTTGCATTTTCTTTTTGTTCCATTCAAGAGTTTCCGTTGATATAGGTTTGACTATCCAGGAGATCCGAAGACACAAGCTGGTGTCTTGATGAAATAGCAAAGCTTCACTTGTTTTCTCTTGAAACTTTTGGGCACTAACCAGTTAGATATGTCAGCCGTGGGTATTTAAATCACAACACTGAAAATATAATTATTTCCACATCGCAAAAGCCTCCTTTTCAGCTTATTTCTTATATTCACTGCCTGTTGTGTTTATACTTGGTCTACCTATTGCAATCTTTTCTGATATCGGAAGCACCAATGTTCGATGCTGGTCAATATCGGAAACACTAATAATTGTTAGGCCAAAGATATAACGGAGTTGGGCGGTCTCAAGGAGGCATGAAGTATTTACAGCTTTTAGATATCTGATGTATTTGAAAAAGCTTAGTACATAAGAAAACAACATAATGCTAGCCTTGCCTCATTGTGCAGTGTAACTCTGGATTTGTGATTTTACGGCTTTCAATTGAAATTTATTGATGATCATAATAATAGTGGTGTGATATTTTACTGTACTGTGCATCAAAGTTTCAAAAAATAATCAGCTAACAGAAATAGCAGAGCTTCAATGAGTTCTGAGATGCCATTACATTCTTTTATTTTGTCTTCTGTTGTACATCATGCTTTGATTTTTCTTAGATCTTTGACGTTATATAATTTGTAATTGGCTAATGCAATAGTTTTATTTTTTCCTTTAAAGGAAATATATTAATAATGCAACAATTTTTCCGCACATATATGCACTTATAGTTTACCCGCACCTATTGAACTTTCATCCTTCTAACCTTGTGTACGAAACTTCTCAGCTGCTGAGGCCGATGTGCACAAACATAGGAATGCACTGGGACTGAAAAGCAAATGAAAACCACAAAGAACTTGTCTACATGGCTTATAGCAGATCTGTTACAATATAATACACCTGGAGGCCATAGACAATACGGCGGGTTCAAGCATGTTCACAGAGTTACACAGGTAATCAGTATTCTCTGCCTGGAAATGCATGCTTCATTGCTTCCAAAATTTCTCAAATCATTTCATACTTAATACTATGAAACAAAGTACTTGTGATGACAAGCTGTCTATTTAATTATAATTATGCTATTTGTTCCACAGATGGCGGGGCTGCTATCCATAAAGATGGAGCTTAGAGACCATGTTTAGAGCTCTGGTCTTCTGTATCAATTTAGTGTGAGAAATCAGGAAATGCCACAGGCTCTATTAGCATTGTTCCATGCCTACGCTGACGATGTTTTGAGTCGGATTTTCATGTTGTTCGTCTTTGGATTGCAGGTGTAGCAGTTGCTGAGCTACAATTCTGTCATCCTGAGGATATACCAACATCAGAGAGCTTCTGGTTGCCACTTGTGGGTGTGACATGGACATTCGGATCAATCTTTCTCCAATCCCCACGAGCAACAGGGTTGTATGCAAGAATTCCTTGGTAGCCAGGTCATGCAATCCAGAGAAAGGTCACATACAATAGAAGATAGGTCTGTAGACAAAGGCATAAAGCAGCAGAGAGGTAACTGCTACCGTACCAAGGTGTTCGTCAGTTTGTCTGGAAATCCTACAAAGAGGATGAAGAAGCTGCAAGCCAAGGACACGCTGGAGTTCTTCAACGAGGTCATGGTGGAGCAGCCTCTTGCTCCTCTTCCTGGCCCCCTCGGCCTCTTCGCATGGTTTGTCGAGCGCCGGGCCATGCCTTTCTCCAACTGGGTTCCCTCTTAGGCTGTCGTTTGGGCGATGATTCATGTAGTTATCATTTCTCCTCTATGGTGTTGTTGAGGTGATTAGAGTCATAGGTTTTGATGACTTCGGATCAGTTTTGTCTGGTACCATTTTGAATTAACAAGAGCATTATCTGTATAAAGTGTTCATCTGTGACAAGAAAAAGTCCATTGAAGCCGATAAGGGTCCCGAGAGACAAAATGGAGAAGTAGTGTGTTACATTTGGGAAAGAAAATCCTGTGTGGGCCTTTTTATTCAAAAATGCTGATATGTTGTTTGTTAAGTGTTGATAGTTTTGAATATGAGATTAGCAGCAAACAACATTTTATCTCTACTCGATTTACAGTACATGTAATGAGAGGAACCAATTTAAATATTTAACAGTTAATTAAATAATTAAATGTATATGTCGTAGTGGCTGATGAGAGTTCTAATTTGAACAAGGAGGATAATTTGTAACTTTAGGTGGAGTGAGTTGAACAAAGGTGGAAGATCATATAAAAGGATTGATGAGAGTTCTAATTTGAATAAGGAGGATAATTTGTAAATTTAGGTGGAGTGAGTTGACCAAAGGTGAAAGATCATATATAAGGATGAGAAGAACCTACAAAGCTTGTCGTGTGCAGTGAGAAAATAATTCTGGTGGAGTAGCATCTTACTCCCTCTGACCCATATTACTTGTTGTAGATTTAGAACAACTTTGTACTAAATCCGCAAAGTAATATGGGTAGGAGAGAGTATTATTTTTAGAATTATAACATGACTATAGCTTTTATACACTTTTTTTTGTGTCTATTATGTTTTCATGTGTGATAAATGAAAAAATGTGTGATAAAAGAAAAAATTGAGACTCGTGACATCGCACGGGCATTTAACTTGCCAAAAAGAAACAAATGAGAGTAAAATAGCATCTCCTATGATAATGTAAAGATGTACAAAGATGCAACCTTGATAATAAGAAGTTAGTACAAGTCTATGTATGACAATTGGGCATACCTATATGCATGCCTGATATTTAGTGTGGAGTATTTGAATACTATAAATATTCTAGCATATATTATGACTGTGTATGGTATGTAAGCCATAAAAAAAATTAAATCGCCTTTCTCTACGTCTTGCTTTCCCGTGGCAACGCACGAGCATTTTAACTAGTTAAAAAAAAGATAGAGTTATATACAAAAGACAAACTAAAAACACAAAGCTAAGAAAGAGCTATGGAACCAAGATACTAAGGCAGGGTTTGGCTTTGATTCTATACTGTAATAAGGTTATGTCATGAATGAACTTGCTTCTCCACTTAGTAAAAATAAAAAAGATCTAGCTTCGTTCACTTAGTGAAAGGTCTATCCTTAACATCATTCTATAGTCGTGGGTACCCTTAATTCCAATGAAACACAACCAATGCCAATATGAGCATAACATATGTTGATTTAGTATAATTACTATTTAATGATTTTAATTATACGCATGTAATGGACCAAGCACACTTAAATATTCTCGGTCGGACATTTCATCGAGCGGTTAGCGGGCGCAGTCAGGAGAAAGAGATATTGTAGGTGGGGGACTCACCCTGGGCGCGCGGTGAGAAGGGGAAGAGGCGCGCCACTCGGCCTTGTCCGTCCTGCGCACGGTTTGACGGTGGTACGAGCGGGTCTGATGGTGGCGCGAGTTAAGGGGCGGCGCGCGGCTAGCGCAGTCTCGAGCTAGGCGAGCAGATTGAGGATAATTAGCAAGAGGTGCGCATGCGAGTGTGGCCACATTTTAATATCACCGCACGGGCAATTAACTCACTGGCAGCACACGATTGTCAAAAAAAAAAAAAAACTCACTGGCAGCACACCCTGGGACGCACGCGGCTATTAACTTACTAGCAGCGCACCATAGCGCTGCACGCGGCTATCAACGTACTGTTTATTTAATGCAAATTTGTTAACACCGTTTTTATTTTGGAATATGCAACAAAGATGAATACTTATACAAAAGTGATATATATATCGAGCTCGGCGTCGCGATTACACTACTACGATAAAACATAATATATATAGTTTGCACCGGAGATGATCTACTCCTAATCTAGTCGCTCTACTCCGATCCTGCAGACATGGTGGTGTCGGACATTGTCATTGATCGTCTGAGGGCCAGCTTCCTGCACCAGGATGAAGGCGCAACTCGGCCTTGTCCTTCCTCCTCGCAACGCGGCTCGCCTTCCGCACCGCCTTGTGCTCGATGTAGAAGGCGCGCATCGCCTGGACGTCACCCAGGAAACGCCTCTTCCATTTCGCCATGAGGCGCTCATCCTCGACGGCGTGGTAGAGTCGCCGCTGCAGCATCTTGTGGCGGCGCTTGTCCTCGTCGGTGACGTGGCGCGGAGGCGGCACCAGATCGTCAGCATGCTCGCGCGTCCACACGTCATGGAAGTTCATTTGCGAGTGTGACGGCCGAGGCGTTAGGCCGCATCGTTGTAAGCACGCACCGCCTCGTGCGCCGTCTCGTACGTGCCGAGGTTGTTCCATTCCGGCCCAAAACGGATCTCCGCGTAGAACGCGCCGTTGGGGCGCTCCCGCACACCGGTGTAGCCGGTGGCGTTGGAGCGGCGCGACATGGAAACAACGGCGCAGCGCGGTGGTCTGCGGGGGGCGCGGCGATTTGGAAGACGACAGGGTGCAGGGGCGCGGCGATTTGGGGAGATGACGGGCTTTTTTCCGCATAGTAGTTGTCGCGCGCGATTTTCTCGCGTATAGGCGTACGTGACTGCTAACTTTGGCACGCGGCTGGTATGAACATACCAGTCGCGTGTCACTAGTACCGCGCGCTACGGATATGTTTTGGACCACGGTGCAGCCGGGGCCCACTTAGTAGTGGCGTGCCTCCTTCCGAGGTGCGCTGTCACTATGCGCGTATCAGTCGTGTGTCCTTTTTCCGCCCTCGTCTAAAAAGAGCAGTCGCGTGTGCTGGACACGGTCTGCTGCTAATGACGGCTACTAGCAATGCCAAAAAGATCTTGATACGTTGGGACTTCAAGTACAGAGTATTGTATCAAGGAAGTATCTTTCCCACAAGGGTGACTCGAGGGTTTATATCGAACTCTCGGGGAATTGGATGGAAAAGTATTCTCTCCTCTCTTCTTCAAGCAATCCTGCAAGTATATAAATGCCTTGTGTCCCCAACTCCACCGTGTGGTTTTCAAGCCCAAGGTTTCGCGTAAGTAAATAACAAAAGTAGTAATAAACCAAGTAGTAAACTAAAATAGATAAAATAACTAAGTAAAAACTGTAAAGAGATCGATTGTTTTTAATTTGGTGTTTTGGATGCAAATAAGAAAAGTAAATATTTTTTTATTTTCGGAATAAAATAGTGCAGTAAGTAGAAAACAATGTAAATGCAAGATAAATGTGTTTCTTATGATAAAAAGTGGACTGAGATTCATGGGTTGCTTGACTATTCTCTCTTAAAGTTGTGGTGGACAAAAAACAATTCATTAATGAGATATGAAGGTGCAAATCAAATTATATGTAAGTTCAGAATTAATATGGGCATCACGTCCTAACATATAGATGATGCAACACACTTCTCTTATGCTCCACAAGAATGAAAATTCATCAATCTTGTACTCCAATTCTAGTCGGAGGGAGTATTAAGAATTAACAAAACATAGCAATAAGTACTTTGACATGAACTTTGAATATGAAATATGCCACCTTGAACAAACAAGATCACCATTACTGTCACATGATGAACATAGCACGTGCATTCACTTTATCCCTAGTGAGGTAGCAAAAGAAAGGTAAAAACCATAATAGCTCTCGAACATATTATCACTATCCAACTACTAAAATCCTGCTACTCCATCTAACACACACATCACCCCACACACGCACTTGCATATATGTTCGATCAGAATATAAATTTAAGAACGGAGTACATAATATGCATCTATCAACACATCTCACAAATATAATAAGATCAAATCTCATATAACAATAAGATAAAACAAGGATCCACCACATAGGTATTACAAATATGGCCATAATCATGATAGGTAGCTCATATGACACTAGGTACTATGAAGAACATGAGAGAAATATATCAAGCTACTGCCACAAACCTGTAGTCCGGAGGTGAACTACTCCCTCTTGATCATGGTGATGATGATGCAGACGTTGGAGAAGGTGGAGATCCCTTTGGCGATGACCCCGATGAAGTTTCCCCCTCCAATCTTCTCTACAGCAGCCTCCGTTTTTATGTTTGTGTCTTTCTGCGGCACTCTCCTCCCTATAACTCTTCGGGATATATATATAGTCGTTTTTAGGCAAAATACGTCAGTGGGCGAAAGAATTAGGGAAATTGGACGATCGAGGAGCGAACGGAGGTGGGTGGTGCGGCCTGACTTCTAGCCCGCACCACCTGGCCTCGTTCGGTCCTCGGGTCTCTCCAGGCGTGCTCCAAAAGTCCATTATGTTCATATCGGTGAAAAAAATGATGCTACAAAAATCTCAGGTTAATTTGACTCCGTATAGGTCTCTGAAAGTGAAAAATACGCGAAACAGGGTTTTCCTGTTCTGCCGGGTTATGAACCAAATAAAGAGGATCATTCGTAAATCCCCATAAATCTATGTAAAACATGGTATTATCATCATATATGTGGCAAATATATGGGAATTCAATATAAGAAATGACAAAGTTCATGTATGTATTTTACATGCATAAAGGTGATAAAACTAACATGAACTTTGGAGTTTATAATATATAGCTTCTAAATCATGCAAAGTATCACAAACTTCAATCAATAATGAATAAAAACAAGTAATATGAACTCATAAAGTGATAACTATTACATTCTACATAGCACGCATAAGAGTAAATAGCATTGTAAGTAACATGAATGGCAAGTATTATGAATCATAAAGCATGCTTGAGAAGATCTATGGAATTGTTGGAAGACTTCGTGTCTTATCTTTTCAGGAATATTTCTTTTGACTCTTGAACACAAGAAAGTAAGCAGGGAATGCATGTGCTAAACCTACAATAAAATAAAAAGTATAGAGCATAAAACATGGTTTTGAGCTATGCAATTTATGTCAACAATAATAATAAGGATGGGGTACCAAATATCTCATGTATAAAAATATCTATGTGTCATGAGTTTGACCTCTTATGAATAAATGTTGCCTCACTTTTTTGAATGCTAAGGACTACACCTCTTGTTACTCAACTTCGGGTTACCAAGACCTTTCGACATACATGTTTTAACCAAGTGTCGTAATAAGGTGATACGTCGCAAACGTATCTATAATTTTTGATGCTCCATTTTTGTTTTACACCAATTGATACATGTTTTTCTCATACTTCGTTGCACTTTTATATATTTTCTGGCACTAACCTATTAACAAGATGCCACAGTGTCAGTTCCCCGTTTTCTGCTCTTTTGTATTTCAGAAAAGTTGTACAAGAAGTATTCTCGGAATTGGACGAAACAAAAGGCAAAGTCAATATTTTTCCATAACAAAGACATAGTCCAAAGGGGGTTCGAAGAGGAGCCACAGGGGGGCCACGCCACACCTTGGCATGCCCAAGCCTGGGCCCATGCCAAGGGGTGGTGTGGTTCCCCTAGCCTCCACCGACCTCGCCCTTCCGCCTATTTGTTCATGATCTCGGGAAAACCCTAAACACCCGAGCCTAAACAAGTTCCGTCGCGGCTGCCATTCCAGACCCTAGCTCGGGAGGGTTCTGAAGCTCTTCCCGGCACCCTGCTGGAGGGGAAATCATCGCTGGAGGCATCTACATCGTCATGCCCGCCTCCGAAGTCATGGGCGAGGAGTTCATCCCTGGACTATGGGTCCATAGCAGTAGCTAGATGGTTGTCTTCTCCAATTTGTGCCTCATGTTTAGATCTTGTGAGTTGTCCTACATGATTAAGATCATCCTTATGTAATGCTACATGTTGTGTTTTCAGGGATCCGATGCATATTGAATACTATGTTGAGATCGATTATATATTCTTGTCATATGTTATTTGTGATCTTGCATGATCTCCGTTTCTAGTTGATACTCTGGCCAAGTAGATGCTTGTGACTCCAAGAGGGGCTATTTATGCTCGATAGTAGGTTCATTTTTCGATAAAGGGAATATATAAATATCAGAAGATACCAATTACACCCAGCCTCTGCAACAACGCACCGTCCTAATGACAATACGGATGCACACAACCAAAAAAGAGAAAAGAAGCTAAGAAAAAAGAGTCCCGCCATACCACTCCGGCCCTTGCAATAACAATACAACCACCACCATGACAACACCTGAACTCCAGACTCTTCAAAAGCGACGCCTCCAAGAAGAAAACGGTGCACCAACGCCGTCGTCACCCGATCAAAGATCTTAGGTTTTCACCCTGAAGATAGTCCGTGCATTCAAAACAATGCCTTCAACAAGGTCATTGCCAGGCACAACCAATTAAGGCCAGACCTTAGATTTTCATCCTGAATGGAAGGACTCTGAACTTCACCTGTGCTGCCGCCCCCACTTTCATACTGCTGCTGCAAGCCCAGAACACCAAGCAAGTTCCTCACCAGCGCATAGACTTTGACCTCCATTGCTAGACCTCCCAATCCGGCCATCATGATATTCTCCATCTCTGACTTCACCCAGGACCAAAGTCACTGTATGGCAAGAAAGAATAGAGCTTCGTGACGCTCCCTCCAAAACCAAATGGTCGGAATAAACGCATGGGTGCGCACGACCGAATACCACCACGTCCGGCAAACTCTAGGCAATATATGCACTGTTACATTCGCCGGTGGTGCCTTCCAGAACTCAACACTCCGGCCATATCAAAGAAGGACACACTCAGGCAGATCTTCATCTTCGCGCAAGAGGAACCCTAGAACAACCACCTTTATTCAAAGCAGCCGCGCCAACAGCCCCCACGCCATCGGCCGGTAGCAGAGGAGGAGACGACGTGCCGCGATCGAGGAAGGCAAACTGCTCGGCTACAGGCGTGGTGGGAACGGCCCAAGCAGCCGACTCGGCCTAGATGAAGCCATCGCTGCCACCAGAACCCCACCGCCGTCGTAGGCCACCGCCGGCCGCCTCACCTCCGCGCCGCCCACCGCAACCCTCCTCTGCAGATCACCCAAGCCCGCTGACACCTCGCCCCCGCCCCGCCCAGATGCAAAGCCATACGTGCCCTCCCCTGCCCTTCGCCTTTGGCGAGAAGGGTGCCGCCACCGCCGCCGCAAGGGCAGCGGCAGCGGCCAGGCAGGGCCGGCGAGGGGCGGACTAGAGGCGGCGGCGCGGTTCCTCCGGGATCGCCTAGGCGGGGGTGACCCGGGAGGTTAGGGGGAGGCGGATACTATTGCATTACTAAGTTGGCATCAGACTAATTCTCCCGATAGTAGGTTCATGCCTCTAGTTTTCTGGAAGAGTGATAATAACTTCTAAGATTGTAGATGTTCTATTGCTACTAGGGAGAAAAAAAATGTTTTATCTGAGGGTAATTATATTGTTTACTTTACACACATTGTTAATGTAATTGTTGCTTGCTTTCTTGAAGGGGTTGGATAAGAAGGTGGATTATTAGTCATAGGTGCAGTTGGATTACAGTCTATGTATTATGTTGTAATGCCCAAAAAAATCTCATAGTATTCATCTTGTCATGTATGGTCTTTATTATGTCAATTGCCCGGTTGTAATTTGTTCACCCTTCATGTTATTTATCTTTATGGAGAGACACCTCTAGTGAACTGCGAAATCCGGTCCTTTCCTTTATACTAATAAATTCATGTACTGCAATCCTATTCTGTTTACTTTCTGCAAACACTGTTCTCTTTAATTACTGCAAACATCTCTTTCCACTCAATACATTTAATCCTTTGTGTTCAGCAAAACCGGTGAGATTGACAACCTCACTATGAGTTGGGGCAAAGTATTTTGGTTGTGTTGTGTGCAGGTTCCACGTTGTTCTTGCGCCGGTGTGCGCTCTGCCAATAGTCAGCTAGCAACACCTTCAGAACTCACGTCTTTCTCCTACTAGTTGATTAAACATTGATTTCTTACTGAGGGAAAACTTGTTGCTGTGCTCATCAGACCTTACTCTTGGGGTTCCCCAACGTGATTTCCAACTTCCACGGCATGAGGTACCTTCATGTCACCTGTACAAAGGACCAAAGGAGATATGCATCTCAACTATAGGCCATCCATACCGGGACAACATGAACAATAGACATTGAGCATCCTCTCTAACTCTCGCTCACTTTTGCCCATACTCTTTTTGTTTCTTTTCTCATACTCTTTTTTAACACAACTCTTCTTTTCATAACAGATTTTTCACACAACTCTTTTTTCACACAATTCTTTTTTCACTCTTCCTATTGAGGATGCTCGTTGCTGAAACTTCCACCATGATTAAGCATGGCTTCAGTTAGCGGCCCATTACTCTTCTCTACTAATGCATGCTTACTTGCTTAAATAACCTCTACTTATTTCACAAGTGATATCCATCAACAAAACAAAACAAATGATGATCAACGAAGGGTGCAATACCTAAAAAGTGCAATGTTGAAAGACTTCCCCAGTAAACATGGCTACTGTCTAGCTCATTACTCATAATTAGTCAAACCAACAACATGCATAGTGGTATTCCTACCAAACTTTACTTTCTTATGAGATTTAAATGACATAAAAAGGAAATTTAAAAAAGGTTGGAGGCAAACACACACATTATACTTGGAATAGCAAGTGCTATGTAGGTAGGTATGATAGACATTGGATTTGAGTAGACATTGGAAACAAGTCTATGCTTGTGTAATAATTCAAATCTTTTGGCTACCAGGAGGTCTAAAAGTATGCAATAGTATCCATAGATTATTCATTCATAATCAAACAATAATACTTAAAGTTAAACATCTATGTATACTAGCAAGAAGTAGTACTGAATGAGTCACATAACAAATGATCACTCAATAGAGCATGTGAAACTAGAGATACAATACACAAAATAAATTTTAGCTTTTAGGCATTTCTTCTTTTCTTTACGAGCATGCAACTTATTTTACTTTGAGCATTAAGAGATAAAGAGTTTGGTCCAGTAGCTCATGTATATGCGTTATAAACACTCAATATGACGGCCATTTCGCAAAACAAAACAAAACTAGACACAAATAAAACAAGGACGCTTCAAGTTTTTACGAAAATTCCATGTTGCTCAAAAAACAGAGTTTAGAGATCAAACTAGGGATTTAAAATGAGTCCAGTGGGGTTGCATGAGAATCCCCAAGCTTATGATTTTCATCATACTTGAATCATCTTAGTGTGATATTCCTCCATAATCTGTGAAAAACTTCAACACAAACTTTTCTGCCCATTCTTTTCTATGGGTGACATTAGAGGTACAAATAAATCATGCTTGCTGTTATTTTACTCAAGAATAAAATTATATATTCATGAACCAGAGAGAACATAATATTATACTAATTCTAGAATATCAAAAGATCCAAGTAAAAATCACTTTGATACACAAAAGAATGCTTCTACCAAAACAAGGCAGAATCTGTCCAGAATTTTTGCTACAACAAAACTGAACTTTTTTTCTCAACTTAGACACCTCTGAAAATTAAGCCAATTTACATTAATATAGAGGATGAAAAGTTGAATCTAGAATATTAAGGAAAAAATGTTTCTGAGCTACCAGTAAAAATACAAAAATCGTGCAATAAAAAGTGCAGCACAGGAATCAGCAACTCCATATTATGTTTGCAGCTTTAAACATCCAAATGGGTAAAAACTTGATACTTTATTTAAAAATCAGAGATTAAAATAAAATAAAACTAACATAGTACATCAAGCATGAAAAAATGAAAATCACAAATAAAAACATCTAGGATTGCCTCCCGTAAAGCGCTTTCTTTATAGCCATATAGCTATGCTTACTTAGTTATTCAAGTAGGAGAAATGATCTTGTAGGAGCGATGCTTCTTGATGATATCCTTCTAATTATTAGAAATAATATATTACAAAAAGATTTTTTTATACCATGGTACCATGGTGTGATCATACCAATAAATGTATTTAACAATTTAAAGCACATTAGCACAAACTATGAAATATGCAACAAGTAGTAACGAAGTCTAACTTTCTTCCTATGCATTGGTATTTTATATATGAATGAACCACAGCCAATAAGAGTATACAAAGGTATATATAGATTATACCAAAGCATATATACAGTAGGTAAATGCATTTTATAATTATCATTAGTATATAGAGGGTACTTATATCCTCCTCTTTCATAATAATTGCACTTACTTGCAGGAAAATATATAGTGTAACTATTTGAATCATGAATCTTAGAAATTGTGACATATAAAGAGGATCATTAAATTTATCGAGGCATTCATGATCATGCTTTTCTCTTTCAAAATAATTATTAGTACTACTTTTAATCATGACATCATTGCTACAAGAAGATTTTCCATAGGCATAAGATAGTTGCAAACCATACAAGTATTTCTCAACATGAGCATATTTATCCTCTAATGTGTTAATGGGAGATTTTAATAATAACATGGGATTCTCATGTATGAGAGCATTATCACAAACAACAAGTTTATCATTTTTATCCTCACATAGCATAGTATCTATTTCTAAACATGAAAGATTATCAAGTAAAAATAGGCTAGAGCATAATCAGTTTTATAATTATTATCACATGTGTGTGATGAAGGTGGAAGATCCCACTCTTCCCCAAGCTTAGATGGAACTATGGATTCTTCATTTTCTTCTTCAAGTAATCAACTAGTGTTTTCTCGGGCTATGCGGTTCTTTTCATTATAGTCAAGAACATAGATATTATCAGAAAAACCGTCTAGGCAATGATTTAGGATAGTAGAGACCTAAAAGTCACAATCATGCGTCACACCACTAGTTTCACAGATATCATCAAGGAAAATATTTAATTCAAAGGCTGCCATAAAGCTCACAAATTGTTCTACTTCTTCCATCTCATGAACATAACTCTAAGTATTATAGGAGGCAATTGTATGTTGTTCATGGGATCTACTTTGGAAATCAAAGTGTTCACCACAGCAGAATTCACAATACCTTTAATAATGTGCAAGAAACTCAGTAGCAGCTTTATTTAGAAGTCTTAAGAAACTTTGTAGTCTTTTCCCTTCACATGATTCTCTATATTTCATAAATTTCATAGCACTTTTATATTCCTCTTTCAAAGTAGCCATACCATGCGTATTTTTGATATTTTCCATTTTTCATTTTTATGGGTTTTTCAATATTTAAGAAAAAGAAACAAGCAAAAACTAAAAACAAGACAAATAAAATACGATGCAAAATCTAAGAGAGATAGGAGAGCTCACAATGATGTTACCTTCCCAAGCTTGGGTGAGAAACGGTGCCAGAAAATCTCTTGCAGTGCTTGAAGCTTCATGCGCAGCAACCACTGTGATGCAACTCTTTTCAGTTCCCTGGCAACAGCGCCAGAAAATACTCTTGATGACGGCTACTAGCAACACCAAAAAGATCTTGATACGTTGGGACTCCAAGTGCAGAGTGTTGTATCAAGGAAGTATCTTCCCCACAAGGGTGACTCGAGGTTTTATATCGAACTCTCTCGGAACTGGATGGAAAAGTATTATTTTCTTTCTTCTTCAAGCAATCCTGCAAGTATATAAATGCATTGTGCCCCAACTCCACCGTGTGGTTGTCAAGCACAAGGTTTCGCGTAAGTAAATAACAAAAGTAGTAATAAAACAAGTAGTAAACTAAACTAGATAAAATAACTAAGTATAAACTGTAAAGAGATTGATTGTTTTCTCGTTTTGGTTGCAAATATGAAAAGTAAATATTTTTGTATTTTCTGAATAAAATAGTGCATCAAATAGAAAACAATGTCAATGCAAGATAAATGTGTTTCTTGTAATAAAAAGTGGACTGGGGTTCATGGGTTAATTGACTATTCTCTTGTAAAATTGTGGTGGACAAAAAGCAATTCATCAATGAGATATGAAGGTGCAAATCATATTATATGTAAGATCAGAATTAATATGGGCATCACGTCCTAACATAGAGATGATGCAACACACCTCTCTTATGCTGCACAAGAATGAAACTTCATCAATCTTGTCTTAAGAATTAATAGAGCATAGCAATAAGTACTTTGACATGAAGTTTGAATATCAAATATGCTACCTTGAACAAAAAAGATCACCATTACTGTCACATGATGAACATAGCACATGCATTCACTTTATCGCTAGTGAGGTAGCAAAAGAAAGATAAAAACCATAGTAGATCTCGAACATATTATCACTATCCAATACTAAAACTCTGCTACTCCATCTAACACACACATCACCCCACACATGCTCTTGCATAGATGTTGGATCAGAACATAAACGTAAGAACATGATACATAATATGCATCTATCAACGCATCTTACAAATATAATAAAATCAAATCTCATATAACAATATCATAGAACAAGGATCCACCACATAGGTATTACAAATATGGCCATAATCATGATAGGAAGCTCATATGGCACTAAGTACTATGAAGAACATGAGAAAAATAGATCAAGCTACTCCCACAAACCCGTAGTCCAGAGGTGGAATATTCCCTCTTGATCATGGTGATGATGATGAAGACGTTGGAGAAGGGGGAGATCCCTACGACAGTGATCCCGACGGAGTTTCCCCCTCCAATCTTCTCTGCAGCAGCCTCCGTTTTGGTGTTTCTGTCTTTTTGCGGCGCTCTCCTCCCAAGAACTCTTCGGGGCCATATATATAGTCGTTTTTAGGGCAAAATACATCGGTGGGCGAAAGAATCAGGGCAATCGGACGATCGAGGAGCGAACGGATGACTTCTAGGCCGCGCCACCTGGCCTCGTTGGGTCGACGGGTCTCTCCAGGCGTGCTCCAAAAGTCCATTATGTTCCTCCCGGTGAAAAAATGATGATCCAAAAATCCCAGGTCAATTTGACTCCGTATAGGTCTCCGAAAGTGAAAAATACGCGAAGTAGGGTTATGAACCAAATAAAGGGGATCATTCGTAAATCCCCATAAATCAATGTAAAACATGGTATTATCATCATGTATGTTGCTAATATGTGGGAATTCAATAGAATAAAGGACAAAGTTCATGTATGCATTTTACATGCATCAGCTGCCAATAAGTTTGCCCCTATAGCCATTTGTCTACTAGTGCACGTGACCAAACACTATGTCATGGTAACATTTAAGGACATTTAAAAATACCCTAATATGTTTAATATGTTCGCCAAATTAAATTATGTATTAGGGCACATTTTATTGTGCAAATTATTCGACATCTCTAAAAGTATTAAGGGCACTTTGATAAAATGCCCTTATAGTTAACATGTTAGAAAGATCATCTCCATTTGAGGCTAGGGTTTTCGTGGCTCCCGCGGGAATCTTCCTCCTGCAGCCTCCCTCCTGGACCTCCCCTTACCCTACCAATCCTCCACCGTTGCTGGGACGCGTCGACCAGGGGTAAGCCCGGCCGGCGTCGGTGCGGGCGGGTCATGTTCTCCCATGCCGATTGCGGCCACCTAGTATGCCCATAGGGAAGTTCGGGGCGGCCGGACCTGCTGGGTGGCGGATGCCGGCGTGGGGGGCTGCTTATTTGCATCGAAGAATAAAGGTGGTTTGGCCCTGTTGTTCTTCAAGCAGCAAGTCATCAATCTGCTTCATTTGGGCCTCCTCGATCTCGACGCCAACGAGTTTTGGTTTTCCTCCTAGATACTTCCGTAGTTTGGCGCGTGACACCGCCGGATGTCTAGATCAGAATAGATCTGGCTATGCGCACCCTTATCTTCAGCCTGTGTGGCTTCATGAGGGTGTGGAGAGAAGCTTAGCTTTCTTATTGATGCCATGGGAGAGGTCTAAATATGGATTTCCATGATATTGATAGAGTTGAAGAAAGTCACAGTGGATGTGATCGGAGGTTTGCAATGATGGATAAGTTTATTGGTCGAAGACTTCTTTGCACATGTTTTTCCTACGTGTCGGGTTTTTGGGTGGCAACAGATGTGGTTTGTATATTTGGTGGTGTCCATCGAGTATCAAGTCGCGATTTCCTCGGTGAAACTCCAAAGTTTGACCTTTTTCGGTTGTACGTGGTAATGAGCTTGTTGAAGACATTGTTTTGTGAGCTCAAACTTTCTCCGGGTTTAAAACCCAAGATCTTCAATCGGGCGACGATAACACTTGTTCATTGTTTACTTCTTGGAGGTGTTGTTTTTGGGGAATCTATTTTGTCGTCCGGGTGGGTTGCCGACCTGGTCGGCATATACACCCGCCCTAGGGTGTGCACAATTTTTTGTTTTCCCACTTGTTTTCTTTCCCTTTTTTCTTTATCTTCTTCATTCCTGTTTTTTCATTTCCTTTTTGCTTTCTTTCAATTTTTGTTTGTTTTTTCTTTTTTTTTACTTTACTATCATATTTTAAATTTTCTTTTGAAAATGTTCACATTCTAGAAACACTCGGACTTAGAAAAAGTTCAAATTTTTAAAAATGTTCAGATTTGAAATTTGTTGAAATTTAAAAATTGTTCAAATTTTAAAACATTTAGATTTGAAAAATATTAAAAGTTTGAAAAATCTTCATATTAGGAATTTTTCAAATATAAAATTATTCATATTTAAAAAGTTCAAAATTTAATAAATGTTCAAATTTTCAGAATATCTCAAGATTTTGATTTTTTTGGATTTGAAATATTCAGATTTTGAAAAATGTTAACTTTTTGGATTTTTTTGAAAAAAGAAAGAAAAAACAATAAAATAAAATAGTTGATCTAATGGGCCTGCGCCGACTTAACTGCCACATATGGTGGGTGTGTGGCAGCCCATATTGCCGACTGTTAGCATATAGGAGCTCCCACCTCTCGTGCGGGGAGACCCTACATATCGCCCGCTAGCGGGAAAGAGCATAACATTTTTAAATTTGATTTTCTTGATATTTGAAAAAAAATTCAGAGTTGAAAAATGTTCATAGTTTAAAAATGTTCCGATTTAGAAAGTGTTCGAATTTGAAAATTGCTCGAATGTAAAAAATTACCCGAATTTGAAAATTGTTCAAGTCAAAATATGTTTGAAACAGTTAAAGGTAAAAGGAAAAGGACCAAAATATGAAGAAAAGAATGAAAGACACGAAAGAAAACCAACTAAACCTACGGAAAACATAAAAACATAAGAAAGCCTAAGCAGAACCTTCGAGAAAATTCCCAAAACAGGAAAAAACCAAAAATTCCTGGCTCCATGCACCATGCCATGCGCATCATTGATGGGCCGCGACCGAATCATCCATTAGCAGGCGGCGTATTTCCCCAGCTAACGGGCCATGAATAGGTTTTGTTCATGGGCCAGAATCTAGGGAATGCCCTCTTATTTACGCTAAACTTTGCTCAAAAAAATAAAAATTACGCTAAACTGATTTCAGTTGATTGCCTCAACGCCCCAAACAATGACGCCACCTACATCCACTCCGAGTAAAAATTGCATTAGCTTTAGAATTTGGATGCCGTATATGGTCATTAGACTCTAATGGACTAGAGATTATATCTTTGAACATCATTATGCAATTAAGTGTCTACGTTATCTTAACATACAAAATACACATGAATGTACGACAAATATTTTATTTAAAACGAAGTCGCAGTTTTTTTAAAAAATATTTGAATGAAAAGTGAATTTATCAGACCAAATGTTGAAGCAAATTTTAAATTTTTTGACGAGCATATCCTAACAAAAATTAAATCTCATCCATAGAATATTGCACATGTTCATGTATTTTAAAAAACGGTAATTCCTTGTTAAAGATATATTTTTTCTGGGAAAAGTTGATAAACCATACCAGCGTGTTAAATTTAGTACTCCCTCCGTTTCAGTTTAATAGTCCTATGTGTATCCATAGATCATCAATTTGACCAACTTAACATAAGATATGTATTACTAAAAATATACCATTAGAAACTTTAGTTTTTATACTTTCTACTGGTATAATTTTGTGTGTCTATATATTTTATATTATATAGATCAAATTAACGACTTAGGTACACTTATAGAACTAGTAAACTGAAATGGAGGAAGTATCGAACATAGTAGGCTGAGCCAATTAATTTGGACCCGTAGGAGTATATGTTTTCAGTAAATTACTTTAAAATACCGACACTCCCTACGGTCCAGTTTAACAGGCACACACAGTTTGAGAAACAATTAACCATTCTTTTGGTTAATAAAAACAAATTTTTATTTAATAAAAATAGAAAGAAAGAACATAAAAAGGAAACCAAAAAGTAATTTCAGTAAGAAAAACGGGAATGGCCCTTTAGCCCAGACAGTATGCGGCCCACTTTAGCTCCCTTGCCTCTTGCAGACAAACAATATTCAGCAGTCTGAGCATGTATTGCACCACAAAATTAAGATGTTTCAGGATTCGCTCCCGTGGAGCGCGGTAGCTTGTTCACGACAGGAGCTATGGATCAAACATCCAACTAGTGGTAACACAGTTAGGATGCCATCTGATACCTGATCGTGGTTATCGTGAATGCTAACTCTATATCTTGTCACGGATTCTGCAGCGGCACACTTACTCGTACTTTGCAATACGAATTGCGGAACTGGTTGAGTGCTCTGATATCACAAAAGCAAACATAGACGGAGACAGACATAAAGCTACTCCTGTACCACTGGTAGAAAAAAGGCCTTCCAGACAGGCCCATTAGTCGCGGATATGCAAGAACCGCGACCAATGGGACCTTTAGTCGCGGCCCTTGTGGCGAACCGCGACCAAAGGCCTGGGCCCAGGGTGCTCGGTGGCAGCTGGTGGACGGGAGGGCCAACCGCGACTAAATGTCCTCGGGCCAGGCCTTTAGTCGCGGTTGGCCTGGCCAACCGCGACTAAAGCCCCTCCTATACCACTCAGCTCACCACTTAGCCATTTGGTGCCACTTCTCTTCACAAACTTCACAAGGGGTGTAGGGTTTGCTTTTGGCTCCTCTTATGCACACAAGGTGTTTGATGAAATGTCCCAAGAGCATGAAACAAACATGATATGAAGTGTCGGAGCCACACTTGATCGAGCTTCCTCATTTATTTTTTCCTCCTCGATCGCGGTTAGCAACAACTTGAACCTTTCATATATATGTGTCATTGATAAAATATGCATATGTGTGTAGTTCATTGTTTAATTTGTATTTAGTTTAACAAATGCATGATGGTTAATTATATATTTTGTATTATAATAATGCAGATGAATCGGCAATGGATGTACGCTAGCCGACTCTCCGGCGAATTCACTACGGGTTTGAAAGATTTCCTCGTAGTGGCTAATGCGAACAAGCAGGGGGGTTTTGTTATCTGTCCATGTGTTGGCTGTAAGAATCAGAAGGGTTACTCTTCCTCAAGGGAAGTTCACCTGCACCTGATTCGGCATGGTTTCATGCCAAGCTATAATTGTTGGACCAAGCATGGAGAAAGAGGGGTTATAATGGAAGAAGATGAAGAAGGGGATGACATCGATGAGAGCTATCTTGATCATTTCGGTGATACTTTCATGGATGATGCTGAAGGTGGGGAAGGTGAAGGGGAAGGTGATCAAGAAGAGGCACGTGATGAGCCCGTTGATGATCTTGGTCGGACCATTGCTGATGCACGGAGACGCTGCGAAACTGAAAAGGAGAGGGAGAATTTGGATCGCATGTTAGAGGATCACAAAAGCGCTGTACCCGGATGCGATGATGGTCTGAAAAAGCTGGGCTGCACACTGGATTTGCTGAAATGGAAGGCACACAGGTGTAGCTGACTCGGCATTTGAAAACTTGCTGAAAATGTTGAAGAATATGTTTCCAAAGAATAACGAGTTGCGCGCCAGTACGTACGAAGCAAAGAAGGTTGTCTGCCCTCTAGGTTTAGAGGTTACGAAGATACATGCATGCATCAACGGCATCCTCTACCGCGGTGAATACGAGAATTTGAATGAATGCCCGGTATGCAGCATTGCGTTATAAGATCAGAGGCGATGACCCTGGTGACGATGTTGAGGGCCAGAAACCCGGAAGAAGGTTCCCGCCAAGGTGATGTGGTATGCTCCTATAATACCACGGTTGAAACGTCTGTTCAGGAACAAAGAGCATGCCAAGTTGTTGCGATGGCACAAAGAGGACCGTAAGTCGGACGGGGAGTTGAGACACCCCGCAGATGGAACGCAATGGAGAAAGATCGACAGAGAGTTTAAAGATTTTGCAGCTGACGCAAGGAACATAAGATTCGGTCTAAGTACAGATGGCATGAATCCTTTTGGCGAGCAGAGCTCCAGCCATAGCACCTGGCCCGTGACTCTATGCATCTACAACCTTCCTCCTTGGTTGTGCATGAAGCGGAAGTTCATTATGATGCCAGTGCTCATCCAAGGTCCGAAGCAACCCGGCAACGACATCGATGTGTACCTAAGGCCATTAGTTGATGAACTTTTACAGCTGTGGGGAAGACCTGGTGTCCGTGTGTGGGATGAGCACAAAGAAGAGGAATTTGACCTACGAGCGTTGCTTTTCGTAACCATCAACGATTGGCCTGCTCTTAGTAACTTTCGGGACAGTCAAATAAGGGATACAATGCATGCCCGCACTACATGAGACTGACGGTGTACATTTGCCAAATTGTAAGAACGTGTACCTTGGGCATCGTCGATTTCTTCCGAAAAATCATCTAGTAAAAAAGAAAGGCAAGCATTACAACGGCAAGGCAGATCACCGGCCGAAGCTGCGGAACGCACTGGTGCTGAGGTATTTGATATGGTCAAGGATTTGAAAGTCATCTTTGGAAAGGGTCTGGCGGACAATCAATTCCGAAGGGAGCTGACGGGCACGCACCCATGTGGAAGAAGAAATCTATATTCTGGGAGCTAGAATATTGGAAAGTCCTAGAAGTCCGCTCTGCAATCGACGTGATGCACGTTACGAAGAATATTTGCGTGAACCTCCTAAGCTTCTTGGGCGTGTATGGGAAGACAAATGATACAAAGGAAGCACGGCAGGACCAGCAACGTTTGAAAGACCCAGATGACCGGCATCCGGAATGGTTTCAAGGTCGTGCCAGCTACGCTCGACCAAAGAAGAGAAGGTCATCTTTTTTGAATGCCTGAGCAGTATGAAGGTCCCGTCTGGATTCTCGTCCAATATAAAGGGAATAATAAACATGGCGGAGAAAAAGTTCCAAAACCTGAAGTCTCACGACTGCCACGTGATTATGACGCAATTGCTTCCGATTGCTTTGAGGGGCTCCTGCCGGAAAATGTTCGAGTAGCCATTGTGAAGCTATGTGCATTCCTCAATGCAATCTCTCAGAAGGTAATCAATCCAGAAGTTCTACCACGGTTACAGAACGATGTGGTCCAATGTCTTGTCAGTTTCGAGTTGGTGTTCCCGCCATCCTTCTTCAACATTATGACGCACCTCCTGGTTCACCTAGTCGAAGAGATTTCCATTCTCGGTCCTGTATTTCTACACAATATGTTCCCCTTCGAGAGGTTCATGGGAATATTAAAGAAATATGTTCGTAACCGTTCTAGGCCAGAAGGAAGCATCGCCAAGGGCTATGGAAATGAGGAGGTAATTGAGTTTTGTGTTGACTTTGTTCCTGACCTTAAGCCGATTGGTCTTCCTCGATCGCGGCACGAGGGGAGACTAAGTGGAAAAGGCACGATCGGAAGGAAATCAACGATATGTATGGACGGCCATTCTCGACTGAAGCACACCACACAGTTCTGACCAATTCCAGCTTGGTGGCTCCGTACTTTGAGAAACACAAGAATATTTTACGCTCGGACAACCCGGGGCCTGAATCCTGGATTAGGAAGGCCCACATGGAGACTTTCGGCAGTTGGTTGAGAAAACATTTAATGAGTGACAATGCTGTTGTAGATCAGCTGTACATGTTGGCCAAGACACCATCTTCGACTATAACGACTTTCCAAGGGTACGAGATAAATGGGAATACATTTTACACGATCGCCCAAGATAAAAGAGCACCAACCAAAACAGTGGTGTCCGCTTTGATGCAGCAACCGAGAATGGGCAAAAGGTCACATATTATGGTTACATAGAGGAGATATGGGAACTTGACTATGGACCCTCCTTCAAGGTCCCTTTGTTCCGGTGCAAATGGTTCAAGCTAACGGGAGGTGGGGTAAAGGTGGACCAGCAATACGGAATGACAATGGTGGATTTCAACAATCTTGGTTACCTTGACGAACCATTCGTCCTAGCGAAAGATGTCGCTCAGGTTTTCTATCTGAAGGACATGAGTAGCAAACCGAGGAAACGGAAAGATAAGAAAACGATCAGTACATCATGCGATGATCCAAAGCGCCACATTGTTCTTTCAAGGAAAAGAAACATCGTGGGAGTGGAGGACAAGACAGACATGTCAGAAGATTATAATATGTTTGCTGAAATTCCGCCCTTCAAAGTGAACACCGACCCAAGCAATAAGTTAAATGATGAGGATGCTCCATGGATACGGCACAATCGTAAGCAAGCAGGGACACAAGGGAAGAAATGATGTGTAATAATTTATTGTACCAAACTTTGTTGAATGGATCACGTGAATTATATTATCCGTGATGTGTTTCGTGTCCATTTTCGAATGATTCGATTGATTCGAGATAGCACTGATGATACATGAAATTTGGAGTGATTCAGTCATACTCCTGCCTAGGCGTATAATATGCATACTCGTAGTCTTCATATTTGGTAGTCGTGCCGGAGCCCGCCGGGTCGACGTCGTCCGTCGTCGCGGCGCTCGGGCTCGAACTCGAGGGTAGCGGGGCGGGGATATCGCCGGCCGTGTAGTCCATGACGCTCTGCAGAGTCCGGCCGTACCACCATAGCCGACGGCCGGCCTCGTGGAAGTTCCCGGAGGCAGACGTCCTCCTCAAGCGCCCTCTCACGCCGATTGATGAAGAAGGCGTCCCAAGTATGCTGGTTATCGGGATGCCAGCGGGGATTCATCCGCTGCTCCGGCGTGAGGTCGAGGTAGTAGTGGTTCGTGATGGCCGCCCGGCGCGCGGTACCCGAGGGACGGGAGGGACCGGCACGCCGCCGGCGCTTAGGCTCCGGCCGGCGGGGACGCGGTAGCCCGGTGGGCAAGGGTAGTTCGAGGCGCAAAGCTCCTCCACCTGCTGGTAGGTTAGAGTGGGTGCGGTGGAAGCCATGAGAGATTGATGAGAAATTGTAGAGATGTGATAATGCTGGCCAAGCCGGGCTACATATATGTAGTGAGAAATGGCGGGAAAAATGGGAGCGGGAAGACGGGAGGCGGGAAGAAAGTGGCGGGAAGAAAGAGGCGGGAAGAAAGTGGCGGGAAGAAAGTGGCGGGAAGAAGAGGCGGGAAGAAAGTGGCGGAAAGAAAGTGGCGGGAAGAAAGTGGCGGGAAGAATTTTTTAAATTTTTTAGTGAATTAGTTTTATTTTTCTGAATTTTTTGATATATTATTTGTATTTTAAAGGTTTTTAAATGAATTAGTTTTATTTTTCTGAATTTTTTGATATATTAATTGCATTTTAAACATTTTTAAATGAATTAGTTTTATTTTTCTGATTTTTTGATATATTAATTGTATTTGTAAGATTTTTAAATGAATTAGTTTTATTTTTCTGAATTTTTTGATATATTATTTGTATTTGTAAGATTTTTAAATGAATTAGTTTTATTTTCTGAATTTTTTGATATATTATTTGTATTTGTAAGATTTTTAAATGAAAAGTATTTTAAAAAACACCTTTAGTCGCGGTTGGTGTCACCAACCGCGACTAAAGGGAAACAAAAAGCGGCGAAAAACACTTTAGTCGCGGTTGGTGTCACCCGCGACTAAAGGCCTTTAGTCGCGGTTGGTGACAACCGCGACTAAGGCCTCTCCTATATATTCGACGACGGTTCGCGCCGCGCCTTCGTTCTCTTCCTCTGCCGATCCGCCAGTTCTCTTCCTCTGCCGCGCCTTCGTTCTCTTCTCTGCCCGACGCGAAGCGCTGCCCGGCGCCGCCGTCGTCGTCGCACTCGCCGTCGCCGCCGCCCTCGATCTCGTCGCGCCCGGCCCGCACGTCTCACCGTCGCCTCCCTCGTCGGCCCGCCCGCCACACGTACGTATCTTGTTGCGCCGGCCCGCACTCGCGCGCCCTCGTCGGCCGCCGCCGCCCGCCGCCGCCGACGCGACGTCGCCCGGCCGCCTCCCTCGCCGCCGCCCTCTCCAAACCGCGCGCGCCCGCCCCCGCCGCGTGCGCCGCCGCGTGCGCGCGCGAGAGAGAGAGAGATGAGAGAGAGAGAGGGAGAGGGAGACGCCTGGCCGTTTTTTGTTTGTTTTGTTTTTTAATTTGTAACTAAGTTTTTTAATAAAAATGTAACTTAATTAAATTGTAAAAAACAAATGTAACTTAAAACAGAGTTACAAATTTAAAGTTTTTTAATTTGTAACTTAATTAAATGTAACTAAGTTTTTTTAATTATAAATGTAACTAAGTTACAAATTCAAAAAACAAAACTACAACGGAGTTACAAATTAAAAAACCTGCAGTCGCGCCCTCGTCAAAAGTTTGTCTAAAAAAAGAAGTAAAATTTGACTTAATAAAATTTTAACTTAACAAAATTTTAACTTAAGAAATTTAGACTTAACAAAATTTAGACTTAACAAATTTAGACTTAACAAAATTTAGACTTAACAAAATTTTAACTTAACAAATTTAGACTTAACAAATTTAGACTTAACAAAATTTAGACTTAACAAAATTTAGACTTAACAAATTTAGACTTAACAAAATTTAGATTTAACAAAATTTAGACTTAACAAATTTAGACTTAACAAATTTAGACTTAACAAAATTTAGACTTAACAAATTTAGACTTAACAAATTTAGACTTAACAAAATTTAGACTTAACAAAATTTTAACTTAACAAATTTAGACTTAACAAAATTTTAACTTAACAAATTTTTTAACTTAATTAACAAGAATTATTTTATTTTGGGATCGAGAGGGGGCGGCGAGGGTTATGTGTCCTCGGCACCGCCGCCCTCTCGGTCACCGCCACCGTTCTCTCGGTCACGCGCGCGGTCACTGCGTCCCCCTTTCGCCACCGCCTTCTCGGTCACCGCCACCGGTCTCTCTCTTTATATGTACAAGAGATGTGATAATGCATATACACAATTAATTTGTTTTTACTACATGTTTTCAAGACTGACATATGGCGGACGATAGAGCTGACCCGATTCTGGACAACTATGATCTGGATGCTGAAGACCATATATTCGGCATCATAAAAGGCGATATTCCATATGTGCCGACCGTACAAGAAGAAGATGATATCTCTTCTTATCTGAATCTTGACGGTGAAGATGAAGGGCGCCGTCAACAAGATGATGCCGAAGAAACGTCGATAAACGACGATCTTCAATTGGAAGTAGCAACCACCTCCGGCGCCGAGGTATATATATACATTGAGCCTCTGGTGATACAAACTAACTGATTTGAATAAATATGTGTGTACTAACGCGCGCGACTCTCTTTCTTATTTTAGCCCTCGGCTGGATCATCGAAACAATCGAGTACGTCGTCAAAGCGTGGCGCAACCAAGACGCTGAAACAAGGAGAAATATATACCATCGAGGTTATCGACAGTGCAACCGGCAAGCCGCTGGAGCCCGAGAAGAACGCCACCAAGTTTATCAACCAATGCGGAGCCGTTGTTAGAGACAACGTCTCGATCACCGTCCGGGAGTGGAATGAGCCAAAGAAGGCACGTCTTGGTTTCACTTTTGTCGACAAGAGAACAAAAAAGATTGCTTGCAAAAGCACTGCAACATGTCGTCCTACCTCCGGAATACCACAAATTGGATGAGGAGGGTAACAAGATTGCGGAAAACAAGAAGAGGAGGAAGCTACTCAAACAGTTCGCTCTTGGAAAGATGGCCAGTGCATTCCGGAAATTCAAGCAAAATCTAGCCCGTGACTATGTCAACCAGAACAAGACTCCGGATTTCAAAGGACAATATGAGAAACTGAAACATGATTGGCCAGAATTTGTGAAGCAAAAGAAATCGGAGCAGTTCCTTGAACTATCGAAAAAAAATAAGGAAAATGCGGCTAAGAAGGAGTACAATCATATTATGGGGCCAGGAGGGTATCGCCTTTGGGAGCCTAGGTGGGAGAAGATGGAGAACGAGCTGAGGGCGCGAGGAATCCGTCCAGGTACGGAGGGATGGGACCCAAGGGCCAAAAGCTGGTGGTACGGGCATGGGGGATCGCTGAACCCGGAGGAGAGTGTGTTTACCGGGGCAAAATAATTAAACCCACCGAAAAGCTTATTGAGGCAATGAGGGATGCTCAAGAGGGGAAGATCAAGTTCAACAGAGAGAACGACGCGCTGACGAAAGCCCTCGGGAATCCTGAACACGGAGGACGTGTACGAGGCATGGGGCACATTCCGTGGAAAATAGGGTTCCCCAGAGCGATGACCCATACGGTTACAAAAGCCGTAAGAGAAAGATGGATCGGGATGCAGATGTTGTGGCGCGGTTGGCATCGGAAATGGATGTGATGAAGAAAACCGTGAGTGTACTAGTAGCCGAAAGAGATGCAGCTCGGGCGCAGCATGAAGATCATCCAATGGATCTCGGAAGCCAGGAGAGAGAAGCAGCGTGGCTTCCACGGAGGCCCCACCGGCTGGTGCAGACGATCGAACTGCACCGGAGCCTGCGGTGGTCGAAATTACTGCCGGAGCCTCTCGCTACCCGTGGACGATATAAAGGAGATGAAAGCATGTCATCTGTATTATCCTATCGGGAACATGTCCATGAAGGTAGCCATCGGCAGTGCTTTACCACCTGGAGCACTCCACCACAACAACCCCATTCCAGATGGCTATGCTCGTGTCACGGTGGAGGACATAGTCCAAGGGTTTGAGGACCTGGACATTGACATTGCTACACCTGAAGGGGCGACAAGACTTTGAGATGTCAAGCGCCAGTTCATTCTATGGCAGAAGAAGTTTATCAAGTTTCCAGGCGAGGCGCCAAGGCAAACAAGTCCACCCCCTCCGGTGGTGGTGGCGGCGGCGGTGGTGGTGGTGGTGGTTCACCTACACCTCCTTCACGTCAGCCGACGCCGCCCCCCAATTCACCTCCGGCGGGTAGACGCCGCGCCCCAGTCCTCGTCCGGCGGGTGATCGGACGCCGCCCCAATCCACCGGCGAAGAAGCAGAGGCAGTCTTGGGTTATTAACCCGGAGCCTTATGTACCTGCAACCACAAAGATACCAGAGCCATCACTAAAGCCTCTCACCCCGAGGCCTTGGGAACTTAGTGTGGAGCAAAATGCAGCGGTCGTGGCTGCTCAGCATGAGAAATGGCAGGCGGACTGCAAGAAAAGAGAGCCCGAGCCCAAACAAGTATTTTCGAGAAGGAAAAGAGCTGGGCTAAGTCATTTTTGAACACACCGTCCCAGCCGCGAAGAATCTGCCTGACGACTATGAACGTGAACTTCGTAGTCAAGCACTCGCGGTCGGGGGAAACAAGTTGCCCAGCTCGGGGAACAAAGTAAACAGTCGATCGCCCCGCTCATAGTGAAAGCCGCAGGTCCGGAGGACGATGCCCCTGATGTCATAGCAGCTGCGGCAGCACAGGGATTGACTGTAGCGAGAGCCAAAGAACAAGCGGCAGACTTAGGTCTGACTCTTCGTGCAGCGTTAGGCCTTGATGACGTGGCAATGAAGGACGTAGTATTTACATATGTGAAGGATGATCCTCTCGTCGAGCCTGCGCAGGAAGAGGATCTACCTCGACAAATGAAAGGTCTGCTAAATTGGTACAAGGGTTACATTAAAACTTAAAAACGCCAGAGAATATATTTATGCGGAAGTTAGACCTGAGCATCACTTCAAACATTACTATATAACAATTCATCGGAGTGAATTGTTCCAGCTGTTCAATCTGCGCGAGCTCGACAAATCTATCATCAGCTGCTATGTTCTGTAAGTGATTTATTAATTTCTACCCCATCTCGTTCATTGCCCGCACTATAAATATATATATTGTCCTAACTATCTTGTTGTGTACGCTATTATGCAGAATGAAGAAGCGGGAAATGCGAATAAGGCGCACCCATGATGTTGGGTTCATTGACCCACAAATCGTTAATTCATATGTGTTAGAACACCACCCCAAAGACGTGGAGGATGACCTGTGGATGTTTCTTACAAAAAAGGAACTCAAAAGTGATATTCTATTTCCTTACCATTTTGGGTGAGTGTTTCTGTCTTGAGCACATTCTCTTTTGTTTACTCCATGCATGGTATGTGGCTAATCGTGTCCGCAGGTTCCACTGGATTCTGCTAGTAATTCAAATTCAGAACTCCACAGTTCTCGTCCACGACTCTCTGAATATGGATCCGAAGCTTTGGGCCGACATGAGAAAAATGATGCAAAAGTAACTACTTTCATTCGTTTGCGCTCTATATCGATCGGCCTATTTCGTTCATCATTTCCTAATATCAAGTAACTAATTAATAACTCTCTTGTTCATTTAATTTTCTTGCCTCGTAGGGTTTGGAGACGGTTCGTAGATCAAAAGGTCGGTGAATTCAAAAAAGAGCTACATTTTAAAAGGGCAAAGGCTGCGACCGGGGATATTCAGCCACCGGGGACCAATCTATGTGGATACTATGTTTGTGAGAGGATCCGGAGATACACCACTGAGCGGCAGCCGTCTGAGAACAACATCAGGAGGAATAACCTCCGGACGACGCTTACTCCAGAAGCTCGCTTCCGACCACTTCAAGAGGAACTAGCTGGATGGTTCGCCAGGGAGGTCATCGATCCTAGAGGAGAACACTATGTAGAGGACGTAGAACTTTATATGCACTAAATATGTATGGAAACTTGTTCAAAATTGTATATGGTCATCCGATATCGAATATATATTGTATATTCCTCTTGAATTCTTTTTGGTTCTAATTTCAAATTTGTTTGAAATTGTACATTCATATGCATGTATGTAGTACGGTAGAATATGTGAAACTCCTTCAAAATTAAAACCCAAAAGAAATAAAACAATACAAATTAAAAAGAAACCAGATTTAGGGGAGGGGGCTAAACCCTAAACCTGCGGAGGCCTTGGTCGCGGTTGAACCGCGACTAAAGGTCCTCCGCCCTGGCGCTCGCCTGCCGCCCACGTGGACGGGCCTTTGTCGCGGTTCGTAAGGAACCGCGACTAAAGGTGGGGCCTTTAGTCGCGCCTAATTGGTCGCGGTTGCGCAACCGCGACTAATGGCAGTTGCCAACCGCGACCAAAGGCCATTTTTCTACCAGTATACCATGACAGTAATTTGTGGGTGCTCAACTTTTATAAGTCCCATCAACACCATTTTCTGTTCATGTACGCAACATGGCGCAGAAGACACCATGCCCTCATCCCTAACGTTGGAAATGCACTGCGGTGGTAAGTCAATCATCACTTTTACCTCCCCCTGCAGGTGCACGATTCAGTGAATTGTCACAAGACCAGTGTTGGTGAAGTGTTGATCATGCCTACGGAATTTCCTTCAGCCTGGGAGAGTGCGAGTAGGCCATTTCGATTGCATACAACATACTTAGCTTGACATTCGCGTGATTAGGCCAATTTCGGTGCGCTTTTGAAAGCGTCAATCCCCTTTACCGGCGTGCCAAGGTTGCTCTTTTTCTAAGACGCAGACACCACTCGCAGCACCTTTTTAACAAAAAAAAATATAGTCAGGTTATCTTCACGGCTCTACCTGCCTAATGTTCTGATCTCACTACTCATTTGGGCCTGACCACTAATAAACCATGATCTGGTCTCGAAGATACCATGAAATGTGTCAATTGGTCATTGTAATTATAAGATTTTCCCAAATTATCTGAGGAAACTGAGAGGGCCAGTGCATGCTGACTGACTGCTGAGTCCTACCGCTTGAAGATAACAACCCACGAACTGAGAGGTGGTATTTTTTTTTTGTTGTATACAGAGGGTTTGGTGTGATGATTAACCAATGGACCAAATTTGTGTGCGTGTCTCGATGTGTGGGTAATAGCCGTTGACGAAATCCTGTGGCCAAACACTTGTAACATTTGACCGCTTCGATCATGTGTTCACACATTCTATGCAGCATGACCCATGGTTCAGATGCCTCCCTCCATGGGTCAGATTCTTCAGCATGATCCGATTGAAGAAAAAAGAATGGTACGAACCATCCCCCGTTCTTCCGTCAGTGAGACCGATGCGCTCGCAGACGACCAGGGTTTGGTGAGTCCGAATGAATTGTCAATACGTGATGCATATGCGGACAGAGATGATCTGAAACCCTACCAAACCTATACCTACCACAACATACGGAGCATGGGGATGCTGCACTTCTGCGATCCTGTGGTCTTACTCGTGTGTTTGCATTTGGTTGTTCGACAGAGTTTATCGTGTTGGAAAGCAACAGGATTCTTAAATCTCAACTGGTAGCAAATCCTTGTTACCGAGCCCCTCTATGTGCTGAAAAAGGTGAGAAATTACAGCTCGGGAAGTCCAAGTGCACGAGTTGGTGTTGGTGTGATCAGACAATTGGCCGATGAAGACGCTGCGAGGTCCAAAGAAGCTGCAAACGTAGTAAAAGTTTTTTTCGATAATAAGCACTTTATTACTTTAAAGAAACCGGTCTCTGCATAGCTAGGATGCACACAGTGTAACAGTATAGTTATTACAACCACAAACAAGAAAGTGTATATGAAAGTAAAACACTGTAAAAATACAAAACGGGCATAATGTCTAAGCCGGGAGAGCCCTGACACCCATGTTGGGAAAAAATATCCCTCGACGTATCCTCCAATCGTGTAGACACCTCCGTAAAGAGGCCATGATGTTCCACTCGTTGAAGAGGCAACCATAAACGTAGAGTAGCCGTGCACCGGTATATGACCTACATGAGATTAGAAGATACATTGTTAAAACCTTGTCATTTCTACATAGTCATAGCGACCAAATAACGGCAATCGCTTCCATCCTAATAATAAACCTGGTATCCACACCATTGAGCCAGTTGCCGAAAATATTCGCAACACTACGTGGTGGGTATAAGGTATAACCTATATGGATGGCTGAACATATAGATCTAGCTAATTTACACTGGAAGAATAAGTGTTTTACGGTCTCTTCATGATGATCTTTGGTGAGAATGACTCCTCGACGAAGATACCACGTAAGCACTTTTATTTTGAGTGGTATCTTCATCTTCCAAAATTTTGAATTATTATCAACAGGAATATCCAGCTGGATTAGCGCATTGTGCATAGAAGCCACCGAGAATGAACCACTCGCAGTAAGATTCCAGCGAAACTCATCTGACACATGCGATAGATGCACTGAATCTAGTCGTTGTAGCAAGTGATTCCATGAATCCTGCCTAGATCCAATGAGACTTCTTCTGAACGCCACATAAGGTGGGAAAGTTACACCTTAGCGGTAGTATCGCCCTTGTGACGCATAATATTGTAAAATGCTGGATATTGTTCTCGAAGTGTGGCATTACCTAGCCATTTATCCTCCCAGAAATGAATTTCCGATCCATCCCTAATAGAGAAAGTTTCATATGGAAAGAAGAATCTCTTCGCTACCATAAGACCAACCTAGAAATGTGAATCCCCAGGCTTCCAATAGACCTAGGATAATGCCTTTGAGCCAATATACTTCCTCCTTAGGAGTGTTTGCCAAATGCCATCCTCGGTTAGTAGCTTGAACAACCATTTTACAAAGCAGGGTCCTATTCTTAACCCGGAGGTCTTGAATACCAAGACCACCATGCTCTTTAGGGCGGCAAAGCACAATCCATCTAGCCAGACGGTATTTACACTTCTTAGCATCCCCTTGCCAGAAGAATCTTGATCGGAAATAATCCAGTCGCTTTAAGACTCCTTTAGGTAGCTGGAAGAAAGATATCATATACAATACCATATTACTTAGTACTGCATTGATAAGAACTAATCTTCCACCTAAGGATAGTAATTTTCCTTTCCAACTAAATAATCTAATTTGTAATCTTTCCTCCACCAATTTTCATTCTGCATTGGTAAGTCTCCGATAATGAATCGGTATTCCCAAATATGTGATAGGAAATTGGCCTTGTCCGCAACCAAATAAATCAGCATACAGAGCACCATGATCTTGGGCCTCACCAAAACAAGACAAATCGCTCTTATGGAAATTAATTTTCAGACCCCGATAACTGCTCAAACACTGAAAGAACTAATTTCAGGTTTCTTGCCTTCTCGGTGTCATGTTCCGTAAAAAGAATTGTGTGGTCCGCATATTGAAGAATGGACAATCCGCCATCCACTAGATAGGGAACTACCCCTTTAATTTGGCCTTCAGACTTTGCGCGGTCAATCATAATAGCGAGCATATCCGCCACTATATTAAATAACATTGGCGATAATGGATCACTTTGCCTTAGTCCCTTCTTGGTTTGAAAGTATTTCCCAACATCGCCATTGACTTTAATGGAAACACCTTTCATTTGGAGAGTTTGTTGCAAGAAAGACCACTTCACCTTATCATAGGCTTTTTCAAATTCAATCTTTAATAAAACCCCATTCAAATTTTTCCGATGTAGTTCCTGAACTGTTTCATAAAGGACAACCACCCGATCTAGGATGTTACGCCCTTGCATAAAAGCATTTTGTGAAGGTTGAATTACATGGTCAGCCATTGTGTTCATCCTAATTGTGGTAACCTTAGTGAAAATTTTAAAGATAACACATTAAGGAGACAGATAGGCCGATATTGTTGGATCCTTTCTGTTTCGTTAACCTTAGGCAGTAAAATGATCTCACCAATATTTAAGCGAAACAACCTTAGTTGTCCATCATGAAGATCAGCGAATAAATCTAGAATTTTAGACTTGATAACATCCCAAAAAAAAGACAAAAATCAGAAGGGAAGCCATCAGGGCCCGGGGCTTTGTTGTGTTCCATTTGGAAAACCGCCTTTCCTATTTCGTCCTCTTAATAAGGTGCGGTAAGAAAGTTATTTTCCTCATCAAAAACTTGGGGAACATCATCTGTTCTAGCCTCATCCAGGGAGAAGTTTTCTTCCATTGGTGCGCTGAACAAACCTTTATAATAATTTGTAACGTACGACTTAAGCTAATCATGCCCTACAATCATGCCCTCTTCTTGTACTCGAGGACGAATAAGTTTCTTCCTATGCCTGCCATTGGCAACACAATGGAAGTATCTTTTATTCGAATCTCCTTCAAGAATAAATTGACCTTTAGATCATTGGTACCATTTAAGCTCCTCTTCTCGCAGAAGTTTTGCTATACTCGCATTGGACTGGATTTTTAGCTCAATCTCCACTGTGGATAGTAGATGAACTTATGCAATAGACTCGAGGTCATCTATGATAGATTTAAGTCTTTTATTTTCTTTCTTAAGTAAATTTGTTGTATGACGAGCCCAACCAGACAAGTGTTTGCGTAAGGCACGCATTTCATTGTTCCACCTCTGTATCGGGGAGACATTTTCAACAGGTATTTCCCAAATCCTTTTAACCATATCCTGAAAACCTTTCCGCTGTAACCAGCCAAGTTCAAATTTAAACCGGCGGGTAGACGGTGGTCTAGGTACTCCAGTGGTCAACAAGATGGGAGCATGATCCGAAAAACCTACAATATGTTCTAGAGCATGTAATGTGACCATTGGAAACTTCAGTTCCCAGTAGGTGTCCATCGGTACACGATCAAGTTTCTCGTATGTATGTTTCGGGAGGTTATTTTTCCAAGTAAACTATCTTCCAACCATTGACACCTCTCATAAATCCAAGCTATCAATGACTACGTTGAACAGAAAGGGCCAATAGTTGTCAAACCTGCCTCTACTCATCTCGAAAGGAAATCTCATCAAATTGAAACCCCCCTATGAGCATAGGGTGCGGGTTATCCTTTGCGAGATTAACCAATTCACGAAGGAAGGCAGCCTTGGAATCCTCCTGGGCAGCACCGTGCATGCCGACAAGACTCCAAATGAAGTTCAGCTCGATTTCTAATGTGGAATTCCCCCATTGAATGAGCTAACACCTCCATCATGTCTAATCTGACACCGAGTAAAATACCCCCGGATCTACCACGGGGTTGACTAGATATCCACGTAAAGTCAATACAACTGGAGATACGGTTCCGTTGACTTTGCGAGAAATCCCGTCTACCCGTCTCAGAAATAGCCAAAAAAATCCAAATTATGATCCCTAATGCAATCAACAAAGTGCAATGTTTAGCCAAGTCACCAAGACCTCTGATATTCGCAAACATGCCATTCATTGGGAAACAATGGGAGATTTGAAAAAATTTGACTGTTTCCTTGGCTTTTTGTTGGAGGAAGATTTGGATTTCCAGCGAGATGCCTTCAACTAAAGAGTAGAGATCTTCCTCATCCAAACCCACCTCCGACACTTCACCCACAAGGTAAGAAAGAAGCTGACCATGTGATGTGGCAATCTCTTCCTCCTCACACAAATATGTGGAGTCCAACACGGTCAAAGCTTTAGGAATAACCCTAGTACGATCAAATTCCATGCGCCTCAAGACTCTAGTCGAAACAGAAACTTCCTTTTCGTTACTACCCATTTTAATGCCTACACTATTGAGCTTAGAGGATATAATCGGAGACAAAAAAGAAACAAAAGACTTAGAAGAAGTATGCATACCAGGAGAGGCCAAGTTTTGCGCCGCTTTACGATGCATCACCTTCTTCATGGTGTCCTCATCCGTGAAGACCCCCCCATCCGCCGCGAGACCGAACCTTCCTCTCCGGCGGACAGAAGAGTCGCCACCCTCGTCGCCGATGCCCTCGGCGGGGGCGTGGAGGGTGGTGAGACCGCATGCTTCGTCCCTGGGGTCTCCGATGGCGCAACAGTCGGTGTCAGAGAAGGAGACGTAGCCGGTGTCGGTGAAGGAGACACAGCCGAGGTCGTTGGAGGTGATGTAGTACTCGACCCCGTCGCCGCGCCCACAGTGGGTGGAGGGGTAGTCACTGCCGAAGAAGCATCCACCCCTCCCCCCCCCCCCCCCCTCCCCAAACAAACACGGTGTCACCACCCTGGTAGGCGGTGAAGATGGCTGAAGTAGATACCATCCCCATCTCTATATAGTCCCTGTGGTCCTGAAACGGAGACGGTGAAGTAGCGGCCGAAGCGTCCATAGGCGAAGATGCACCCGGCCTGGAAGGAGAGACCATCGGAGGCGGGGCGGGCTGTCCATGCGCCGACCCCGCCAAGCACTCCAAACCAACGGGGTGCCAAGAGGAGGTGCGGCAGGCCACAAGGCGAACCCTCTCGACGATCTCAATCCTCCTCGGAGTATGCAGGTTGCCATTGTACGGAGTAATAGCCGCACAAAGAACTGGAGAGGCCACCACGGTCTTTCCTTTGCTCACAGAAACCGATGCGTGAGAAGTGTCCACTTCCATGTTAGAAGTCTCCATAGTAGATGAATCAGGGGCACCAACAGTATCATGGTCTTTGTCATTTTCCAAATCCTCATCATCCACATCATCACCTTTACGTCTCCAGAAATAAGGAATAAAAGACAGACCCGAAACGAAAACAGCAGGCTCACAACGAAAGAAGAAGTCAAAAAGCTTCAACTTCACCGCACAAATGACAACTAGACAAGTACCAGTACCATTCACCTGCTTCTTCAGCGAAGAAGGTTACACCATAGCTATCAGAATAGGGCCCATCAGAATATGCACTATCCCTCGGCTCCGCAGAGTAACCAGATCAACATCCAGAGGAACACCAATAAGAGTATCAACAGCCCATAAACTATAGAAATGTCTCACTGTGTACGAAACCCCTTCCATATGGATCTAAACCGGATGAAACTCAGCCTTACGTGGAATATCCTGAGACTTCCAAACATACTCAATTAGTGGCTTAATTAGTGCTCTCTCGTTTGAGGCGTGCGAGAGCTGTAAACCCTACACGTTGAATTCTACGGGCTAACGCTCGATCTCCGGCACAACCTTTTATGATTTGTGAAGTAATGACCCGACTAACCAGCACTGCACGAGGTCCTTTGGTCTTGACCAGTTCGCCTTCCTGCTGCGTCCTGGGATGCGATGTTTCGGAACTGGCTATTCTAGCTTGCAAGGTGCCAATGTAGCAGTAGAAGATAAGCCCAATGGGATTCAATTCAATTGTCATCCGTCTCGTTGTGCAAACGTGTCCAACTAAATGTCAGTCTAATGCTATTATCCTGCATTTTTCTTCAGATGCAGCCACGCAAGGTACAAATGGTACAATCATACACACCAAACAAAAGAAGCAGAGGAAATTTTGTGGAAGGCTGATTGAAACTGCTGAAAGACAGATCTTCCATGTCCTGTGCGCAGAAAGGACCTCTCACAAACGGTCCCGGTCTGACGAGTCATCATCTTACAGCTGGGAACAAATCAAGAGGGACAGTCTTGTTAATAAGCGATTTAACTCGCTGCATCCACCGTTGAGGCTGTCACTGCCCCAGCCCATTTATGTCCTCGTTTAGGGCATTTCCGATGGCCCGGGGTAACCGGAAGTGCAATTCTCCTATGGGCCCGCCTGGCAGTGACCTTTGATGGGTTCGTTACATGGAAAACAAAAAATTTCTATCGTGAACATGAACAAAAACCAAGATCCAATCTAGGAAGAAGCAAGATCTAATCTACCAAGATCGAAGCAACGAGAAGATCATGAGACTAACCCTCGAAGATTCCAAAGCCTACGAGATTAGATCTCGTTGTTGATGCAGTCGATCGTCCAGTGATGCAATCCGGCAGCACTTCGTACTCGGTCGTGCGTACGGTGTCGATGAAGCCCGTCCTCTCCCCATTCCGGCGGGCAGCGGAGGTGTGGTAGATCCCTCGGAATCCCATCAGCACGACGGCGTGGTGGTGGTGGTGGAGGAAAATGGGCTTCGCCAAGCCGAAGCAGATGTGTAGTGGAGGAGAGAGGGGGCGCTAGGGCTAGGGTTTCAAGGGTGTGCGCCCCCCCCCCCTCTTTTATAGGGGAGGGTCGGTTTGGGTGGCCCCCAACCCCCTAGATCCATCTAGGGCCGGCGGCCAAGGAGGAGCGATTTCTCCCCAAGTTGATCCCCGGGTTTTGGGGAACCCTAGTGGTGGCCGACTTGGGCCTTGAGGGGCATGTGCCCTGGCCCATTAGGCTAGGGTGCACCCCCTCGGCCCATGCTAGGCCTCCTAGGGTCGTGGGCCCACTAGTGGGACCCTCGGAACCTTCTAGAACCTTCCCGGTCTTTCACCGGAAAAAACCCGAACTTTTCCAAAACCTAGAAATCAACTTCCCTTATATGAATCTTATTGTCCGGACCATTCCGGACCTCCTCCTGATGTCCTGGATCCTATCCGAAACTCCGAACAAACTTCATCTCCATCTCATATTCCGAATCTACTTGTGCGACGTCGAACCTTAAGCGCGTCACCCTACGGTTCGTGAACTATGCAGACATGGCCGAGACTCCTCTCCGACCAATAACCAATAGCGGGACCTGGAGATCCATAATGGCTCCCACACATTCAGCGATAGCTTAGTGATCGATTGAACCATTTACATACGATACCGATTCCTTTTGTCACGCGATATTTTACTTGTCCGAGGTTCGATCATCGGTATCTCCATACCTAGTTCAACCTCGTTTCGACAAGTACTCTTTACTCGTACCGTGGTATGTCATCTCTTGTGACCTAGTCACATGCTTTCAAGCTAATTAGACGACATTCCACCGAGAGGGCCCAGAGTATATCTACCCGTCATCGGGATGGACAAATCTCACTCTTGATCCATATGCCTCAACTCATACTTTCCGAATACTTAATCTCATCTTTATAACCACCCATTTACGCAATGGCATTCGATGTAATCAAAGTACCCTTCCGGTGTAAGTGATTTACATGATCTCATGGTCGAAGAAATAGGTAACTGTGTATCGAAAGCTTATAGCAAGTTGAACTTAATGACTTGATCTCATGCTACGCTTATTTGGGTGTATGTTCATTGTATCATTCACCCAATGACATAACATTGTTATTAACAACATCCAATGTTCATGATCAAGAAACCATGATCATCTATTAATCAACAAGCTAGCTATACAAGAGGCATACTAGGGACTCCTTGTTGTTTACATAACACACATGTATCAATGTTTCGGTTAATACAATTATAGCATGGGATGTAAACATTTATCATGAACACTAAGATATAACAATAACTAATTTATTATTGCCTCTTGGGCATATCTCCAACAGTCTCCCACTTGCACTAGAGTCAATAATCTAGTTTACATTTGTAAAGATATAACACCTTGGCCTTGGTGCTTATCATGTTTTGCTCACGGGAGAGGTTTTAGTCAACGGATCTGACATGCTCAGAAACGTATGTATTTTGCAATTCGTTTGCGTCTCAACGCATCACCCATTTTCCAAATGATTCGGCATTTATCATATATGTTCAGTCTTCTGGTGGAACCTTAATTCCGCGGTCTGAAATATGTCACTAATATTGTTACACACAATATAGCTTCAAAGTTCTGACACTATCGGAACTACACAAATAACTCCTCGATTTAAACATCCTCAGTCATTGTCAAAACAATGACATACTCTGCCTTCGTTTGTAGAATCCGTCACAATATTTGGAACTCATCTAAATCTAGCATAGACTTCTTCTAGCTCATTATGTTACCTTTTAAACAACACTTAGCCTAGTTGAGATTGAAATTTTATTTTTTATATGTGACCAAACTAATATCAGTGCAACACCTTACAGCGATTTGTTTTTCATTACCCCATACAAAACTATATAGGGTTTTCTGTGTTTCGTGCCCCTGGTTCATTAGTTGTACTCAGTTTTCCCCAGCCGCTTAACTTTTCCTTAGTTTTCCCCTCCCTCTAGTTTGAAACCCCTTGCAGACGCTCGGACGGGAGGTTGCGTCTGGTCAGAGGCCTTGACCGTTACCGGTGACGGCTAGGGAGCCGCGTTGGTTTTGAATTGACCGTTTCTTTCAAACTGTGTTGACTGTTGACTGGAGGAGCTCACCCAAAGCTTTCCCCTCCGCCCGAGACTGGAGGAGCTCACACACCGCCCCTCCGCCGCCACGCCGTCCTGCCCTCCTACCTTATGGCGTCGTCCGCCGCCGAGCCGCGCCCCACCACCACCCCCGGGAGGCGGAGAGGGCTCCGCCTCCACTAGATCTAGATCTACCCCTGTCGCGGTAGAGTTTGTACAGCCGTCTGGTGTGCCGATTCTTTCCCTCAACAGCGGAGAAGATTGGGAATCGGAGGGATCTAACGCATGTATTCCATCTGGGTAAGCATCGTCTGCCTATGTGAATTAACAGTAGGCAGTTATTGAGCGCCAATCGTTGTTGCTCAACTAACTGCGTTGCTTTTCGAATAGGATTGATCCAGCGCTGGCTTTGCGGCTGGTGGTTAGGCTGGATTCTAGCTTTACGCGTGATTCTAAACGCTATAAGAATGGGTTTAACTTCCTGCGGTGGTTGCAACCACCATCTCGTTGAGGGATTTGAAAGCTAACATCTACGATAAGTACACCTGGAGCTCTGGCGATGCAGTTCATTTCGAATATTTTCACAGCATGGAGGGAAGATTTGTTCCACTAATTTCCGACGACGATCTGGGAATTCTTTTTGCTTTGGATGCTTCTTGCCGGTTCGGTAAAATTCGTATCCATGTGGACAGGGGCCGGGCATCATCTGGTGCTGGGGCATCATCAGGTGGTCGGGCATCATGTCTCTCTCTGCTGCTGCCTCGCTAATAGTGTGCGCTGCGGCGCTCCTTGTAGGTCCACAGCAGCACCATCCCCAGTGCTAGTGGTAGCCGGATCGTTCGTACGGTCGATGTGGAGGACGATGCAGACATTGAGGATCAGTCTCCTCAAGATGATGAGGATGAGTTGATGTTTGCTGAATTGGTAGATCGATGCAGTAAGCAGGCAATGGAGGATCAATACATGGAAGATATTACTTTTGGTGCCAGATTTGATGACACTAATGATGAAGATAAGAATGAGAACAATGACAACCTCGTTTTAGCCGATTACGAAGGTGATGACTTGCCAACAATTGAGTGGAACAGGGAGGATCCTCAGCTTGCAGAAGGCACCGTGTTTCAAACGATGATGGACTGCCGTAATGCAATTACTACATATTGCATTCTCTCTAAGAATAATTATGAGGTTATTAAAAGTGAGCCAGGTAGGTTCATAGTTAAATGCCCATACACGAGGTGTAGGTGGAGGCTGCATGCATCCACAATGCGCAGAAGCAGCTTGGTTCAGGTACTACGCCAACCAGTTGTGTATTTTAGATCACGGTGTAAAATTTGTTAAATGTTACTGACATCCCTTATCATTATGTTTCAGATAAAGAAGAATGAGCACGTCCATGCTTGTCCACCTCGAGGGGGAGAGCCAGAGCTGAAAACAAAGCTAGCGAAGACTAGGTGGTTGGCAGATATAATCCTAGATTGGCTGAGAGAAACTCCTTCACTTGGTCCAACAACACTCCAGAAAAAGATGGTTGAGAAGTTTAAAATAAAAGTACCTTACATGAGGATGTTCTATGCAAAGGAAATGGCTCTTGACAAGATCAATGGTCCATGGAATGAAAGCTTTCAGTTGCTTTACACTTTCAAAGCTGAAGTGGAGATGGCTAGTCCAGGCAGTGTTGTAGCGATAGACAAGCATACAGTTCCCTACATATTGAAAAGCGGGAATGTAATGTACAAGGAATGTTTTAGAAAGGCTTTTGTTTGTTTCAAAGCTTGCTGGAAAGGCTTTTTGGATGGTTGCAGGCCTTATTTGGCCGTGGATGCAACAACTCTTCATATTAGGTTTAAAGGACAACTAGTTGCTGCTACTGCAGTTGATGGACATAGTTGGATGTTCCCTGTTGCTTATGGAGTTTTGGAGGTTGAGTCAGAGGAAAGTTGGACATGGTTTCTACAGAATTTGCGCGACCTTATAGGTCATCCACCAGGACTTGTTATCCACACAGACGCTTGCAAAGGTTTGGAGAGTGCGGTAGAAGCAGTATTCCCTGAAGTGGAGCATAGGGAATGTATGTGACACTTGGTACAGAATTTTACAAAGAAATTCAAGGGTAAAGTTTTTACTGACAACCTATGGCCAGCTTAATACACATGCAGCTCTAGGAAGTATCTGTTTCATTTGTTAGCTTGATAACGCGTGAAGCACACGTCCGTTGGGAACCCCAAGTGGAAGGTGTGATGCGTATAGAAGCAAGTTTCCCTCAGTATGAAACCATGGTTTATCGAACCAGTAGGAGTCAAGGGCCACGTGAAGGTTGTTGGTGAAGGAGTGTAGTGCGGCGCAACACCAGGGATTCGGCGCCAACGTGGAACCTGCACAACACAATCAAAATACTTTGACCCAACGTAACAGTGAGGTTGTCAATCTCACCGGCTTGCTGAAAACAAAGGATTAAATGTATGGTGTGGAGAATGATGTTTGTTTGCGAAGAACAACAAAGAACAGATTGCAGTAGATTGTATTTCAGATGTAAAGAATGGACCGGGGTCCACAGTTCACTAGTGGTGTCTCTCCAATAAGATAAATAGCATGCTGGGTGAACAAATTACAGGTGGGCAATTGACAAATAAAGATTCAATACATATCATGATGATCACTATGAGATTTAATCAGGGCATTACGACAAAGAACATAGACCGCCATCCAGCATGCATCTATGCCTAAATAGTCCACCTTCAGGTTAGCATCCGCACCCCTTCCGGTATTAAGTTGCAAACAACAGACAATTGCATTAAGTATGGTGCGTAATGTAATCAACACAAATATCCTTAGACAAAGCATTGATGTTTTATCCCTAGTAGCAACAGCACATCCACAACCTTAGAAATTTCTGTCACTGTCCCAGATTCGATGGAGGCATGAACCCACTATCGAGCATAAATACTCCCTCTTGGAGTTACAAGTATCAACTTGGCCAGAGCCTCTACTAGCAACGGAGAGCATGCAAGAACATAAACAACACATATATGATAGATCAATAATCAACTTGACATAGTATTCTATATTCATCGGATCCCGCCAAACACAACATGTAGCATTACAAATAGATGATCTTGATCATGTTAGGCAGCTCACAAGATCTAAACATGATAGCACAAGAGGAGAAGACAACCATCTAGCTACTGCTATGGACCCATAGTCCAAGGATGAACTACTCACGCATCAATCCGGAGGCGGGCATGGTGATGTAGAGCCCTCGGTGATGATTCCCCTCTCCGGCAGGGTGGGCGATCTCCTGAATCCCCGAGATGGGATTGGCGGCGGCGTCTCTGGAAGTATTTCGTATCGTGGCTCTCGGTAATAGGGTTTCGCGACGGAGGGTATAAGTAGGCGGAAGGGCAACGCATGGGGCGCTTGAGGGGCCCACACCATAGGGCGGCGCGGGCCCCCCTTTGGCCGCGCGGCCCTATGGTGTCGGCGCCTCGTGGCCCCACCTCGTATGCTCTTCGGCCTTCTGGAAGCTCCGTGGAAAAATAAGACCCTTGGCGTTGATTTCGTCCAATTCCGAGAATATTTCCTTTGTAGGATTTTTGAAACCAAAAACAGCAGAAAACAGCAACTGGCGCTTCGGCATCTTGTCAATAGGTTAGTGCCAGAAAATGCATAATAATGATGTAAACTATGTATAAAACATGTGAGTATTGTCATAAAAGTAGCATGGAACATAAGAAATTATAGATACGTTGGAGACGTATCAAGCATCCCCAAGCTTAGTTCCTACTCGCCCTCGAGTAGGTAAACGATAACAACAATAATTTCTGAAGTGACATGCTACCAACATAATCTTGATCAACATTATTGTAAAGCATATGAGATGAATGGAGTGATTCAAAGCAATAGATTGCTAACAAAGAGATAATGACTAAACAACTGAATCATATAGCAAAAATTTCATGAATAGTACTTTCAAGACAAGTATCAAAAAGACTTGCATAAGAGCTAACTCATAAAGCAATAGATTCAAAGTAGAAGGCATTGAAGCAACACAAAGGATGATTAAGTTTCAGCAATTGCTTTCAACTTGTAACATGTATATCTCTTGGATAATTGTCAACATAGAGTAATATAACAAGTACAATAAGTAAACATGTAAGAATCAATGCACACAGTTAATACAAGTGTTTGCTTCTAAGATAGAAAGAAGTAGGTAAACTGACTCAACATAAAGTAAAAGAATGGCCCTTCGCAGAGGGAAGCATGGATTACTATTTTTGTGCTAGAGCTTTTATTTTGAAAACATAGAAACAATTTTGTCAACGGTAGTAATAATTCATATGTGTTATGCATAATACTTCCTACAAGTTGCAAGCCTCATGCATAGAATACCAATAGTGCGCGCACCTTGTCCTAATTAGTTTGGATTTACATGGATTATCATTGCATAACATATGTTTCAACCAAGTGTCACAAAGGGGTACCTCTATGCCGCCTGTACAAAGGTCCAAGGAGATAAATCGCATTTGATTTCTCGTTTTTGAATAATCTCAACTTAGGACATCCATACCGGGACAACATAGAAAATAGATCATGGACTCCTCTTTAATGCATAAGCATTCAACAACAGATAATATTCTCATAAGAGATTGAGGATGAATGTCCAAACTGAAAACTTTCACCATGATACATGGCTTTGGTTAGCGGCCCAATGTTCTTCTCTAACATATGCATACTCAAACCATTTGATCATGATAAATCACCCTTACTTCAGACAAGACGAACATGCATAGCAACTCACATGATATTCAACAAAGGTGTAAAAAGTTGATGGCATCCCCAGAAACATGGTTACCGCTCAACAAGCAACTTATAAGAACTAAAACACATAGCTACATATCCATCACCACAATAGTTTTTAAGCTATTTTCCCATGAGCTATATATTGCAAAGACAAAGGAATGAAATTTTAAAGGTAGCACTCAAGTAATTTACTTTGGAATGGCAGAAAAATACCACATAGTAGGTAGATATGGTGGACACACATGACATGGGTTTTGGCTCAAGGTGATTGGATGCACGAGAAGCATTTCCTCTCGGTACAAGGCATTGGCTAGCAAGGTTGTTTGAAGCAAACACAAGTATGAACAGGTACAGAAAAACTTACACAAGAACATATTGCAAGCATTATAAGACTCTATGTCTTCCTTGTTGTTCAAACACTTTACAGAAAATATCTAGACCTTAGAGAGACCAATCATGCAAACCAAATTTCAACAAGCTCTATGGTAGTTCTCCACTAATAGATTAAAATACATGATGCAAGAGCTTAAACATGATCTATGAGAGCTCAAAAAATTGCCAAGTATCAAGTTATTCAAAATCATATGAAGCATTTTCTGATTCCAACCAAATAGCAATCAACGAAGCAATTTTCAGCCTTCGCCATGAACATTAAAGCATAACTAAGAACACAAGTGTTCAAATGAAAAAGCGGAGCGTAATATCTCCAATACAAGGATGGTGGGATCCAACTTTATTCAAACCAAAACAAAAATAAAAGCAAACAGACGCTCCAAGTAAAGAACATAAGATGTGATGGAATAAAAATATAGTTTCACAAGAAGTGACCTGATAAGTTGTCGATGAAGAAAGGGGATGCCCAAGGCATCCCCAAGCTTAGATGCTTGAGTCTTCTTAAAATATGCAGGGATAAACCACGGGGGCATCCCCAAGCTTAGACTTTTCACTCTTCTTGATCATATTGTATCATCCTCTTCTCTTGACCCTTGAAAACTTCCTCCACACCAAACTTAAAGCAAACTCATTAGAGGGTTAGTGCATAATCAAAAATTCATATATTCAGAGGTGACATAATCATTCTTAACACTTCTGCACACAAAGCTACTGAAAGTTAATGGAACAAAGAAATCCATTCAACATAGCAAAAGAGGCAATGCGAAATAAAAGGCAGAATCAAAAAACAGACAGTCCGTAAAGACGAATTTTCAGAGGCACTTAACTTACTCAGATGGAAAAACTCAAAACTAATGAAAGTTGCATACATATCTGAGGACCACGCACGTAAATTGGCAGATTTTTTTGATTCTTCTACAGAGAGAAGGACGCGAATTCGTGACAGACAGAAATCTGTTTCTGCGCAGTAATCCAAATCTAGCATCAACTTTACTATAGAGACTTTACTTGGCACAAAAACATGATAAGGAGAGGTTGCTACAGTAGTAACAACTTCCAAGACTCAACAATACAGTAGTAAAAATAAAAACAACATGGGTTATCTCCCAAGAAATGCTTTCTTTATAGCCATTAGGATGGACTCAGTAATTTTAATGATGCTCTCGCAAGAAATAAGAGTTGAAGCAAAAGAGAGCATCAAAAGCAAATAAGAAACACTTTTATGTCTAACCCGCTTCCTATGCATAGGAATCTTGTACACAAATAAATTCAAAAAGAGCAAAGTGACAAGCATAGGACGATAAAACACGAGTAACTTCAAAATTTTCAGCATGTAGAGAGGTGTTTTAGTACCATGAAAATTTCTACAACCATATTTTCCTCTCTCATAATAATTTTCAGTAGCATCATGAACAAACTCAACAATATAACTATCACATAAAGCATTCTTATCCACATGCATAAAAGTATCATTACTCTCCACATAAGCATAATCAATTTCATTAGTAATAGTGGGAGTAAAACTATCACATCCATCATTATAATCATCATAAATTGGAGGCATAGAATAATAATAATGAATTTTATCCTCAATAGTAGATGGACCGAAAATATCATATTCATCATTTATAGGAGGCATATCATAATCAACATAAACTTTCTCCTCCATACCCGGAGGACTAAAGAGATCATTTTCATCAAAACCGACCTCCCCAAGCTTAAATTCTTCCATAGCATTAGCAATAATAGTGTTCAAAGAGTTCATGCTAATAACATTGCTACAACTATTTTGCAAACAAAGTTTCATAGGTTTTTTAATTCTCTCTTCAAACACATCATGTCCTAATTCAGTATAAAGTTCATAAAGATCTCTATTTTTTTTGTTGTTTTCCATTAAGCCTAACTAGTGAAGTCTCACAACTTAGTATTTTCAGGAGTATTCATTGTAGCAGTAATAAAAGTAAACTAAGCAAACAGAATAAAGTAAAGTAAAAACAAGTAACTAATTTTTGTGTGTTTTTGATATAGAGCAAGTAAACAAGACAGAAAGTAAAGCAACTATTTTTTGTGTGTTTTTGATATAAAGCAAACAAGAAAGAAAATAAAATAAAGTAAAGCAAGACAAAACCAAAGTAAAGAGATTGGATGTGGAAGACTCCCCTTGCAGCGTGTCTTGATCTCCCCGGCAACGGCGCGAGAAATTTAGTTGCCGTGGGAGGCAATTCTGTGGTGTAACTTTTCTTCAGTTCCCCGGCAACGGCGCCAGAAATTTAGCTTGATAACGCGTGAAGCACACGTCCGTTGGGAACCCCAAGTGGAAGGTGTGATGCGTATAAAAACAAGTTTCCCTCAGTATGAAACCAAGGTTTATTGAACCAGTAGGAGTCAAGGGCCACGTGAAGGTTGTTGGTGAAGGAGTGTAGTGCGGCGCAACACCAGGGATTCCGGCGCCAACATGGAACCTACAAAACACAATCAAAATACTTTGCCCCAACGTAACAGTGAGGTTGTCAATCTCACCGGCTTGCTGAAAACAAAGGATTAAACGTATGGTGTGGAGAATGATGTTTGTTTGCGAAGAGCAACAAAGAACAGAGATTGCAGTAGATTGTATTTCAGATGTAAAAGAATGGACCGGGGTCCACAGTTCACTAGTGGTGTCTCTCCGATAAGATAAATAACATGCTAGGTGAACAAATTACAGGTGGGCAATTGACAAATAAAGATTCAATACATATCATGATGATCACTATGAGATTTAATCAGGGCATTACGACAAAGAACATAGACCGCCAGCATGCATCTATGCCTAAATAGTCCACCTTCGAGTTAGCATCCGCACCCCTTCCAGTATTAAGTTGCAAACAAGACAATTGCATTAAGTATGGTGCGTAATGTAATCAACACAAATATCCTTAGACAAAGCATTGATTTTTTATCCCTAGTAGCAACAGCACATCCACAACCTTAGAAACTTTCACTGTCCCAGATTCGATGGAGGCATGAACCCACTATCGAGCATAAATACTCCCTCTTGGAGTTACAAGTATCAACTTGCCAGAGCCTCTACTAGCAACGGAGAGCATGCAAGAACATAAACAACACATATATGATAGATCAATAATCAACTTGACATAGTATTCTATATTCATCGGATCCCGCCAAACACAACATGTAGCATTACAAATAGATTATATTGATCATGTTAGGCAGCTCACAAGATCTAAACATGATAGCACAAGAGGAGAAGACAACCATCTAGCTACTGCTATGGACCCATAGTCCAAGGATGAACTACTCACGCATCAATCCGGAGGCGGGCATGGTGATGTAGAGCCCTCCGGTGATGATTCCCCTCTCCGGCAGGGTGCCGGAGGCGATCTCCTGAATCCCCTGAGATGGGATTGGCGGCGCGGCGTCTCTGGAAGTATTTCCGTATCGTGGCTCTCGGTAATAGGGTTTTCGCGATGGAGGGTATAAGTAGGCGGAAGGGCAACACAGGGGGCGCCCGAGGGGCCCACACCATAGGGCGGCGCGGGCCCCCCTTTGGCCGCGCGGCCCTATGGTGTCGGCGCCTCGTGGCCCCACCTCGTATGCTCTTCGGTCTTCTGGAAGCTCCGTGGAAAAATAAGACCCTGGGCGTTGATTTCGTCCAATTCCGAGAATATTTCCTTTGTAGGATTTCTGAAACCAAAAACAGAAAACACACTGGCGCTTCGTCATCTTGTTAATAGGTTAGTGCCGAAAAATGCATAATAATGATGTAAAGTATGTATAAAACATGTGAGTACTGTCATAAAAGTAGCATGGAACATAAGAAATTATAGATACGTTGGAGACGTATCAATGTGTTGTATAAAGAAAAACCTGGGGTGAAGGAGTACTTGGATGAACATCATGGTAGGGTGTGGTCAAGAAGCCAATTTAATGAAATTTGCAAGATAGACTATGTAACAAGTAACCTTGCGGAGAGTTTCAATTCAAAGGTCAAGTCATTGAAAGGGCTTATGCTGTGGCAAATATTTGATAAGATTAGGCAGATGATCATGATAAAGATCGATCTGCGTCAAAGAATTGCATCCACAAAATATGCTGGCCATCTCATGCTCCCATCTTTGATTAAGTCTTTGCATGATAGGGCAAAACAATTGAAGATGCAATGCGTTAGAAAATGAATGGAGGCCGAGGTAACACTGACAGTAAAAACATGCAGTGGAGGTATCCAGTGAGTTTGGCTGATAGGACATGCCACAACAAAATACAGTGGTTAGAGCCATCTACTGAATAAGAATTCTATACTAAATCGTCTACCAGAACCACATAACTGCTAGGACAGGGATGACACCTAATAAAACTTCCCAGATGAATCTACTTTTCTCCTCTCCCATCACTTGAAGTTCATGTTCTAGATTTTCTACCACTTGATCAAATACAGCAAGATCTGTCTCAACTCTCAACTTCTCCTTGCGAATAAGCTCTGAATTCTTCTTTTCTTCCTCCACAGTACGCTTCAGCTCGAATATCATCAGGTTTTTACGGACAATTCATCACCTAAATTGGCCACCTTCTCCTCCAAATCCATCCTCTGGCTACACCACTGGGTTGATTCATCTTGGTATGCAATGTACCATGGATCATCGACTTGCCTGGCTAACTGTAACAATAATGGAAAAAGAACAACTGAAATCAGTCCAATAGGCCATGGCGGCACTTCAAATTCAATGGTAGTACAGAGAGCTGAAGCTAGATACCTACACTTCCGACGAGGTAGGAGAAGTAGAACGTGGCCACGACATGATCGAATCCCCACCCTCGCCGGTGTACCCGCTACGACCAGACATTGAGGACTATTTCGCACCTGCAAACTCCAACAAATTATGGGAACCGAATCGATTAGGGGGCGGGGGGAGGCAGAAGCGGAGGTCTTACCAAGCAATACTACCAATTGGTGCGCGGAACAAATCCCGGTCGTCGTGGGCGGCGGATCTGCTTGCGGCGGACTTTCCTGCGGTGGGTACAATGCGTGCGGACGAAACAAGTGCTGGAGTCATGGTTGACGTGCAGCGCCGCAGTCCGTCCGACGCCGCCAGGGGACAGAGCCGGCGGCGCGACGAGGCACCGGCGATGGCTGCTCCGTCCGGCGGTGGGGAACGAGCTGACAGCGGTTGTTATCACCCGATTTTGGCCAAATCAGGAGATGGGCCGTAAGTGAAGATGGGCTTGAAGGACGTACACGTGGAGCATCTTCGAAGCGGCCTTGCGCTAAGAGTTTGGGCTAAGTTGCCCATGTATCTGTAATATAGTAGTTCGTATCATGTTTAGATTAAAAGATAGAGTCCCGTGCACGGTTAGGTGCACGCCTCAATTAGAAAGTCCCTTGGACTATAAATATGTATCTAGGGTTATCGGAAAACAAGGACAATCATCGTTCACAACAAACACAAATCAGGCGCATCGCCACCCCTTTCTTCGAGGGTTTCTTCCGGGTAAGCACCATGCCTAGATCGCATCTCGCGATCTAGGCAGCATACGTTTATTCGTCTACCTTGTACTGCTCGTGCTGAAGCGTTGTTGATGGCGAGCAGTACTACTTATCATTAGGTGTTTAGGGGCTTGCATTGATGCTTTCTCGTGCATATCTGCGTGGCAATGCCGTCCTCGACACCTAGCTGCCCTTACACCTATCAGGTGTAAGGGCAGCATCTTGCTTGTTCGTTACTTAGTAGATCCGATCCATTATAGTTGCTCCTTGCTCCGCAAGGATTAGTTTAATATGCATAGTTAGGCCTTATGCTGGGGTCGGACGATCCGGTAGTGCGTTAGGTGTTGTTTACCGTCCCTGCAAGGGATGTTCCGGGAATCAACGTTATGTTGGTTTTTAGGCCTCTTGTAGGGGTAGTTTGCATCATCTTCCGTAGCTGCTAGGCCCGATCACACGTAGGACGTTCCGGTTATGCGGTCAAAACCCTAAACTGTCGTAGATCGGTTTAGCTTTGTTTTGATCAAGCAGGATCCCCATGTCATTGTAAATCCAACGTGAACCATGGGGCGATCGGCTCCTTGAGCCGATCCACAGGGAAACCTGAGAGCCGATAGGGCTCGTATTTAATGTTTACGTGTCTACCATGCGGGAACAATCGAAGCACTCTAACACCTTCCTGATCGGGTCTAGGTCAGGTGGCACGCCCTAGCAACCGCCGGACGTGGCTGGAAGATTTGCGGGACGACGCGAGGTGCCAGGGTCCACTAAGCGGCCTTGGGAGCCTCCCGGCTCTTCGTGTTGCTTAGCCATTGCCCGTCGGTGGGTTTTGGAGGGTAAAAGGTTCTCCTGTGACTAATGATGGGTCTAGCTTAAGAATAATTAATTATAGAACTTGTTGCTTCTCTCTATGATATTCTCTAAATAAATAGACGACCCCACTGGTCATTGGCTGCGGCAGCCCACAGCGGCAATATATGTCTTTCCTGAAAAATATACGACCCCACTGGTCATTGGCGGCGGAGGCCCCACAGAGCGGTAATATATGATCTTCTCTAAATAAATAGACGACCCCACTGGTCATTGGCTGCGGCAGCCCCACAGAGCGGCAATATCTGTCTTTTCCTGAAAAATAGACGACCCCACTGGTCATTGGCTGCGGAGGCCCCACAGAGCCGCAATATATGATCTTCTCTAAATAAATAGACGACCCCACTGGTCATTGGCTGCGGAGGCCCCATAGAGTGGCAATATATGATTTTCTCTAAATAAATAGACGACCCCACTGGTCATTGGCTGCAGCAGCCCCACAGAGCGGTAATATATGTCTTTTCCTGAAAAATATACGACCCCACTGGTCATTGGATGCGGCAGCCCTATAGAGCATCCCCATTTGTTATTGGAAGCACCACGTATAAAATCATGAAATAAAACGGCCCACACATCAGCGATAGATGGATGGCTGCTCCGACGTGTCTCCTGACCCTACCCGTCAGCACGAGACGGTCAGGGAGGAGCTGCCCTGTGCCCCCACCCGGTCAAACTAACGGTCAAGGCCTCTGACCCGACGGCTACCGGCCGTTCTAGCAGTTGTGCGTGTTTCAAACTAGAGGAGGGAAAAACTGAGGAAAAACTAAGGAGCTGGAGAAAACTGAGTACAGCTAAGGACCTGAGGGCACGAAAATAGAAAGCCCAACTATATATATATATATCCTCGGTTCTTCTAAAGCATTCAAGGATATTTTTACTGGTGTCCAATGATCATTACATGAATCATTCTGGTATATGCTCATAACGCTTTAGAGCACAGGACAACTGATTTTTTACATATTATTCGTGATCTAAAATCACTCATGTGTTTTTACTCATCGAGTGTCAAATACACTCATGTCATGTTAAACCTTCACATGGAAAAGAACACCTTCTTAATATATTTATATTGAACTACTTTAGTATTCATTTTATGTACTTTGACTTAAACTTATGATGTGTTTCAATCTATCTTCATAGAGCTTGACACTAAATATGTTTCAGTCCATATCCTTTCATTGAAGTTAATTCTCAGTGAAACCTTTTAATCACATCAAGTATACAATTTCATCATTTATAATCAATGATATGTCATCCACATATAATATTATAACTATGTCTCAGCGCTCCTACTTAATTTCTTGCAAATGCAAGCATATTCATTGTTTCTGATGAAATCAAAACTTTTTGATTATTTCATCCGGTGAAGATTCCAACTCCGTGATACTTACTTCATCCAGTGAAGTTTGTATACCTATCTAGTATTCCACGGTCTAGCAAAACTCTTGGTTTGTATCTAGTATACATCCTTCATACATACTTCTGGTAAGGAATGTATTTCTGCCATCCTACTATCATATCTCACAAAAGAAATATGTAGCCATTACTAGAATAATCCACATAGACTATAAGCATTGCTACGGAAGATCTGATCTTATCGTAGTCAACTCTTTGAACTTTGTCGTAAACAACTTTTTGACAAGTCGAGCTTCTTCAAGGACATAGCATCCAAGTCCATCAATTTTATAGATCCATTTACATTCAAAAAGTATTCATCTATCTTGGATTTCATGGCATTTAGCCATTTCAACGGAGTCAGGGCCCATCATAACTTCTTTGTATGTAGTTGGTTTATTATTGTTCAAAATCAATCCTTTGTCCACAAATCATTTATTTGATCACAAAGTAAACCATACCTACAAGGTTCAACAGTACTTCGATCTCCATGACTATAACACTTTGTAGACATGGGAGCCATGATCGTCGTGGCCGCTTCCGGAACCATTTCCGATGCTGCGCTACTCTGATCATCATGCTCAGGTTCATAAACCTTATCAAGTTCCATTGTTCTCCCACTCAAATACTTCGCTAGAAACAATTTCTTGGAAATAAGTAAGAAACATTGACAAATACTTTTGTCTTTGACTTCATAGTGGAAAGAATTCCCAATCAATTCTCTGGGATAACCAACAAAGACATTCATCCGATTTTGGTGTTAAACTTATTTACTTATGCTACGCATACCAAAATTTAAGAAAGGACTATTAGGGTTTATACCCATGCCATAACTCATATGGTGTCATTTCAACGGATTATGATGACGCTCTATTTAGTGTAAAAGTGGTAGTCTCTAAAGCATAATCCACAAAAATATAATGGCGTCATTTTATTTTATCTCATCATTAATCCAACAGGTTTGGATACGTCTCTCGGATACTCCATCATCACTATGATACTCCAAGAAAAGTGAGGTTGTAGAACAATTACATAACTCTCTTAGATGTTCGCTAAAACTCGTAATTCAAATATTTCCACCATGATCCAATCACAGATATTTGACTTTTCTATTACGATGATTTCCACTTCATGCTGAAATTTATTTGAATCCATTCAAATGTTTCAAACTTCTTCCTTATCGAATAAATATATCCACATATATACACTCAATTCATTGTTGGAAGTTTTCATGAAGTAGAAGAATTTCCCGCACACAACTATGCCCAATGAACCACATACATCATCATGTATGTTTCCACTAACTTAGTTGCCCGTTCAACTCTTGGCCTATGAACGGTATTTCTGTCATTCTCTTTAGAAGAGATTTGCAAGCGTCAAACGATTCAAAAATCAAATGACTCCAAAAAATCTATTTGCATGGAGTTCCTTCATGCGTTCCTTTCTAACATGACCTAAATGGCGGTTCCACTAATGAGTGGAATTCACATCATTTGCCTTATGAAATTTTAGCGCCAGTGTTATGCATGTGTGCTTCACCATAAAGATTTATAATAACTTATCCATCGTACATGGAATGATGTCATAATTTGAACAAGTCATTGTTTTCATTTAACCAGAACAAAACAACAATTATAAAGTTCTTTATTATAAATCTGAAGGGCTAGACAGAATGCCAACGACGAACGTAATAACACTTTATTTTTGTTCCAGACGTGCATTCCTATCATATTCCTTGTTAGTCACTTAATTAGGCCATTGTATTCTTGTATTGCGTTGTTTTGTATGACACTTCATACCAACCAATATGGTACAAATACCCAAGAATTTCATTGTGTGACCAAACAAGGAATACATGCATAACATGTATATCATCTATATACACATGAGCTAGACTTTCTAGTCTTTTCTTTCTTTTTGCCAAAAATCTTTTGTAGTTTCTCTTTTAGCTTTCCTCATTCTCAGAAAACACTTCACCTTCAATAACTTCTAGGCCCATTGGTCAAATACTAATAACCTTGAGGTTCTTACTTTGAAGTTGATCATCACATGACAAGTGTTCCAGATTTCACTATTAGTAACTTTTTAATGTGATGAACAATTTCACTCATAATTTTTATCCATCAAATCATGACGACTTTCCGAGACCATGTCTGTACATGCTAGGCTCATAAAGTTTAACCTTAGTACTCGTATGTGCATATCTGGCTTGCACCTGTTGTATGCACACGTAGAATCTATAACACCTGATCATCCCGTGATGCTTCAAAACGACGAGTCTTAGTAACGGTGCATACTCAGGACGATCACTTCATGGATATGTGAATATCGTTAGTGCCCAACTAGTTGGAGGATTGGGACGCCTGGCGTCTTCAACCTTCATACATTCCCATAAAACTTATGAGTTTATGTAGTCTCACTAGATTATATTCTATCATCTTGCAATAAGGTCTTAGATATCACATATATCTCATACCTTGCTTATTTCTTAAAACAAAATTTCTAGCTCCTTACTTTTCAAATGGATTTGAACTTCAAGTTTCACGGAGACAAGATGATTTTAGGTAATAATTGAAACCATTTCTCTTTGAATCATCAATGTGAGGTTTACTAAAAGTTTGCAATAGGACTTAATCATTTCTTGATTCTTTAACAATACGGTACCAATCCGTAAAGTTTCTTGTCAGACTTAACAGTATTTCTATCTCATTTACTAGACTAGCGCATGGTAGATAAGGATGCCAATTCTACAAATTTAATTCAAAATACTATTCAGACTATGTTCATGAAAATTACTTCATGTTTTAATCTAATTACTAATGAACTCCCACTTAACACAACATCCCTCATAGTTGTTTAGTGGTACACAATCCATATCCACTACACCAAAACCGATCATCACGTGAGATGATGTATCTTCAATGGTGAACATCAACATGTTGATCATATCATCCATATGACTCGTGTTCAATCTTTCGGTTTCCTGTGTTCCGAAGCCATGTTTGTACATGCTAGGATCGTCAAGCAAACCCAAGTATTTCCGCGTGTGCAATATGGCTTACACCTGTTGTATCTGAACATAGAATCTATCACATCCGATCATCACGAGATGCTTCGAGATGACGAACTGTAGCGACGGTGCATACGAGGGGAGAACATTTTATTATCTTAATATTAATGTGAGGGATCATCTTATAATGCTACCGTCGCGATCTAAGCAAGATAAGATGCATAAAGGATTTACATCACATGCAATTCATTATATGTGATATGATATGTCCTTTTTCTTGTGCTTTTGATCTCCATCTCCAAAATACACGAGCATGATCTCCATCATTACCAGCATTGCACCAACGTCCATGGCGCCGCTTCATGGTTGTCCATCACTTATAGCTACTATAACAACTAGTTGAAAGTTGAAATAAAGCTATTACATGATGAATAGACACGCGGGTCTTAACAAATTTAAAGACAACCATTAGGCTCCTGCCGGTTGACACAATACAATAATGAACATCTCATACATCAAATATACTCATCATCACATCATGACCATATCACATCACCAAACCCTGCAAAAACAAGTTAGACGCCTCTAATTTGGTTTGCATATTTTACGTGGTTTAGGGTTTTCGAGTAAGATCCAATCTACCTACGAACATGAACCACAACGGTGATACTAATGTTGTCAATTGAAAGAGTAAATTGAGTCTTAACTATGGTGAGAGATACAGACACCCGCAAAGCCACTTATGCAATACAAGTTGCATGTCAAGCGTGGAGCAAGTCTCATGAGACGCGGTCATGTAAAGTTAGCCCGGGCCGCTTCATCCCACCATCCCGCAAGATGCAAAGTACACTAACCAAAAAATAACAAGAGCATCAACGTCCACAAAACCATTGTGTTCTACTCGTGCAACAGATCTATGCATAGACACGGCTCTGATACCACTGATGGGTTCGTTGCATGGAAAACAAAAAAAATTCTACCGTGAACATGAACAGAAACCAAGATCCAATCTAGGAAGAAGCAAGATCTAATCTACCAAGATCGAAGCAACGAGAAGATCATGAGACTAACCCTCGAAGATTTCAAAGCCTACGAGATTAGATCTCAGTGTTGATGTAGTCGATCGTCCAGTGATGCAATCCGGCACTTCCGTACTCGGTCGTGCGTACGGTGTCGATGAAGCCCGTCCTCTCCCCGTTCCAGCGGGCAGCGGAGGTCTGGTAGATCCCCTCGAAATCCCATCAGCACGACGGCGTGGTGGTGGTGGTGGAGGAGAAAACTTGTAGGGCTTCGCCAAGCCAAAGCAGATGTGTAGTGGAGGGGAGAGGGGGCGCCAGGGCTAGGGTTTCAAGGGTGTGCGCCCCCTTGCCCCCTCCCCTCTTTATATAGGGGGGAGGGTCGGTTTGGGTGGCCCCCCAACCCCCTAGATCCATCTAGGGCCGGCGGCCAAGGAGGGGGGAGTTTTCTTCCCCCCAAGTTGATCCCCCTTAGGGTTTTGGGGAACCCTAGTGGGCTGTCCGACTTGGGCCTTGAGGGCCATGTGCCCCTGGCCCATTAGGCTAGGGTGCATCCCCTCGGCCCATGCTAGGCCTCCTAGGGTCGTGGGCCCAATGGTGGGACCCCCAGAACCTTCTAGAACCTTCCCGGTCTTTCACCGGAAAAATCCCGAACTTTTCCGAAACCTAGAAATCAACTTCCCTTATATGAATCTTATTCTCCGGACCAATCCGGACCTCCTCGTGATGTCCTGGATCCCATCCGAGACTCCAAACAAACTTTGTCTCCATCTCGTATTCCGAATCTACTTATGCGACGTCGAACCTTAAGCGCGTCACCCTACGGTTCATGAACTATGCAGACATGGTCGAGACTCCTCTCCGACCAATAACCAATAGCGGGACTGGAGATCCATAATGGCTCCCACACATTCAGTGATAACTTAGTGATCGATTGAACCATTTACATACGATCTGATTCCCTTTGTCACGCGATACTTTACTTGTCCGAGGTTCGATCATCGGTATCTCCATACCTAGTTCAACCTCGACAAGTACTCTTTACTCGCACCGTGGTATGTCATCTTTTGTGACCTAGTCACATGCTTGCAAGCTAATTAGACGACATTCCACCGAGAGGGCCAGAGTATATCTATCCATCATCGGGATGGACAAATCCCACTCTTGATCCATATGCCTCAACTCATACTTTCCGAATACTTAATCCCATATTTATAACCACCCATTTACGCAATGACGTTTGATGTAATCAAAGTACCCTTCTGGTGTAATTGATTTACATGATCTCATGGTTGAAGGAATTGGTAACTATGCATCGAAAGCTTATAGCAAGTTGGACTTAATGACTTGATCTCATGCTACGCTTATTTGGCTGTATGTCCATTATATCATTCACCCAATGACACAACCTTGTTATTAACAACATCCAATGTTCATGATCACGAAACCATGATCATCTATTAATCAACAAGCTAGTTATACAAGAGGCTTACTAGGGACTCCTTGTTGTTTACATAACACACATGTATCAATGTTTCGGTTAATACAATTATAGCATGGGATGTAAACATTTATCATGAACACTAAGATATAACAATAACTAATTTATTATTGCCTCTTGGGCATATCTCCAACAACCTTAGCGGCGCGTTAGTACTAGCAAGGAGGCATCGCTTCGACAGTCTGCGTCATGTTAATGCTGATGCCTCGCCTGCTGAGCGGCTGCCACCTACCTCTGCCAATGAAATTAATGCCATTACCAAGCGTGCTGTCATCTCGGCTGCCTCCGGCGTATAAAGAGGGGGGCGCCGCTGGGCTGCCTCATCCCCTTATCACAACTCGAGCCGCCGCACAACCTCCACCGTAGGGCCTCCCACACCACCTCTCTCACAACCCCCGCGAGGGAATCCATGACCGGTCCAGGTGGCTAGCGAGATGGTCAACGTTGCGGGCATGACTGTCGCGGATGGGGCCGCCGTGCTGGAGCAGCATCACCCCCACGCTCGATGTCGCATGCGTTGTCATCGTCTTCGCAGGAGGTGAGGTGCTTCGAGTTCCTCCTCCGCATAGGCAATGACCCGCTCGGCATCAAGCAGCTCCCGGACAAGTTCGTCGACGACGCCGAGCTAGCCAAGTTGCAACTGCGGCTTTTGCCGGTGGCCTATCGAGGTCTGGTTCGACGGGGATGGCAAGATGTACCTGCACACCGGGTGGGAGAAGTTTGCCCGCGAGCAAAACCACGAGGCCGGCTGCCTTCTAACTTTCCTCTACGAAGACGACAGAGAGGCCCGTCAAGATGTTCGACAAGACATCCTGCCGCAGGAACTACCGCACCGATGGTGAGGACACCGGCAATTAGCATTGTTAGAATGTTCTTTCTTTGCAGCGAAGATGGCCACCGGCCAATTAAAACCAGTATTGTAGGTTTTTGAATGTTCTTCCACAGATGCGAAAAGACGAAGACCGGACACATCAGCCGCCTGCTGTATTTTCTAGTTCTGGTGACTGGGTATTTATGAGTGTTCTTTGTTTGTAGCGAAGAAAGTCAAGACCACAAAAAGACACTAGTTAGGTTTCGGCTATGTACTAGTTTATGTAATGTTTCTATTTGTTTAAATAAAAATAAAACTAATTAGGTAAAAAATTATGTGCCGGGCTGTTTGGGGCACTTCATACGCAAACGGATGCACGGTGAAAAAATGACCATTTTCACGTCCACGGAACGACGGAAACAGATGCAGTCGATCGTTTTTAGCGTCCAATTTACGTCGGACCATTGGGATGGCCTTAATATTTGATTCCCAACAGGCCAATCAGCATAAAACGCAGTAGGTGCCAGAGCAGCAGCCAGCACATGCATAGTACCATACCAATGCTCAAGATCCTGAGTCTGGCACTTTCAGTTAAGTCTGTTGATCTCGAACCTGAATATATGGGTCAAAAAGTAAACGGGTGCCTTTCCAACACGCGAAATCGTTCGAGATGTTGTGGACCATAGTCCCTACCATGACCGTCCTCTTCTCGACAGTGCCTTTCCGTTATATTTCACAGTATCAGCACGCGCGTCGTGCTGTGTTCATGTTGAACAGGGTGGGAAACATCCAATTAAATGCCGGAATAGAAAGATGCCTAATTGCCAAGATTGTAGTAGCAGCGTTCGCTGTTTTAGGGTAGAACGTTATTAGAGAGGGAGGGACATTGCGGAATATGATTGATGTTGTATTAAGCTTCATGAACGAGTATATATAGTGGTACAAGAATTGAAGGCTAAGATAGCTCTCCTAGAGATAAAGTCGAAGACGGATTGTAAATCCTAAACTACCAAATACATGCATATGGAATATATCTCTAACATCCCCCCACAACGATAGCGTCGTGAACAATTGGAGCGTCGCGGACGGTCTGGAGAGAAATCGAAGTAGAACCAGTGGGCTGATATCCCCTGCAGTCACGGTGGGAGCGTCATGGACGGTGTTGCAGCCTGGTAGCTTGGACAATAGAGAGGAAACTGTTGAGTCTCAGGTGAGGCGGTAGCCCTTTGTGCTGATATCAGATTAGCCGAGAGCGTTTGGCGTTGTAGCCTTGGTCGAAGTTGCCGTGCGAGGGGTTGCCATGGTCGTTGTCCTGGTCGGGTGCCGGTGTCGAGGTAGCCACATGAAGCCGGAAGCGCATAATGCGCGAGGAGAGTGAAGGAGACGCGTCGGGCAGTCGTCGAAGATGGGTGTCGATGCCGATTCGATGTAGTCCGAACCATCCAGGACGAGGTGCGACACTAGTTTTGCTAGAACCACGTGCACGTTGGGGACGAAGGCATACTCCGGTTTGCCAGAACCGAGTACGCGTAGAAGAAGTCGGTGACGCGGTCCAGGCAGTCGTAGAAGAGGCGATACCGAGGAAGACAATGTCAAAGCAAAGGAGGGCGAGGCGCCGATCCGAGCTTGCCAGGCCCGGGGACGCGTCGGGGACGAAGTCATGGGCCGGTGTTGCCAGTACTGGGCGTGCGACGGCAGGGACCATCAAGGAGCATGTGCCAGTGTTAGTGGGACCAGCAGAGGAGGCCTCCAGAGCGGCGACGAGACGCAGAGCGGCGAAGAGGAGGGGTGCCGATGCAGTCCGTGGTTGTCGGAGTAGACGAAGTAGTCGAGGACGAGACGATGACTCTGGCGACGAGGTCGTGGTGGACGGAGACGTAGAAGGCGGCGAAAAGTAGCGGCACCCTGGTGTGGCCATGTTGGGCGCCTAGACTGTAGAGGTAGTCGGCGGGACCTGCGACGACCAGAAGTGGTCATGCAGGTTACCTGAGGTGGCGCGGTAGCGGTACTCGAAGTAGGCGAGGAAGAACCCGGCTGCGTGACGAAGACCTTGCGCTGACGTGGCGATGCACGCCAAGGGAGGCGGTGGTAGCCTTTGACGTCAGTGCGCGGGGATAGCGAAGTAGACTGCGTGCAGCGACATCACGGCCCGAGGGGAGCGGAGTAGCTGCAGGGCATGAGTCGGTGTAGCGGCGGGAGGCTACCAGCGACGTACATGCCTCGAAATGCGCATCGGAGGCCGGTAGCGTGGACCAAAGACGATGTCGCTGCGGCCCGAAGGGGCGACGGAACGGCAGCCCGATGCTTGATCGGTGGTAGACGCGTGCTCGGTGACGTGTTTGGCTTAGACGTGCACTAGCTCGGCTGATCAGACCAAAGTTGCACGTACATACCATGGCGTGGACGGTGACGCAGATCAGAATCGATGCGCCGCTTGTCGGTGATGTCCCGGGGATGACGGTGAAGACAGACTGGTGATGGAGACTGCGCGGCTGAGACAGCCTGCTGGTCGCACGTAGGCGTCTCATGTGTGACGCGTGCGGCCGTTCCGCGCGGTTGATGAAGATGGCCGGTGCCGATCGACGCCGTTGTCAGTAGATGCGTGTAGGTAGACAACAACGATTGACGACTCAATCCGATCTAAGATCGGTAAACCAAAAAAGAAATGGTCCGTCGAGCGACCGACGAACAAAGAAGAACCAATTTATAGATCAGAAAAAAATACAAGTGCAGCTAATCAATCGATCGGCGGACGAACCCTCGTACGGGTTGCGCGTCCTCCGGAGTAGGCCATGGAGATCGGCCTCCCAGGGGCGACGCGGAAGCTTATGCAGCGGCTAAGTCAAGGAGTGTCTGTTCTGATACAATGTAGAACCATAGAGAGGCAGATGAATTGGCGGAACATAATTGATGTTGTATTGAGCCTCGTGGACGAGTATATATAGTGGTACAAGGCTAAGATATGGTAAGATGAATTGTAAATTCTAAACTACTAAATACATACACATGGAATATATCTCTAACATTTAGGTAGGTGACAAACTCTTGGATTCCTGAAATTTCAAAAGCATTCTGGTATACTGATTTTACCGTTCGCCCGTACCCGCATCGTGGTAACTATTCTGCTTAAGAAATTGGCCGGTCTATGCCTACTCAAAGAGCTGGTATTTGACTTCCCTTGTTCAGATTGCTTTTTTCAGGGAGAACTGTCTCACTTCACCAGCACACACAAACCTACAAATATAGGCGAGAACAAGGACATGTGATTGCATTTGCGCCGAAAAGATATTATGAGATGGTACCCAGTGTACACACCTAGCTAGAGTAAGACAGCCTGCGGTTAGGACAGAGTCCTCATCATGCTAAGCCCCACACAAAGCCTAGGGATCTGGGGAACTTCCCCTTAAAGTTACTTATCCGTAGCTATTATACAATGATGGGTCAAGTGGTGCAAAATTCGACTCCATAAATTCCGATCTCTTTGCCACTTTCATGTGCCTCTAGAAGACTAAACATGCCCTAGGTACTTTTTATTTTCCTCACAGGAGCTCCAAAGAAGGGGCCAAAACCCCAAAATGGCACAACCAAGGCTACATGTAGCCTGGTATTTTCAAAAGACAAAACTAGGTATTTAAATATTTTTAAATAAACTTTCACTTATACAGATACCTAAAGATGGTTTATGTGAATGTCTAAAATTTTGGATACAAAGTTGCAGAAGTGTGAATAGGCATTAATTTATATCTGGGTCATCACATTTTTTTTCCCTCCGTGGATCACTGATGAAAACATAATTGGATCAAATTCTGTGCGCACACAGTAGAGATTCAGAAGTACCTTTTATAAAAAAATGTATAGTATACTTTTACAGAGAAAAAAATGATTTTTTGAGTTTTTTTAAATAAATGAGATAAATGTTGCTCGGGCTTTCTTTAGGTTTATGGCCACAATGTACAGTGAATCATCACCCTTACGGATGTGCAATTAAACTTCTATGGTCTACAAAATGTCCACGGCAGCAGATTTTGTTTTGCAAGATTTTCTGTTATTGCTGTTGAAATATGGTGGTAGTGGCCCATATTAGATTGCTGTTTTTTCTATAAATTTTAAATGTCGACAGCCCATGTGAGTTTAATACAAGTTGATGACAACTCACAATAGAGTGGCAAGAGGAGTGGTAGCAAAGTTTAGTCCTGAATGAAAAGTTGGAGAAAGTTAGACCACTAGTAAATGAGTGAGAAGAGGAGTGGTACACACTACTCCTTCTCATCCTCCTCCTCTCGACTTGAGTTGACGCGAAACTTGCGATGTGGGTGTGGCCCATGTTTCTTACGGATTCCTGAACCTATATAGTTTTTTGTCCGGCTGCCGCGGAAACACATCTGATATACACGAGTTAGATTTTTTGCCATCTCTCTCTGCTTGCGCCGCCATGCGCCACAGCCTACTCGATCCCACCCACCGGCGAGCACCGGCGAACGAGAGAGCAGGTCTCTGGATTCACTCGCCCTTACAATCTTGTACGGGAGAGGGTGAATTAGCTTTTTGGGAAGCGCGCTACGACAACTGCTCAAGCATTTCATCACAGTCTCTTGTGTCCAAGTTGGCGTGTGCTACCTATCGTCGCCTTCAACCTCATCTACTTGGAGCCGTCTTCACCAACATTTTCATTAGCAACGTTACTACTGTGACGACAACTGCAACACCTCCACTAGATCAGTATGTGCGACATATCCCCTGCTCTGTTTAGCAATGGTTATTGTACCGTATGCGCAGTTGGTGTTCAAGTTTCACATTCTAGTAGTTGTTCTAGTTATATTTTACATTCTAGAATTACCTGTCTCTAGAATTAATAATAGAAATTGTGCCTAATTCTCTTGGGTTATGCATGTGTCTCCTGCGCTGTGCATATGCCATGTGTGCTGCCGTGGTCAGCAAAGCTGGTTTTCTAGTATATGTGTCTGTTAGACTGCTCATAGTAGTGAGAGTAACATAGGTAGTAGCATCACATATCTCAAGATGTTTTGGTGACATGGCATAGCAATAAGTGAAAAAAAAGTGATGTGGTAACTAGCTATGTTACCATAACATTACACATCCCAAGATAAGATAAGTCTACAACATAATATATGACACAATACATGAATCCACGTATAAATTACTACCCACTATGAGAGTAGTAACATAAAGTAGTAACATGTGTATGTTACTACTTTAGGGCATCTCCAGCGGTGCGACGCAAATGGTCGCTGAGCGACCGTTTTCGTCCGCCGTGACCGGAAATGCGTCTGGGCCCTGCTTCAGCGGGGCGACGCAAAGTGACCGGCCCATCCGCAGAGACGCAAACCTGGCCCAAATATGCGCCAGGTTTGCGTCTCCGCGGACACTGCGCGGTCGCGCCGAGTGACCGCCGAAAAAGACGTAGGACCCGCGCGTCAGTGGCAGGGAGGCCGATATTATTCCCGCCACTGGCCATTCCCCACGCGAAAAAGCAAACTAGACCGGCACGAAACAGTTCAGAAGCGATGGACGTCCTCGCCGCCGCAGCCACGCCATGGATGCGGAGAAAACCCTCGCACCAGCCGCCGCCCCACACTCCCCCGTAGCCACGACCGTAGCCACAATGGAGGCTCCGCCGGAAGCAAAGCGGGCCGGCACCGGCGGCGGCCGGGAGGCAAAGGCGAAGGCGGCAAAGAAGGTGCTCTCCCTGGAGGAGAAAGTGATCGAGGCCGCGAAACGCCGCGGCCGGCGCAGGAACCAGAAGATGAAGAGTGCCGCGGCCGCCAACCAGCAGGCCTGGCAGATGCAGATCAAAGCCGACGTCGCGCAAGTAGCCCTCCATCCAACCTTAGCGGAGGGCTACATGCTCGTCAAGAGAGAGGGGATCGCCGGCGTCGCTCCTCCGGCCTCGTCGGTGAGCTCGGTAAGTTCCCAGCTGCGCCGGAACTCCCGCTCCCTTGCAGGGCCACCCGGCGTCGCGGTTCGCGTCCGGCCTGCCGCCGGTGGAGTTGACCCGGGCGGCGGAGCAGTTCAACGGGGCAGCGGTTCCCGACCTCAACCGGACGCCTAGAAGCGGTGACTCCTGCCTGGGCGCGACACAGAAGACGCGCCAGGTGCCGGAGGAGAGCATGCCACAGCCCCGCATCCTGTTCGACGAAATGGCGGCGGCTGCCCCGACGATGGACGACCCGGTACGTGAGCTCTCTCAATGTGTGCGGTTGCCGTGTTTCATGCGTCTGACGTCCGGTGATTCGTAGGAGTATTGGAAGGACCACCGTGAGTCTGACATCCAGGAAATTATCTTCGGCGGCGGCTTCGTTCGCGGTGATCCGGCCGGGACATGCCCGCAGGATGACTGGGCGCCAACGGAAGATGATCGGGCGGAGGACATCGAAACCGCACGCCTGTTCGCCACCCAGCAGACGCAGCCAACGCCCATGTCCGTCGACGACTTCGACGACGCGCCACCACAGCCTGGCATTGCTAGGAAGAAGAAGGGGAGAGCCGCAGGACACAAGGCTTCGTCGACGAAGAGGATACGTGTTTGTGCGAAGCATGGCTTGCAACGAGCCATGATTGCATTAATGGCGCGCAGCAAAAGGGCAAGGTCTATTGGGCCAAGGTCTTGCAGCAGTACAACGAGACCAGGCTGCACCCACCCTACCATATCACAAGCCCTCAGACGGAAGAGTCCCTCCGAAAAAGATGGAACTACATCAAGCAAGAGACAAGCAAGTTCTGCTCGGCGGTCGAACATGCTATTAACAACCCCGTAAGCGGCGCTGGCGTCATGACAGTGGTAAACACGATAGAACCATCATCATTCAACACTATTTTCATCATTGTATGTACATCATTGGCGGCTATGACTGCAGGTATCCCGGCATAAGAAGAGCTTCCATATGGTCCATTGCTGGGACGTGCTGAAGGGCGCCAACAAGTGGATGACAAGCTTTGCGTCCTACAACGAAGCTGTGAGGAATGGGAGAGCGATCAACCTCGACGGCGAGGACGACGATCAAGGCCGTCCAGCCCTTCCACCTCGTCCCCGAGGCCACAAGGCTACCAAGGCCGATCTACAACGGGAGGCGCAGACCCTTGCGTTCACCATGAGCATGGAGAAGATGATGGCCGACAATCGTGCCGCCTTGGCTACTAGGGACGAGAAGAGGCGTCTGGAAAAAGAGACCGCAGCTGCCATCTACCACAACCTCGCCAAAGAGGTAATTGAGGTCCAAAAGGCAGACGCTGAGGCCAAATTGCTTGACACCGACGCTAGGAGGATGGACGCCCAGGCCAAGATCCTTGCAGAGGACACTAGGATCATGCTAGCCGACTTGAGCAGTGTCGACGACGACACCAGGGCCTGGTTCATGAAGATGCGCGCCGAAATCCGCGAGACGCCTGATCGCCGGCGCCATGCGCCCAGCACCTTGGCCTCCTTTTGGACATTTTTATTGCTGTTCAGGCCTTGTTGTGCCCATTTTGGTCTCCACTTTGCGTCGTACGATATGCAAAGTGGGATGAACTGTTTCGGTCCTCAAATTGCGGCTGTAAAATTTGGTGCAAAGTTGATGCGTGCTTCTATTTTTTGAATTCTGGCCTGCGCCCAAAATGCGTCGCCTCACTGGAGCCAGCCCCAGACGCAAACGGATACGCGACCATTTCCGCGTCCGCCTGGCGACGCAAACGGACGCCCGCGAACATTTTGCGTGTCCGAAATGCGTCGCGCCGCTGAAGATGCCTTGCCTTACTCTCCACTATGACAAGGAAGAATCAACGACGGTTACGTTCTTACCTCAGTTTCATTGTACGCAGGCGCATATGTCAAGGCAAGCTGCGAGTAGTACGATGGTGATCAAGCTCTTGCTCACGTACTCAAAACCACACAAAGCAGATCAATCCGTAGCAGACGCCTGATAGTGCTCTCCCTCTGAAATATCTATGGCGTCCGTACATACTGAAATGGCCCGTCTGATCTCACTCATCTTTGCTTTTAACAGTTTAATTAAGTACGGTTACTTTATCGTGTGCACTTGTCTATACTCTTTATTCAGGGTGTGCAAATACCGTTTCATGGTTGGACTAGACCGGAAGTGGAGTTTGAAAATATGAAAGGAAATAAACTAGACATCTAGACATCACACTAGTGGAGAAGAGGCCTTTTGCCGCGGGTGGTAAGCCCCTTTTGTCGCGGGCGGCCAGCCGCGACAACGGAGGCGCGATAAAAGGTCTACCTTTTGTCGCGGGTCTGTTACCACCCGCGACATATGGTCGACCACGTGGCAGACGCGGGGCGCGCAGTGGACAGACCCTTTTGTCGCGGGCGGTATTACCACCGCGGCAAAAGGTCCTCGACGTGGCGCCCAGAAACCTGCTGCTTTAGGGTTTGAGGGATGCAGCCCCCCCCCCGCCCCCGCCCCCTTTTATTCGAAATAAAAGTTGCATATATTTATACGCTACTAGAAGTTGTACACACGTTCATTTATATATAGATTGATCAACCAAATATTGGAAACAAAAGTCGATTCCCCTTACATATATATATACATGAGCTCACGACTACCGGGACTAATTAAATTTTGGGAGAGGGAGAGCGTCTATTTGGACTAAACAAGCCGTTGTTGTCTATTATTTCTCTAAGCAAAACTCCCGCCACTTCCTCCGCAATTCCTAGTAGGTGTTCCTTTGGTTCGAGTGTGTCCCGCATGTAGTCGACCTATATAGGAAAATGAGATGATGAGTATGACTATATCAATGTTGATAACGAAATATTGACGAAAATAAATAAAGTTGTGAATGTTATTGCTTACGTTGAATTTATTATTGTTCTGCTTCAACATGCGAATGAACTCGCAAACGTAGTATCCACATAGATTCGTCCTTTGTGGCTGCTGGGCGCACGGTACAGTAGTAAATGTTAGCTTCTCTGCCCAGGTACCCTTAATGTTTTTCTTGAAAGCTTTCCAAGTCCTGCCAGGCAAAAGAATGATTGAATGAGTGGATAATTAATTGATATCTCACGAAAGATATAGCGCGGCGATGAAGGAAATTACACTTGGAGCAACTTCTGCAGGTCGCGGAACCCGTCCAGGCCTCTACTCATTGGGTCCCTTACTTCAACTATTCCCTTATCAAGTTGAATGTCTAGTAGAATCCAGTGGAAGCTGCACATGTTTATGTATATACGTCAGGAATTACACTTAACATCGAGTAAGCAAAACTGAATGTGCATAAAAGATCATTAAGACTCTCACTCGTAGTTGTAAGGAAACAGTATTGAATCACAGAAATTTTGCTCCCCCAAAAACCTTAGTAGGTTTCCCCCGTATCTAACGCGCTATGCTTTACCGTTTGAACATGTACTTTATCTGGGTCAACAAACCCAATATTGATAATATTATTACTTTTGCATTCACTGATCTTCAGTCTGCATAAGAGAACACATAAGATATAATGAGTATATGCAATGAAAACGAACATGAACTGAATGAAAATGAATTTAGATGTAGTTAACAACTTACAAGCAATAGCAGCTCATGAGAGATTTGTCGAGGGCTTCTAAATTGTATAACTGCCAGAGTTCATTCATCTCAATATGGATCTCCTCCTTTCGGTAGTAATATTCACGTGGGATCTTCGCCACGATGTACTTTTGGTTCTCCTTGCACGCATCAAGGTACCACTGATGCAAATTCCGCATATGCGTTGGCATTTTATCCAGCCGCTCTCTACTGACCAAGTCGGCCCCGTAGACAAATGTAGGAGCTATGTCAGCAAAGGGTAGTGCAACATCTGCGGCACTCAGCAATTCCTCCACGGTACAGGACATCGAAGCCGCTAGCGCCTCAGCTTCTTCCATATTGAAACCTTCACCATGTTCCCGGTACAGCTTGGGAACATCAAACACTTTGAGTGCTGGGATCGATTGTTTGGCCTGTTCTCCGAGCTGGGAAACTTCCTTTCTTTTTTTGCCTTTTGTCGTTTGCTTGGGCGCCTTAAGGGGTGCACTTGTCTTCTTCCCGGCTGATGATTTGCTCGTGCTAGCACTATCCTTCTCCTTAGCCTTGCCATCCTCCTTCTTCTTAGCCTCGTCATCCTCCTTCTTCTTCTTAGCCTCGTCATCCTCCTTCTTCTTCTTAGCCTTGTCATCAATTACCTTCGCAAGGTGGCGTGTATAGTCATCCTTTTTCTCGTGCAAGTCATATTGCGATGGTGTGTTCAGAAAAGAAGTAGCATATGCTATTTGCTTCTCGGTGTATGGCTCTGGCGCTGGAGGTTTTGGCTTATGGAAATGATCATAGTTGTGTTTCGCAACAGCGGCCGCATTTTCCTCGACAGTAAGATCCCAAGGACGGGGGGGAGGAACCTTTGGTACTCTTGGGAGGGGCGACAACTTGCGGGTAGGACTCTTGAAACGCTTCCGGCCGGGTGCATACCGAGTCTTAGTGGGCGGAGGCGGCGGCGCTGGAGATGGAGATGGACTACGGATGTCGTGGTCGACGTCGTACCCATGGGGTGATGGTGTCGACATGTGATCAGTAGGAGGAGGTGATGGTGGCCTGCGATCACCTGGAGGAGGTGATGGTGATGGTGGCCTGCGATCACCTGGAGGAGGTGATGGTGACCTGGGACGACTGGTACTAGGGGCTACCCAGCCTGGCAGCTTGATGTTCTTCTTTTCCCAGAGAATGATTTCTCCCAGCAACTCTCGGAGTGTAACCCCCATCACCTCCAGGGATATCGAGCTGCAATGTCTCCCACGACGGTACAACTGAATCCACCCCGACACGAGCATAGCCAGCTGGAATCTCATTGCCATGCCATGTTGCCGGCTCACCTTCATCTCCAAATGCAGGTAAGACATAGCCGACCGCCACCTTAACAGATACGTTCCTGAACACGTCATGGAGATCACAAGGTGTTTGCTCCTTGATTCCATCCATGGGGTCGCCAGGACCGCCATCTATCATCTTCAAAGGCGGTGCCACCTCCGAGTCGGCAACGCTGCTGTCTCGCTGCTGAGATATGCCGGCGGTATTATCTGGCTGGCGCTGTCCTTTTAGTTCATTTATCTCCAGCTATTGCTGCTGAATCTCCCGCTGCTGCTGGTCAAGTCGGCATTGGAACTCGGCCATCCGGTCATTCTGCACCTGCAGCTCGCGTTGTTTAGCTCTCGCTCGGCTTCTATAAGTCTCCGCGTCGGCCGGAAACCCAAGCGACCACGGAACACTAGGGCCGAAGCCTCTTGTTCGTCCTCCCTTCTCGGGATTACCGAGGACAAGCGTCAACAAGTCTTTCTCTCTATCGGGAGCAAACTTTAGTTTTCCCGCCTTTATTTCTGTCGTCACTTCAATCCATTTTTCCCTGGGTACCCTAACCCTGCTGTCACTTTCAACAATGTTCCCTGTCTTCATGTCATACTCACAGCCATGCGCGAGGAACCAATTTCGAGCCCTAATGTCCCATCCTTCTCGCGTGGGTTCTGGAGTGATCCCATTCCGCTCCATCTCAGCCTCTTGTGCATCCCACTTAGGCATGGCTACTTCGTAGCCCCCTCGCCCCGTATGATGGTGATATTTCTTCTCGCTTGCATTCTTCTGGTTTTTCTTGGACAGGTTCACAGCCTCCTCTGATTCTTTGTACTTCACAAATTCTTCCCAATTATGCTCCTGCTTCGATAGATAGTTCTCGAATACTGGAGGCTTCTTCTCGCCTTATAAGTTGCCCATAACCGGTTCTTATACGCCCGGAAAAGTTCCCCCATCTTCTTAAGAGCCCATTTCTTCACTAGCGCCCTCTGCTTAGCATTCTCAGACTCCGATCCCAGATCTGGCAAAGTGAAATGTGCCATGAGGTCGTCAAAAAGTGTGTTTTTGTACCTATCGGCAACCTGATTTTCGGACACCTTCTTGGTCTTGTTCCATTCTCTAATAGTGATCGGGAGAGAATCCCTAACCAGAACTCCGCACTGATTTTTAAATTTCGTTCTGACAACTGAGGGTGCCACAGGTTGGCCTTCCGGTGATATAGCTTCAATTGTGAAGTGGTCTTTTTTGGTCAACTTCTTTGCCGGGCCTCGTTTGTCCAACTTATCTTCGGAGGCCTAAGAGAATAAAAATTAATTAATTTATATACATATGTACATATAGAATTCCATTAATATATCTATACTAATCGTATACCTCGTCATCACCGGAGCCGTCGGCTTCTCCATCACCGGAGCCGTCGGCTTCTCCAGCACCGGAGCCGCCGGCTTCTCCATGATCACCGGAGCCGCCGGCTTCTCCATGATCACCGGAGCCGCCGGCTTCTCCATCACCATCGCGGATTATGTTCGCGAAAATGTCTTCCTGTTCCAAGTCCCGTTCGAATGGATCCATTGTTTCTGCAAAAAATTAAATCGATAAGTACATGTTCTAACCCAAACCAAACCCTAACCCTAGCTAACCAAAAACTAAACTAACCCTAGAGGGAGAGAAGAGGGGAGTTGCGGCGTCGGTGGTTTCGCGAGAGGGAGAGAGAGGTGTTTGCGAGAGGGAGAGGGCTGGTGTCGGCGTCGGTTGTTCGCGAGAGGGAGAGAAGAGAGGGAGTTGCGGCGTCGATGGTTTTCGCGAGAGGGAGAGAAGAGAGGGAGTTGCGGCGTCGGTGATTTTCGCGAGAGGGAGAGAGATGTGTTGGCGAGAGGGAGAGGGCGCGCCGGTGTCGGCGTCGGTTGTTCGCGAGAAGGGAGAGAAGAGGGGAGTTGCGGCGTCGATGGTTTTCGCGAGAGGGCGAGAAAAGAGGGAGTTGCGGCGTCGGTGTCGGCGTCGGTACTATACTAACTATATACTAACTATATACAAGATAACTAGCTATACTAACTATATACAAGATAAAATATACAAAATAAACTAACTATTTAACCATATACAAAATAGCTATAAACTAACTATTTAACAATATACAAAATCACTAACTATTTAACCATTAAATAATTACATAAAACTAATAATAACAAAATAACCAATTACATAAAACTAATAATAACTAATTACATAAAACTAATAATAACTAATTACATAAAACTAATAATAACAAAATAACAAAAAAAAGGCCAAGGCCGGCGCCGCTCTATGCGGCGCACGAGGCGGCGCACGAGCTGAGGGAATCGAGCTCGCGGCGCGGCGCGGCGCGGCGGCCCCGAGCTGCGATCGGAGGAGCGGCGGCGCGGCACGGCGGCGCGCGCGCGGCGAGAGGCGGCCGAGGCGGCGCACGAGCGCGGAGGCTCGACGAGGAGGCGCCGGAGGAGGTCGAGGCAGCGACGGCGGCGCGACGGAAATTTTCGGCAGGCGGCGGATTCGCTAAGTGTTGGCCTCCGGGTGTCGCGGGTGGAGGCACCGCCCGCGGCGCCCAGGTTATATACCTACCCCCTTTTATCGCGGGTGGTGGCACGACCCGCGATAAAAGGCCTTATCGCGGCTCATGCCACCACCCGCGATAAAGGGGGCTATATCGCGGGCCGTGGCTCGACCCGCGACAAAGGGGTAGGAGGAGGAGATGGCTGATCCGTGGCATCCAACGGCTCTGGCCGTTTGAATCCAACGGCCTAGAGCCGTTGGATGGGTTGTGCCACGGATCAGCCATCTCCCCCTCTTCACCCCTTTTTTTCTATTTTAACTTAATAAAACTATTATTTCAATAACTTTTGAATGGTAACTCAAATACAAAAGTTTTATATATGAAAATTGATCAGAAAAATCCAATGAACATGAATATGACATCCATATAACTATTTGCATCTCGCATCATATCAAATGTTTCACCGCTTCCACGTGCCTCGCCCCGCCGACGCCGGCGTGCGACGTGTAGCCACCGCTACCACGTGCCTCGCCCCGCCGACGCCGGCGTGCGACGTGTAGCCACCGCTTACACGTGCCATGCCCCGCGTGCGCTATATAGAGCGACGAGTGCGGGCGCAACCACACGTCGCCACCGCCTCCGCTCATTCATCTCCGGGATGCCTCCACGTCGTCGAGGGGCGTCCGGTTTCCGTGGCGTTCGAGTGCGTCCGAGCGGTAGGTTCACCGCCGAGATACGCGCCGGTGGCTTCCGCCTCACCCTCGGCACATACAACACGCCGGAGGAGGCGGCGCACGCTTACGACGCGGCGGCGTGGCGCTTTCGGCGGCCAGGGCACGACATGAACTTCCCGGATGTTGAATCGCTAGAGGAGGCGGAGTTCCTCGCGCCACCGCCGTGCCTCGTCGACGACGAGGACCGTCGCCGGCATCACCAGGTGCAGCGCAGGATCGCTATCGCCGAGCGCGACGAGCAGTTGATGCGCCAGTGGAGGGCGCAGTCCCCCGACGCGTTCTTTGCTAACCTTAGGGCACAACGCAGGTCCAACAGGCGCCACCGTCGGGCCGTCGCCGCCTTCGAGCTCGAGAACCCGAATACAACTTGGACCGAAACGACCCTCGGTGGGATGACATTTGGACGGAGACAACCTCCGACGACGAGTAGAGACTAGATTAGTAATTTATCTATTTTATTGTAATTTCAATAAAGTCGTTGTCGGTTCTATTAGTTTAAATTTAGTTTATAAAGTCATTGTCGGTTGTTTTTGTTCAATAAAGTGGTTGACACGAAATTTATTACGATTGAACTGAAATTAAAGTACAGAGCTCAACTGAAAAATAAGATACATGGCCAGATTCGAATGTTGGAGCCATTCAATCATAGTCGTGCCTAGTCCTATAATATTCGCCACTGTAGTCATCAAAGTCGCCGACGTCATCGTCGCTAGCATCGGGGTCGCGGTTGTCGAACCTCGGCGGATGACCACGCGTGGGCTGGGATTGAGGGTAGCGCAGGCGGGGGCCACGATAGGCCATGACGCTCTGGAGAGTCCGGCCGCGCCACCACATCCGACGGCCGGCCTCGTTCAAGTTCGAAGGAGGCGGGCCGTCCTCCTCGTACCTGGCAACCGCCCTCTCACGCCGATTGATGAAAAAGCTGTCCCAAGTCGGGCTGTAGTCGGGATGCCACTGGGGATTCCTCCGCTGCTCAGGCGTGAGCTCGAAATAGTAGTGGTTTGTGATGGCCATCTCGCGTGGCACACCTACAGGGATAGGAGGGACCGGTACGCCTCCGACGCTCAGCAACCAGCCGGTCGGGATGCGGTAGCCGGGCGGGCAGGGGTAGTTCGAGGCGCAAAGCGCCTCCGCCTCCCGGGGTGTTAGACATACGATGGAAGCCATGGGAGAGAGTGATGAGGTTTGCAGATATGAGTCCAAGGCCTACATATATATAGTGGAAAAATGGCGGGAATGCGGGAAGAAAATAGGCGGGAACGAAGAGGCGCGCGAAACTTTCATCCCGGGTGGAGGCTCAAACCGGGACAAAAGACTGGGGGAGGCTTATCTAGGAGGGCCTTATCTGGGGGGATGATGTGCGGGTAACCTTTTGTCACGGTTGGTGGCTGCAACCGGGACTAAAGCTGTCGGCAGGATAAGGATGTGTCGGTAACCTTTTGTCACGGTTGGTGGTTGCAACCGGGACTAAAGCTGTCGGCAGGATAAGGAAGCGTGGGTGGACGCACTGCTCGATGAGATAAAGCATGTAGCACACGACGCCCTGTCGAAGGAACAAGACAAAGTAGAAGCGGTGCCGTGCCTATAAAAGGAGCATCAATACGCCTTGCCAAGCAGATCAACAAGCCAAGCACAGTTTCATTCCCATGGATGAAGGAAAGGGTTGGGAAATCTCCCGTGGCGCAGCTTCTCGAAGATGTCGTTGGTGCACACGCCCTACGGCATCTTCGGAAGCTGCTCCTCGGAAAAATTTCTTTTTCCCTCTAACAGTGTTGGGGAAAGGGTTCTCATTATTACATAAATGTAGAGATTGTCTTGGGAACTATATATGAAGAATACATTATTACATCGCCATCTAGTGTTGTGATCTTCTACGCCGTAGCCATGGAGAATCTTCATCATTTAGTAAGATGCTTGGGTCAATTTTCACCGTGAAGGGCGGAATTTCTTTAAACTTATTATAATCTTCTGACATGTCTGTCTTCTCATCCACTCCCACGATGTTTCTTTTCCCCGAAAGAACTATGTGGCGCTTTGGCTCCTCGGTTGATGTATTCTTTTGTTGATTTCTTTTTCTTGATTTGCTAGACATGTCCTTCACGTAGAAAACTTGAGCCACCTCGCTGGCTAGGACAAATGGCTCGTCCAGGTACGCAAGATTGTTGGGATCCACTGTTATCATACCGTACTTATCGTCAATATGTATACCGCTGAGCTTCACCCATTTGCACCGAAACAAAGGGACCTTAAAAGTGGGACCATAGTCAAGTTTCCATATCTCCTCTATGTATCCATAATATGTGGTGGTCTGCCCATTCTCGTCTTTTGCATCGAAGCGGACACCACTGTTTTGGTTGGTGCTCTTTTTATCTTGGTCCATCGTGTAAAATGTATTCCCATTTATCTCGTACCCTTGGAATGTACATATGTTTGAAGATGGTAACCTGGCCAACAAGTACAGCTGCTCCACAGCAGATGGGTCATTAATGAGATGTCTTTGCAACCAACTGCCGAAGGTATTCATGTGTTCACGTGTAATCAAGGACTCGGGCTGGCCCGGGTTTATTTCTCGTAAAGCATTCTTATGTTTCTCGATGTACGGAGCCACCAAGATGGAATTGTATAGAACTGTGTAGTGTGCTTGATTGAAAGAAATCTTGTCCCTGCACACCCTTGATTTCCTTCCTAGTGTGCCTTTTCCAGTCAGCCTCCCCTCATACCGAGATTCAGGAACACCAATCGGCTTAAGGTCAGGAAGAAAGTCAACACAAAACTCAATGACCTCCTCAGTTCCATAGCCCTTTGAGATACTTCCTTCCGGCCTAGCTCGGTTATGAACATATTTCTTTAAGACTCCCATGAACCTCTCGAAGGGGAACATATTGTGTAGAAATACAGGACCGAGAATTCTAATCTCTTCAATTAGTTGAACGAGGAGGTGCGTCATAATATTGAAGAAGGATGGTGGGAACAACAACTCGAAGCTGACAAGACATTCGACCACATCTTCCTGTAATCCTGACAAAGTTTCTGGATCCATTACCTTCTGAGAAATTGCGTTGAGGAATGCACATATCTTCACAATGGCTAGTCGAACATTTTCTGGTAGAAGTCCCCTCAATGCAACCGGAAGCAATTGTGTCATAAGCACGTGACAGTCATGGGACTTCAGGTTCTGGAATTTTTTCTCCTTCATATTTACTATCCCCTTTATATTCGACGAGAAACCAGACGGAACCTTGATACTGAATAGGGCTTCAAAAAAGATCTCCTTCTCTTGTTTGGTAAGAGCGTAGCTGGCAGGCCCTTCAAACTTCCCTGGATGCTTGCCGTCTCGTCCTTTATGATGTTTCTGGTCCTCACGTGCTTCTGTTGTATCTTTTGACTTCCCATACACGCCCAGAAAACCTAGAATATTCACACAAAGATTCTTGGTCAAGTGCATCACGTCGATTGCAGAGCGGACTTCCAGGGCTTTCCAATATTCTAGCTCCCAAAATATAGATTTCTTCTTCCACATGGTCGCGTGTCCGTCGGCGTCTTTCGGAACAGGTTGACTGCCTGGACCCTTTCCAAAGATAACATTTAAATCTTTGACCATGTCAAATATATCAGCACCACTACGGGGGACAGGCTTCGGACGGCGGTCTGCCTCGCCATCGAAATGCTTGCCTTTTTTCCTTAAGGGATGCTTGCGTGGAAGGAAACGACGATTGAACGGGTACACAACTTTTCTGCTTTTTTCCAAATATTTACTTTCAGTCTCATCTAAACAGTGTGTGCATGCATTGTATCCTTTGTTCGTCTGTCCTGAAATGTTACTGAGAGCAGGCCAATCATTGATGGTTACGAATAGCAACGCTCGTAGGTCAAATTCTTGCTCGGTGTGCTCATCCCACACACGTACACCTGGTTTGGCCCACAACTCCAAAAGTTCATCGACTAATGGCCTTAGGTACACGTCAATGTCGTTGCCCGGTTGCTTTGGGCCTTGGATAAGCACTGGCATCATAATGAACTTCCGCTTCATGCACAACCAAGGAGGAAGGTTGTAGATACATAGAGTCACGGGCCAGGTGCTACGGCAGCTCTGCTCCCCAAAAGGATTCATGCCATCTGTACTTAGACCAAAGTATAAGTTCCTTGCCTCACCTGCAAAATCCGGGAACTCTCTCCCGATGTTTCTCCACTGCCGACCATCAGCGGGGTGCCTCAACATCGCGTCTTTCTTACGTTCTTCCATGTGCCATCGCAACAACTGGGCATGCTCTTTGTTTCTGAACAAACGTTTCAACCGTGGTATTATTGGAGCATACCACATCACCTTCGCAGGAACCCTCTTCCTGGGTGGCTCGCCCTCAACATCACCAGGGTCATCTTTTCTGATCTTATACCGCAATGCACCACATATCGGACATTTATTCAAATTCTCGTACTTCTCACCGCGGTAGAGGATACAATCATTAATGCATGCATGTATCTTCTGCACATCTAATCCTAGAGGGCAGACAAGCTTCTTTGCTTCATATGTACTGACGGGCAATTCATTATTTCTTGGAAACAACTTCTTTAATATTATCATCATTTTCTCAAATCCCGAGTCAGTCACACCGACCTCTGCCTTCCATTTCAGCAATTCCAATATGCTACCCAGCTTTCTATGCCCATCTTCACAACCTGGGTACAACAATTTGTGGTGGTCCTCTAACATCTTGTCGAACTGCAACCTCTCCTTATCCGTGCCACAGTCTCTTCTTGCATCAAAAATGGCCCGACGAAGATCATCATCAACAGGATCATCTGATGCTTGTTCTTCACCTCCTTTTGTCATCCATTGCGGTATCATCGCATTCAGAGAACATAGATCGGTACTGGTCATCATTATCTTCTTCTTCATCGCCGTCTTCCATCATAACCCCTTCTTCTCCGTGCTTGGTCCAAACATTATAGCTGGACATGAATCCAAACCGAAGCAGGTGGCTCTTAATGTCTCTTGAGCAAGAGTAATCCTTCTCGTTCTTACATTTTAGACATGGACAGCACATAAAACCTTGCTTCGACTTGTTGGCCTCGGCCACAAGCAAGAAAGAATTCACGCCCTCTCTGAAAGCGGGAGCACATCGGTTACCGTACATCCATGGATGACTCATCTGCATCATAAGTATAATTATATATGTATCAGATGCAATCACCTTTCTAAAATTAGTATTGTATGGACTATGTATATATATATATATATATATATATATATATATATATATATATATATATATATACGAGAAAATAGTGGCTAACCTTTTAGGATCGAAAAGAGGAGAAATCTTATCAACTAAAATCAAGTGGCATCCCTCTTACAAGCATTCCATCAAACACCTCTTGTGCACATGTAGAAAAAATGAGCTAGCATACACCTCCACCTTCACCACCAAGGAAAAAATAAGGTGGGGGGCTGGCTGCGTGTCTATATATAGCCATGGCCCTTTGGTCGCGGGCCGTATTACGACCCGCGACAAAAGGGGTGCCGACAGGAAGCCCCAGCACTCAGACACCTTTTGTCGCGGGTCGAGATGTACCCGCGACAAAAAGCGCGACAAAAAGCCCTCCTTTCATGGTTTCTGGGAAGCGGGTGTAGCATGGATGCGCGACAAAAGGCTCCCACTAGCCTTTTCACTAGTATCATCAGCTGGTTTCAACGTTTCCTACGGTTTTATAGTGTGCCCACCCCTACTTTGAAATTTCCGCTGAACGAAGCTATGATGCTGATCAGTTTTTTCAAACCGTTGATTTCATTCAATTTACATGTTTTATTAGTTTGCGTGCAACATTAATCAAGTACTACTTCCAGAACCTTGCACGCGACCACCGAAGGAACCCGCCACCACAGCCCCCAGATTTCATTAGGTGGTGCCACCTTCAACCACGTCGGCCCGGCTGACTGGCAATCCAACAGGCCCCGTAGCATCGCTGATGCGGTTAATAAATCTACTTTTTTTTGAAAGGACTGAGTTCAACAGTAAACTTTTAGCGGTGCAGTACAATTTACAAAGGACCTCGAAGATTACAACAAATAGGACACAATTCTCAGAAGTTACAACACATACCCTAAAAAAAAGAAAAAAAAAAGAGCAATCGAGTCCTTCGCCGCCGCCGAAGTACATATGGATCCAACGACGGCCTCCCTCGCCTGCACCGGGGACGAGACCACTTGGTGCAAGGAGGAAGTGGCATGCCGCCGCAAGTCCTTCGGATAGCCTCTAGTGGAGGTTGTTGGAAACCTGCCGCTTCATCGACGTCCAGGCGTGGAGTTGTTGCCCGCCAGCACCTTGAGTCGGCAGCCAAATACATGCCACCGAGGATGATCTCCACCTTATCTCTACCTTCTTGCAATATCTAATCTCCCTTGACCCCCTCCAAATCCGCGGGCTAGAGCGCCAGTCTTTCCCTTCTGCTCGCTACCACAGCCGGCCGAAAAGAGAAGAAGCACGACAACATTTTCATTGTGATGGGTTCTTCGTTGCCACTGATCGCCTTGTTCATCAGCTTCGTACATCTTTTTATCTTAAGGACCTTGGTAAGCTCCATTATTCCCTTGGTAGTGAGGTTACAAATTCATGTGGTGGTCTTATTTTTGAGTTAACATAAATATGCCTTTGAGCTCTTATGGTGTGGTGGTCTCTTAAAGTGTACTCCAACATCTACCGCTATGGCCTCTTCCGATAAGTTGTCTTCTACCGATAGCATGCTACTCATAGTTGAGGAGTCTACTCGCTATATATCACGGTGTTCTTTGTGGACTTCAGTATCTCACCATGACACATCATGACTTGTCTTTTGTTCTCAACAAGGGTTGTCAATACCTTCTTGCTCCTTGCTACACACATTGGGCTGCAGCTAAGCGTATATTGAGATATGTTCAAGGTACTTTGTCAAATGGACATCTGTTGAGAAGACCTACTTTCTTCTTCTTATCTTCTGTCTACATTCTCCGATACGGATTGGGCTGGAAACTCTGATGATTGACAATCAATTGGGGATACAATATATTCTATGGTGGTAATCTCGTAGCTTGGAGTGCTTGAAAACATGATACCATGTATCGTTGTAGTATAGAGTCTGAGGAGGCACTTCCTAATGCTATTGCGGAACTTATATGGGTACAAGCTCTTCTTGGTAAACTTTGAGTTTCTTAGAGTAGCCCACCAGTTTTGTGGTGTGACAATATTGGAGCATTCTAATCCAGTTTTTCATGCATGTACAAAGCATATTGAAGTGAATTTTCACTTTCCTTGAGAAAAGGGTTGCTCAGAAACTACTCCAAGTACGGTTCATATCTACTATACTAAACGTGAACCAACTCGATTTTTCTCATAATTTTGGGGTCTGCCTAGGATTAACGCTGTGTAAATTTCGGAGCTCTGTAGCAATTTTATGGAAGATTTGAATGCATTCAGTGCTAACGCATTGCTTTAGTAGTATTACGTTATTTTGGTTCTTTCATTGTGTGGCTGTAGCCCTGACGAGAGAGACGGTCAAAGCGGTGGACATTCATGACCCTACTGATGGATAGTCATGCCACGTACTCCCCTACGTGTAGTTTCTCTAGAAATTTCACCACTCTTCACATTTCTTCTGGCTTGGTTCTCACACGGTCACACCCCCACCTTCCTCACCTGACCCGCTCACCACCCCGTGCTTCTCCCGAGAACGGCATCCATGATCTTCCATGCGAGGGTGTGTTCCGGCGACGCCGCCCCTGTTCTTCCGCTCTCCGATGTGGACCTCCCCAGGCGCCACACTGGCAGGGAGCTTCGCCAACGCGCTGCCCCTGGCCTCCACAAGAACGCCGCGTCCCGCTCCGTGCCTCCATCGAGCGAGGATGTCGACGGGTACCTCGACGAAAGTTGCCCCAGCTATCCTCTGCCATGGTCTTCTTGCTGCGAGCTCTCCCACGTCTGGCTCGGCGGCCGCGAGTTGTGGGTGGTGTCCTTCGTGGCTGGCGCCTGCCTCGGCGTCCACGTCTTGGTGACGTTCCCGATGATGTCGCCTGCGTGGCTGCTTCACGGTGAAGGCGAGCGCACGCTCGCGCTGCTGCTGCGGGGATTGCTTATCCGGATCGATTTGTTGTTGTGATTTGGGTTTAATTTGTTGGGTTGATCTGATTTCTTGGTTTGTTTATTTTGGCCAGGTTGGGGAGTGGTGCCGTGGTGGGATGTAGGACGTGGAGTCATGGACACCAGTCAACACGGCGAGGATATGCACGCCGTCTGGCGGTTTCGCGGATGAAGCAGGCGAGAAGAGAGAGGTCTGGTGCTGCTGTGTTGCAAGGTCAATTGGGACCCACAGGCCGCAGGCTCTCCGCGCCGTTGCCGCCGTTGCCCGGGTCAGCCGCCGCCTCCGCGCTGCGCCGAGCGCGTGCTGTGGCGGGAGCTCTGCGTCTCACGACGACGAGTCTTTCCTCCGCACCGGGTGCAGGGCGCATCGGTGGCGGGTGGTCGGCACTGAAGCTGCTCCTATTCTGCGTGTGGCTCGGCGGGCGGCGTCGTCCCGGGCACTTTGTTGCCCCCGTCTCCCGCTTTTGCAAGAGGTCCGGCCGGAGCTTCCTGTCGCGGTGGTGCGGGGTGACCTGCTGTACGTGTCGTACCCGTGCGAGAACGCGGCGCCGGGCGCCGGTGGTGCCGTCGACGATGACGTGGACGCGTACCGCGGCGTGTTCCGCGGCTTCATGTGTGCGGCGGCGCCCCGCTGGAGCCCTGTGTGCGCTGCCCCTGCTGCGGCGACCGCGTGTGGAGTGTATGGTTGCGGGCCTCGCGCCGCCGCCTCGGCGCGCACGAAGGCTGCCTCGAGTACTTCGTCTGCGTCAGCGGCCACCTCCACGGCAGCTGCTGGCTCGCGCGTGACTCTGACAGCGACGAAGATGGTGAGCGCGATGGCGCCGATTGCTCGGGCTCCCTCTCCGACGACAACGAGTTCGGTGCGGTCGCCGCCAGTGAGGAGTACTACGGGCGCTATAAAGTTGGGACTTCAGAATTTGTTTTCTTGGCCACCATGGAAGGTCAGACTTCAGAATTTTCCTCCGCTTCGCTTTGTTCCGTTTGCTTACAAAGCTCATGGTTCGGCTGTACTACGGGCGCATACCTGCTGCACCGTTGCATTCAGCTGTTCGTTTTTACGACCAGAACGGCACGCTAATCAAGCTCCAGATGTGCGAGGGTAGCGCGAGTCGTAGCCGGCCTATAGTCCAGCTTCACACTTTAAGCTGGGTGCGGGAGTGGCAACCAGATGGATTCCTCATCGATCTAGACCACGTTGACGTTTTCTTTGGGTACGAACAAATGGATTCTGACAGCAATATTGTTGTCAGGCTCGAGTTACTCCACAGCAGTCAAAAGGGTTTTGCGGCGGGAGCATGAGCTCTTCCCCATCGAGCAGCTTCGGTCTGGCCATGTGAGCGACGGCGCATGAGCGTCTTCAGGCGGCACACCAAATAGCGGCTACCAGGGCACGTTCTTTTGCAGAGCTAGGTATTCACAGCTGCAAAAAAAATTCTTACTTCTGGATATCGTAGGAAATTTGTTGTTTTTCTAATTAGTTGACAAATATTGGGTGTTCTCATCTAGGAGAGCAGGCATATCTTCTTTAGCGGGAAGACTGCGCATGGCGTTTAGCTCTTCTACATCAACAGTTATCCATTTCTGTCCACGGTTAGTATTTTGACGGTGTTTTGAGCCATGAGCCGTGAGATTGAAATGCCATCCCCTTGCAGCTTCTAGCAAATGACAAGCTGACGAAGTCGCTGATATTGCAGCAACTTCTGCATTTCTCTCTCCATCTCTTAAATTTTTTCACCAGTTATGCTCTATGAAGGAGTGGCACATTTGTTTTGTGACTCTGTGTTAATGTCTCAATGGAGAAGGGACATTTGTGTAGAAAAGTTAAATCGCACACGATGAAAAAATTCACGCAAAACAGAATCGTTGCATGTGAGCTCTACTTTTCTATTATTATCTCGACAAGACGTAAGTTATGTTTTTATGACTACAAGGCAAGCTCTGTTTCTGGCGAGCTTTCAATGTTTTGTGCTATTCTGTCTTACCTGTAGCTTTGTTGGTGCACTATGGTTGGATTGTATGGTAAATACATCAATAGTACTAATCTACACAGCGGGGAATTGATGTTTTGTTCAGCTTTTAATGTATTCTCTTTATGTTTTTTTATGTATCTTCCTAATGTTTTCTCTTAATGTATGCTTAGAATGCGACGAATCTAGGGCATTTGGGTTGCCTTAGCCTAAGGAAGCTTAGGGTTATAGTGAGACAAGAGAATGAACTGAAGGAAGACAAAGAAAGCACCAGCCTACTGAAACTTCAGCTGAAGCTTGAGGAGACTGAATGCTCAGACGGTAATCAGAAAATTGCACAAATCTGATTACTAAACTGTTGTGTGTATGGTTGTGTGATTTATGATTACCCTCACTTTTGATCTATCAGCTCAGATTGCCTGCTGCAAATCTTTTGCTCTTTCTCTAGGCGATCATTGAAACATGTATCCTAATTCAGTTCAGAGTACATCAGTCCAGGGTAATGATTCTTTGAAATTTCAGCTTTAGGTGTTTCCTAAATTCTGTTGTATTTCTGCTATATAAAATACCATGTAACATGGTGCGGTGTAATATATTATTATATCAACCAAAATTGTATGCTTCCGTGACTATTTTTCTTTCATAACTGAAACACGATTGGCTATATGTAGTTTCTGCACATCAGATTGGTTCTATATCAGATGGGCACTACATGTTTTCTGCTAAGTCTAATGTGGAGTATTTGTTAATAATGCTGATAACTATATGGTGAATTGAAATTTCGTACTTATAGCTGGACTTTCTAATTTTTCTTCATTGGAATTAACTTGATAGTAGTAGTGTTGATTCTATTAACTGTGGCGTCACCTAACAACACTGTTCGATTTTTTCTGAAAATATCAATATTATACCATGTCACACAGTAAGCGCGGCGTGCCGCCGCGCCTATTTTTGCTAGTTTATTTCAAGGATCAACTGACGGATATATTCACCAAACGTTTACCACTTCCTTTATTTCAAGCGTGTTAGCGCAATTTCAACCTTTGCTCTCCAGTTGAGATTGAGGGAGGGTGATAAACTACCTTGTATAGCACTAACCATAGTTGTATGTATTGGTACGGTATGCATATAAACCAACCATATACTCTTACCCATGTACTTGTATTCCCTTGTTATATTAATAGAGACTGCCGGCCCTAGAGGGATGTTGTGTGTTACCCTGCAAACCCCAAACACTTTTCCCAGCCATAACCCACCACTTGGCAGCAATTGATCTGGCTCACCAGTACGTAGGATCTGGCTGAGGCCTGCTTTTAGCGGTGTTCTGGGTCCACGCGCGGGCACTAGACATGTCGAATTTCCATCTCAGGCGCCTGGTTCCTGGTTCCTGTTTCAACTTATAAAACGTGTCCCATATAAACGCGAAGTGGAGGACGATCTCCATATTCTGAATCCTTCTTTTCCTTGTGACCAAAGGATTCCCGGCATGTGAAATTGTCAATGCATAGTCCATGCAAAAAATCGGGCCTTCAAGCTTAGTGGAATCGTCTAAGTTAAAATTGTTTTTAAATTGTTACATATCGTGTATTTCTTCTCTTTCATTAATCAATTTACTATTTGAAAATCATTCTTTTATCGATGTAGAAGCATGCAACACCAGGAACAAAACATCTACCTAAATTGTACAACAACAGAATAAAAATGATATAAAATGTAAAACATGTGATATGATTAAATTTAACACTAACTACCCAAACTCGTGAATGATTGCTTGGCTAAATTCTGCCACCCAATATTCGCATTGTGGAATCTAAATTATGCATGTGTTTCTATCGTGTGCGCAAGCTTCGTGTCTCAAAGTAGTAATATAAGATTTGCTTGCAGCCATGTATGCATATATCACAAGATTTTCATTACATCCAAAACTACTAATATTTTGCAACGTATAGATTTCTTAAGAGCCAATGCATTGTTGGTGTGGCCCGGCTTTGAGATCGGTTTAACCATGCATGTCACATAAGCGTTTGGCATGCTATGATCTGTTGTTCATTCACAACTTAACAATATGCGCTGATCACATATTACTCTATTTCGGTTTGGCATGTATATATCATATAATGTTTTTTTACTAGCGGACTTGGACACTTATTTATGAGAGGTATTCGCTTCCTTGATGATGTGTTTATATGAAATTTTCTTTTATGTTATTTCATCGATCGGATGCAATGTTTTTTCCATCATTTTTCATGATATATTTTATTAATTTACGACAAATGCGTGAACATTAGACCTTACATCTCAAAATTTTCCTATACACTTAATAAAATCGGGTATATACTAGTGTAGGTAAAAATTAGAATACAAAATTCATTATGATGGTTGTGACATATGTCATTCCAAATGATCTATACTTGAAATTTTTTTATGACAAAACTTATATTATCCTTATTCTCAAGTTCCATTTGATATGTTATCTGCAAGATAAGCGTTATATTCACTTGATTCCCTCATACTTTTTTTGAGGGTCAAACAGTGGGGAAAAACCCCACTGCAATTTTTATTATTAAAAGAAAACGAAAGTTTACAAGTGTACATGTTGTACAAGATGTACAGGGAAAAAGAAAGAAAGACAGAAAGAAAAAAGAGAGAAAGAAAGAACGAAAACTAAGTTATGCTATTAAGAAAGAGTTGTAGCCAAGCTTTGAAAGGAGCATCCCATCTTTTCTTCATTCTTAATTGTAGCTCTTGTCGAAATACTGTCTTCCAAGCATTTATGGAGGGAACTTGATCTTTAAAAAATTTCCTGTTTCTAATTATCCAAATGGCCCAGGCCGCGAGCATGATAATCTCCACTGCAAAGGGCATATTTAGTGAATCTTTTATGTCATAAAAAGCCAGCAGGACTGATTGCTGATTCGAAACTTGAGGGCAAACAAAATCCCAACATTGCTGAGAAAATGGACAGCTCCAGAAAAGATGTGCCAGAGTCTCTTCTTGGTTGCATTGTAAGGTGGCACAGTTGAATGATGGGAGGTGACAATTTTTCCTTTTAAGGAGATTCCTTGTATTGAGCCTATCATGTAAAAGACGCCAGAAAAAGAATTTGTGTTTTGGCTGACAAGAAGATTCCCATATCCATGTGAAAAACTTTGGTGCATGTTGAACTCCAATCATGAATTTATAAGCACTGGTTGTAGCAAAAGAAAGAAGATGTGGAATTTTTTGGTGTAAACAAGAATCTCCCCAGAGATCAGTCCAGAATAAAACAGACTTTCCATTCCCCAAATGACATCTTGCCATAGCTTTATATGTATCAATGAGCTTGAGGTGAGCTTTCCACCAGAATGATCCTTCCATTTTAATACTAGGTGGTCTGTCTTCATCATAGTAAGTATCCCTTATAAGATTCGATCACCCAAGGAATATCTAAATTTTTCTAAAATTTGTCCAAATTTTTGAGGAGTAATGCTTTATTTTGAACATCAAGATTAAGGACTCCCAAACCTCCCTGATCCTTGGGTCTGCTAATTTTCTTCCAGGAAACTAGAGCATTTCCTTTTGCCTGAACATCTGCAGTCTTTTTTCTCCAAAGACAGTGCCTCATATATTTAACCACTTGGTCCTTGATTGTGACAGGAACATCTAAACAGAACATAAAGAAAATAGGCAGATAGGCTAGAAACAGATTTGACCATTTGTAGTTTCCCGCCATAGTTTAAGAAATCTGCAATTCCACCAAGTCTTGTTTGAACTCTTTGCACTATTGGTAGAAAATATTCCAGAGATGGCTTTGTGATGCTAAGTGGAAGACCCAAATATGTGAAAGGAAGAGTTCCAACTTTATTGTTAAGTGTGGCAGCAAAGTGAGCCAATCTTTCTGGTGACATATTAATAGGAATCATGCTAGATTTCTGATTATTTACTTTAAGTCCAGTGGAGGCAGCAAAAGAGTGGAGAATAGATTTTAGGCAAAGCAATTGAGTTGCATCTGCCTTCATGACAAGGAGTGTGTCATCAGCATATTGGATCACTGGGAAATCAGGACATGGTGGGCAAGGAGTTGGTTTTGATAGGAGATTCTGACCCATAGCTTTGCTCAAGATAGATTGAAGAAAATCAGCTGCAAGCACAAAGATCAGAGGAGATAGAGGATCACCCTGTCTTACTCCCCTTCTGCAGTGAAATTTCTTTCCAGGGACACCATTCAACATGACAACAGAAGTACCAGTACTTAGAATCATAGATATCCAATTAATCCACTTTTCACCAAAGCCTTTTGCCTTAAGGATTTGGATAATAGTTGCATGCTCAATCTTATCAAATGCTTTCTTAAAATCCAGATTAAGAATTAAAATCTCCTCCTTTGACTGATGACATTGGAATAAATATTCAAAAGTCCACCCTAGGCAGTCTTGTATGGATCTTTTCTTGAGGAAACCATATTGATTTTTATGCACCAAAGAGAGGATAATATCTTGGAGTCTATTAGCCAGTAGCTTTGTCATAATTTTGAGGACACAATTTAACAGAGAGATAGGTCTGAAATCTCCAAGAGTGCTTGGATTGTCAATTTTTGGAACCAAAGTAATAAAGGAGGAATTTATACTCTCCAGATTAAGATTCCCAGCATGGAAGTCTCTTATTAATTGCTTGACATATGTAGCAATGATGGACCAACAATGCTTGAAAAAATCATTGTTAAAACCATCAGGTCCAGGAGACTTATCATTTGGCAAAAGTTTGACCACCTCTTCAATTTCCTTGTCAGAGAAAGGTGCTTTCAGAGTCATATTCATTTCTTCAGTAATTTTTGAATCAATAATGCTTTCAAGATTGAACTGCATTTATGGGTGATAGATTGCCCCATTCTATCCTTGAAGGCTTTCCACAAAATTGCAGCTTTCCCTTCATGATCAAAGACTTCAATTTGGTTTGAGTTATGCAACATGGCAATGTAATTGTGTCTGTAATTGATTGTAGCTTTTGTATGGAAGAATCTTGTATTTGCATCTCCTAACTTGACCCACTTAATTTTTCCTCTTTGCTTCCAGTAAGAGTTTTGATTCTGTAATAGGGTTAGAAGGTGTGCTTTGAGGGTGTCCCTCAGATCCCATTCAGCTACTGACAAAGTTCTGAATTCTTCCAAAAGGTCAAACCAAGTAATAACTTTATTAACCATGGTAATAAGGTGTTTTAAACAAGGCATATTTTTTGCCCACATCTTAAGAATTCTTCTCAAGTTCTTAAATTTTGCATTTATATTTTTGGCACTATCCACATGGCCTACAGGAATCTTCCAAGCATTTTGGATAGTTTGCTTAAATTCACTATGTTGCATCCAGTGATTCTCAATTCTGAATACTTTTGCTTTTGGAATCTTTGTATTGAAAAAAAAAACAACACATGGGACATGGTCTGAAGTGGGCTTCACAAGTGGATAACCACTTTATTATTGCCTCTTGGGAATATCTCCAACAGTCTCCCACTTGCACTAGAGTCAATAATCTAGATTACATTGTAAGGTACCTAACACCCATGGCATTCTGGTGTTGGTCATGCTTTGCCCTAGGGAGAGTTTAGTCCGATTTGTTCCCGACACTTCCCAAGAAAAATCCCGAATTGGATCCAAAATTGACGGGTTAATGTGAGCTTATCCATGCGGAAGCAAAAGTAGCTGGGTAAGAGACTGTCTAGGAGGGTGATGTGAAAAACCAATCCAATTTTTCCAGGAGGGGATCTTTCTGCATGTTGCTCCAAGTGAATTTTCTCCCTTTTAAAGGTAATTCCACAATCCCAAGTTACTAATTGCCTCATTAAATAGAAGCATATCTTTTAGGTCCCCTCCAGGCTTGTTTCTATCTGAAGGACTTCTAATGAAATTAAAATCACCCATAATAATCCAATCAGTGTCTTGAGGCATGTCAATATTGGCAAAACAATCAATGAACATGGCTTTTCTACCAGCTTGGCATGGCCCATAAATATTGGTTAGGATCCAGGAATCATTGGAAAGATTGCTTTTGAATTTTACTAAAAGAGAGAATTCATTGTGAAATGCCAGTTCACCATTGAATAGGGCACCATTCCAAATAATTATCAAACCACCAGAAGCCCCCCACAGAAGGTACAAACTCAAATTTATTGAATTTTTCTTGGGACGGAATTTTTGATATAAGCCAAGTCAAATAATTCCCTCTTAGTTTATTGAAGGAAAATAATATCACAACCAGATTCTTCAATTTTATTAGAGAGAGCCAATCATTTCTTCTCTGAATTAATACCCCTCAGGTTCCAGTTCATGATTTTCCAAGATTTGCAATTATCCATATATAGCAAAAACAATTTTCCATAGCAAGCTGATACGTCTCAAACGTATCTATAATTTCTTATGTTCCATGCTACTTTTATGACAATACTCACATGTTTTATACATACTTTACATCATTATTATGCATTTTCCGGCACTAACCTATTAACAAGATGCCGAAGTGCCTTGTTGTTTTCTGCTGTTTTTGGTTTCAGAAATCCTACAAAGGAAATATTCTCGGAATTGGACGAAATCAACGCCCAGGGTCTTATTTTTCCACGAAGCTTCTGATGAACCACAAGTATAGGGGGTGTATCGTAGTACTTTCGATAAATAAGAGTGTCGAACCCAACGACGAGCAGAAGGTGTTGACAAGCAGTTTCGATGAAGGATTCACTGTAAATGCTCACAGACAAGTATTCGGGGGTTTTGATATTGCAGATAAATAAAGTACGAGTAAATAAAGTGCGAGAGAAATAATTGCAGCGAGTGGCCCAATCCTTTTTAGCACAAAGGACAAGCCGGTTTGTTTACTTATAATGACCAAACGTTCTTGAGGACACACGGGGATTTTAGTCTAGTGCTTTCGCTTCATACGGTTAATTAATCTTCATTGTTTTGATAAGTGTTGTGTGGGTGAACCTATGCTAATGCACCGCCCTTCCTAGGAATACATACTTGTGATTATACCCTTGCAAGCATCCGCAACTACAAGAAAGTAATTAAGATAAATCTAACCACACCTTAAACTCGAGATCCTGCGATCCCTCTTGCATCGATATACCAACGGGGGCTCAGGTGTCACTCCGGCAACCCCATAATTAGCAACCGAATACAAGATGCACTCCCCTAGGCCCATAAATGGTGAAGTATCGTGTAGTCGACGTTCACACGACACCACTAGAAGAATGACACCACAACTTAAATATCATAACATTGAATATTACTCAACCATAGTTCACTACTAACATTTAGACTTCACCCATGTCCTCAAGAACTAAACGAACTACTCACGAGACATCATATGGAATATGATCAGAGGTGATATGATGATGAATAACAATTTGAACATAAACCTTGGTTCAATGGTTTCACTCAATAGCATCAATAACAAGTAGAAATCAACACCGGGAGAGTTTCCCCTATCAAACAATCAAGATCCAACCCAAATCGTTACAGCGGTGACGAGGTGCAGCGGTGGTGATGGCGGTGTAGATGGTGGAGATGATGATGATGATGATGATGGAGATGATGTCCAGCTCGATGACGATGGCGATGGCGTCGATTTCCCCGGGAGGGAATTTCCCCGGCGGATTCCTGCCCGCCGGAGAGCTCTTTTCTCTCTGGTGTTCTCCGCCCCGCAGAGGCGGCTGTGTCTCTTCGCGAGGTACCCCCTGTGGCTTAGGTTTTCGGGACGAAGGGTTTCGCGAAGAAAAGGAGGCCAAAGGGGTTGTGGGGCCCCCACACCACAAGGTGGCGCGGCCAGGCCATGGGTCGCGCCGGCCTGTGGGCTGGCCCAACTTGAGTCTTCTCTGCTCCCCCTTCCGCTTCCTTCGTCATCTGGAAAAATAGGATTTTTGGTATAATTTCCTTGCATAGTTGATCTTCCGAAATATTGCGTTCGACGGTGCTTTTTCCAGAATCCTGGCTCCGGCGCTTGATCCTCCAATAATGATGAAACATGCAAAATAGATGAAATAACATAAGTATTGTGTCCAAATATGAAATATATCAATGAATAACAGCAAATTATGATACAAAATAGTGATGCAAATTGGACGTATCAACCCCCAAGCTTAGACTTCGCTTGTCCCAAGCGAAACTGACTCGATAAATGTTTATGGACAAGAAGTCGATAAATATTCATTCACACAAGACATTCTAGTAAACAACTTCCTCATATAACTCAACTTGAAATAAGTAAAGAGAAATCACAAGTAAAGGTGCATAGGAAATCATAGATGGTTATGGCAAACTTTGTTCTTGGTCAGAGAACTACTAACGGATTGCTCTTATTTAATAAGCAAGGCTTTCATATTAGAATTTATATAGCAGGGCTTTCATTCTCAATCATAACAATCTCCTCATAATCATTGATAACTTTCAAAGTCATATTCATTCAGATAAAATTTGTACTAAACAAGAAAGTATAAATAACATGATTAGCTCAATCATAGCATAAATGGTTGGTTCACAACAACTCAATTGCTTGCTTAAGACAGAGGGAAATAGGTTTACTGACTCAACATAAAAGTAAAAGATAGGCCCTTCGCAGAGGGAAGCAGGGATTAAATCATGTGCTAGAGCTTTTCATGTTTTGAAATCATACAAAGAGCATAAAAGTAAGATTTTGAGCGGTGTTTGTTGTTGTCAACGAATGGTAGTGGGCACTCTAACCCCCTTGCCAAACGAACCTTCCAAGAGCGGCTCCCATGAGGGACGGCATCTCTACCAGCAAGGTAGATCATCCCCCTTCTCTTTTGTTTACACATGTATTTTAGTTTTATTATGGATGACACTCCCCCAACCTTGGCTTTCTCAATCCATGGCTAACCGAATCCTCGGGTGCCTTCCAACATTCACATACCATGGAGGAGTGTCTATTGCAAAATTAAGTTGCTTACTGATAAATCAGGGCAAAACATGTGAAGAGAATTATTAATGAAAGTTATTAATTGGGGCTGGGAACCCCGTTGCCAGCTCTTATTGCAAAATTATTGGATAAGCGGATGTGCCACTAGTCCATTGGTGAAAGTCCGCCCAACAAGATTGAAAGATAAAACACCACATACTTCCTCATGAGCTATAAAACATTGACACAAATAAGGAGTAGTATGGTTTGAATTATTTAAAGGTAGCACATGAAGTATTTACTTGGAGTGGCGCAAAATACCACATAGTAGGTAGTTATGGTGGACACAAATGGCATGGGTTTGGTCTAAGGTTATGGATGTATGAGAAGCATTCCCTCTCAATACAGGTTTTTGGCTAGCAAGGTTTGATAGCAAGCATAAAGGTTGAGGGAAACAAACAAATATACATATGATAGAAACAATCATGCATCTTTCTCATAAGCACAAGCAATTTTAACTTCAGAATACTAAACTCATTAACATAGAGATAATAGAGTAATATATCTAAATGTATTTCTCTCTTCTATTTAAACATCAAGATGTTGTTGCTATTGACCAATGCTAAGTTTGCCAAAACCAAATAGATTTACTTAATGCTCCCAAAGTGATATCAATACCAATGTCAAGAGTGATCATATAATAGAGATTGCAAACTAAAATAAGGTGTGCAAAAAGTAAATGACAAGACTTCTCATTAATATTCCATAACGATACCTCACACCAACGGATACATAGATAACCAACTAAGAGAGATACTTCCATATTGCAAACTACTCCATATGATAACTTCCCTACTCATGATATGACACTACTTGATAGTAAAAGATAAAGATAGTGATGATGTGATACCGCGGCACTCCCCCAAGCTTGGAACAAACCAAGGGGATGCCAATACCGATGATGAATTACTCCTTCGGCGGTGATGGTGGATTCTTCTCGCGCTTCTTAAGGATCTCCTTCAGCTTCAGCTTCTCAGTTTTGCAATTCTGCACCAAAACTTGAAGAGACTCATTGTTATCCGAATGTGGCGGCCTTGTGCTGGGAATTGAGTAATATTCCAGCATTCTGCGAAGTCGCTGGTTCTCCTCCTGAAGTATCTCCACTTCCCTTCTTAGAGCACGATATTGATCACAAAACTCATCGGCAACCCGTATTGCTTCCTCCACACAAGGGAAAGAGTCGAGGTCCAGAGCAGGCGGAAGAACTCCCTGCAAGTTATGAGAAAAAGAACGCCCAGTGTTAACCGATCCCACCAAGATTGGCTTACTCTCCATAGTTTCCCACTCTCCTTTTGCTGATGCTATCTTCTTCTTCTCCTTATTGATCCTCTCATCCATCTCTTCCTTCCAAGGCTCCTTGTCTTTGTTGTTGGAGACCATAGGGCTTCTAGATCAAAACAAATCTGGCAGAAAACAGCTCGAAACAAAACACGACGAGAAAACGATATACGGACCTGGAGATCCGGGGGATTATATAGCAAATATTTTTACGACAAAAGGAAGGTTCCAGGCCGAAAACGAGTGGAAACGGGACGCCGAGGGGCTGTCACCATAAGGCGGCGCGGCCAGGGTGGGGCCCGCGCCGGCCTATGGTGACGGGCCCTCGCGCGTCTCCTCCACTCCGTTTCGATCCCGTAATTTTTCATATTTTCCAAAAACAGCAGAAATATTGTTCGGAAAGCTAAACGCGGACTTTTCATTACTAAAACTGTTACCTATTCAAAGTCGGACTCTGCAGAACTGTCAATTTGATCTTTAATGAAAGCTTCCGGAGTTATCACTTGAATAATATCAATATCTTCATTATAAGAATCTCCAGAAATATAATGCTTGAGTCTTTGTCCATTCACTACTTGTGTGGCGTTACCTTCCAAAGAGCTAATTTTTATTGCTCCTGAACGATATACCTCCTCAATAACATATGGTCCTTCCCATTTTGAGAGTAATTTCCCTGCAAAAAATCTGAGACGAGACCGATACAATAGGACTTTATCTCCAACATTAAATTCTCTTTTAATAATTCTTCTATCATGCCACTTCTTAACTTTCTCTTTAAAAAGTTTAGCATTTTCATAAGCTTCACTTCTCCATTCATCTAAAGAACTCAATTGTAGCAACCTCTTCTTACCGGCAAGTTTAAAATCTTTATTAAGTTCTCTTACAGCCCAATAAGCTTTGTGCTCTAATTCTAAAGGTAAATGACAAGCTTTTCCATAAACCATTTTATAAGGAGACATGCCCATAGGATTTTTATAAGCAGTTCTATAAGCCCACAATGCTTCCTTTAACTTACTAGCCCAATTCTTTCTAGATTTATTAATAGTCTTTCCCAAAATAGCTTTAATTTCTCTATTTGATAATTCTACTTGCCCACTAGTTTGAGGATGATAAGCTGAAGCAATTCTATGATTAATACCATATTTGGCAAGAGTTTTTCTAAAACCACCATGAATAAAATGAGAACCTCCATCAGTCATAATATATCTAGGTACTCCAAATCTAGGAAATATAACATCTACAAGCATTTTTATAGAGGTCTCACCATCAGCACTTTTTGTAGGTATAGCTTCTACCCATTTAGTAACATAATCAACAGCGACAAGTATATGAGTATTACCTTCTGAAGAAGGGAAAGGACCCATGAAGTCAAATCCCCAACAATCAAATGGTTCAATAACAAGAGTATAATTCATAGGCATTTCATTGCGTCTAGAGATATTACCAACTCTTTGACATTCATCACAAGATAAGATAAACTTCCTTGCATCCTTGAAAAGTGTTGGCCAATAAAAACCTGATTGTAGAACCTTTTGTGCGGTTCTATCTCCGGCGTGATGTCCTCCATAAACACTCCCATGGCATTTACTCAATATCTCTTGTTGTTCATATTCTGGGACACATCTTCGCATAATACCATCCACTCCTTCTTTATATAAGTGTGGGTCATCCCAAAAATAATGCCTCAAATCATAAAAGAATTTCCTCCTTTGCTGAGCTGAAAAGGTTGGAGGCAAATACTTCGAAACAATAAAGTTAGCATAATCAGCATACCAAGGGCTCTCTCGCGAGCTCACCTTTATTACAGCCAATTGTTCATTTGGAAAACTATCATTAACAGGAACATGATCATAAGTAATATTTTCCAATCTAGACAAATTATCAGCAACAGGATTATCAGCACCTTTCCTATCTACAATATGTAAATCAAATTCTTGCAAAAGAAGCACCCATCTAATAAGCCTTGGCTTAGCATCTTTCTTTTCCATAAGGTACCTAATTGCAGCATGATCAGTATGAATTGTGACTTTTGAATCAACAATATAGGGTCTAAACTTGTCACATGCAAAAACTACGGCTAATAACTCTTTTTCAGTTGTAGCATAATTTCTTTGAGCAGCATCTAGAGTTTTACTAGCATAATGAATAACATTTAATTTTTTATCTACTCGCTGTCCAAGGACAGCACCTACAACAAAATCACTAGCATCACACATAATTTCAAAAGGTAAATTCCAATCAGGAGGTTCAACTATAGGAGCAGTTGTTAAGGCTTTCTTTAGAGTTTCAAAAGCTTCCTTACAATCATCATCAAAAACGAAAGGTACATCTTTTTGAAGAAGATTAGTAAGAGGCTTTGAAATTTTAGAGAAATCTTTAATAAACCTCCTATAAAAACCAGCATGACCAAGAATACTACGAATACCTTTAACATCCCTAGGATAGGGCATCTTCTCAATTGCTTCAACTTTAGCTCTATCAACTTCAATACCTCTCTCGGAAATTTTATGTCCCAATACAATTCCTTCATTAACCATAAAGTGGCATTTCTCCCAATTAAGAACAAGGTTAGTTTCTTCACATCTCTGCAAAACTTTATCAAGGTTTCGCAAGCAATTATCAAAAGAATTCCCATAGACAGAAAAATCATCCATGAATACCTCAACAATCTTTTCACAAAAGCCATGAAAAATAGCAGACATGCATCTTTGAAAAGTAGCAGGAGCATTACATAAACCAAAAGGCATACGCCTATAAGCATAAGTTCCATAGGGACAAGTGAAAGTGGTTTTCTCTTGATCTTTAGCTCTAACAGCAATTTGTGAAAACCCAGAATATCCATCAAGAAAACAGAAATGAGTATTTTTAGACAGCCTTTCTAACATTTGATCAATAAAAGGTAAAGGGTAATGATCTTTCTTAGTAACTTTATTCACTTTCCTAAAATCAATGCACATTCTATACCCTACAACTACTCTTTGAGGAATAAGCTCATCATTATCATTAGGCACAACAGTTATACCTCCTTTCTTAGGAACACAATGCACAGGACTAACCCATCTACTATCAGCAATAGGATATATAATACCTGCTTCAAGAAGTTTTAATACCTCATTTCTTACCACATCCTTCATCTTGGGAATTAGACGACGTTGATGTTCAACAACAGGTTTTGCACCATCTTCTATATTAATAGCATGTTGGCAAATAGCGGGAGAAATCCCCTTCAAATCATCAAGAGTATAGCCAATAGCTCCTCGGTGCTTTTTCAATATTTCCAATAACCTCTCTTCCTCGATATCTGAAAGCTTAGCACTAATAATAACAGGATATGTTTTCTTCTCATCAATATAAGCATACTTAAGATTATCAGGTAATGGTTTCAAATCAAATACAGGATCTTCCTTTGGTGGTGGTGTTACACCTAAATCTTCAACCGGTAAGTCATGTTTAAGAATAGGTTGACGAAGGAAAATTTCATCAAGCTCATCCCTTTCTTCCCTAAAAACTTCACTCTCACTATTCTCCAAATGTTGCTGCAAAGGATTACTAGGAGCAAGAGCAATAGATGCACACTGTTCAACTCTAAAATCTTCATTAGGCAAATCAGCTTTATAAGGAGTTTTGGAAAATTTAGAGAAGTTAAACTCATAAGATTCACCAGCAAATTTAGTAACAATTTTCTCTTTCTTGCAATCTATAATAGCTCCACATGTATTTAGAAAAGGTCTACCAAAAATAATAGGACAAAACTTACTAGCAGCAGAACCAAGTACCAAAAAGTCAGCAGGATATTTAATCTTACCACATAGAACTTCAACATCTCGAACAATACCAATGGGAGAGATAGTTTCTCTATTAGCTAGCCGAATAACCACATCAATATCTTCAAGTTCACAAGAACCAATTTCATGCATAATTTCCGTGTAGAGCTCATAAGGAATGGCACTAATACTTGCACCAATATCGCATAAACCATAATAGCAATGATCACCAATTCGAACAGAGAGCACAGGAACACTGGCTTTCATAGACTTATTAGGATGCGAAACAATATTAGAAGCATCTTCACAAAAAATAATATGACCATCTTCCACATTTTCAGTAACAAGATCTTTAACTATTGCAACAGCAGGTTCAACTTTTATTTGTTCTTCAGGTTCTATAGGTTTCTTTGCACTTTTATTAACTACACTAGTTATAACAGAATACTCCTTCATTTTAGCAGGGAAAGGAGTTTTTTCAATATAAGCTTCAGGAAGAACATGATCAACAGTTTTAATTTCAATACATTTGCCTTTAGGCGAATCAACTTTATCTTTATATGGTTCATGATACTTATCAAAATTCTTCCTAGGCAATTCAAAATGAGAGGCAAAGGCTTTATAAATATTTGCAACAACTTGAGAGTCAAGACCATATGTAGCACTCATATTACGATATTCATCGGTATCCATAAAAGTTTCAATGCATTCATAATTATAATTTATACCTGACACTCTACCTTTGTCGTTCTCCCATCCTTCAGTATTTTCTTGGATTCGATCAAGAAGGTCCCATTTAAACTCTTCTTTATTGCGCGTGAATGATCCAGAACAAGAAGTATCCAGCAAGGTTTTATCTTGAAAAGACAGTCTTGCATAGAAATTATCAATAATAATATTACCAGGAAGCTCATGAATGGGGCATTTGAGCATTAAAGACTTCAATCTCCCCCACGCTTGGGCAATACTCTCTCCATCATGAGGCCAAAAATTATATATACGGTTGCGGTCTTTGTGAATTTCACTTGGAGGATAGAATTTAGAGTAAAATACAGGCACAATATCCTTCCAATCAAGAGAACGCCCATCCTTCAGCAGTTTATACCAATGCGCCGCTTTACCAGATAGCGACATAACAAATAATTTCTTCCTAACTTCATCCATTGAAATACCTGCACATTTGAATAACCCGCATAATTCATGTAAAAACAGTAAATGATCTCCAGGATGCACAGTTCCATCCCCTTCATAGCGGTTATCCACAACACGTTCAATAATTTTCATAGGTATTTTATATGGTATTACTTCCTCACCTGGCGCCTCATCCACTACCGTTGCAGTAGTAGTAGATTTCCCAAATAGAAATTCAAGGGAGGATCTCTCCATAATGAATTATAGTAGCAAGCAGAAACAAAATCAGCACGTACAGTAAAAGTTTCCTTACCAATTCCACTTACCAATAGCGCTTCACTCCCCGGCAACGGCGCCAGAAAATAGTCTTGATGACCCACAAGTATAGGGGGTGTATCATAGTACTTTCGATAAATAAGAGTGTCGAACCCAACAAGGAGCAGAAGGTGTTGACAAGCAGTTTCGATGAAGGATTCACTGTAAATGCTCACAGACAAGTATTCAGGGGGTTTTGATATTGCAGATAAATAAAGTACGAGTAAATAAAGTGCGAGAGAAATAATTGCAGCGAGTGGCCCAATCCTTTTTAGCACAAAGGACAAGCCGGTTTGTTTACTTATAATGACCAAACGTTCTTGAGGACACACGGGGATTTTAGTCTAGTGCTTTCGCTTCATAGCTAATTAATCTTCATTGTTTTGATAAGTGTTGTGTGGGTGAACCTATGCTAATGCACCGCCCTTCCTAGGACTAATACATACTTGTGATTATACCTCTTGCAAGCATCCGCAACTACAAGAAAGTAATTAAGATAAATCTAACCACAGCCTTAAACTCTGAGATCCTGCGATCCCTCTTGCATCGATATACCAACGGGGGCTCAGGTTTCTGTCACTCCGGCAACCCCGCAATTAGCAACCGAATACAAGATGCACTCCCCTAGGCCCATAAATGGTGAAGTATCGTGTAGTCGACGTTCACACGACACCACTAGAAGAATGACACCACAACTTAAATATCATAACATTGAATATTACTCAACCATAGTTCACTACTAACATTTAGACTTCACCCATGTCCTCAAGAACTAAACGAACTACTCACGAGACATCATATGGAATATGATCAGAGGTGATATGATGATGAATAACAATCTGAACATAAACCTTGGTTCAATGGTTTCACTCAATAGCATCAATAATAAGTAGAAATCAACACCGGGAGAGTTTCCCCTATCAAACAATCAAGATCCAACCCAAATTGTTACAGCGGTGACGAGGTGCAGCGGTGGTGATGGCGGTGTAGATGGTGGAGATGATGATGATGATGATGGAGATGATGTCCAGCTCGATGACGATGGCGATGGCGATGGCGTCGATTTCCCCCCGGCGGATTCCTGCCCGCCGGAGAGCTCTTTTCTCTCTGGTGTTCTCCGCCCCGCAGAGGCGGCTATGTCTCTTCGCGAGGTACCCCCTGTGGCTTAGGTTTTCGGGACGAAGGGTTTCACGAAGAAAAGGAGGCCAAAGGGGCTGTGGGGCCCCCACACCACAAGGTGGCGCGGTCAGGCCATGGGCCGCGCCGGCCTGTGGGCTGGCGCCACCTTGAGTCTTCTCTGCTCCCCCTTCTGGCTTCCTTCGTCATCTGGAAAAATAGGATTTTTGGTATAATTTCCTTCCACAGTTGATCTTCCGAAATATTGCGTTCTGACGATGCTTTTTCCAGCAGAATCCTGGCTCCGGCGCTTGATCCTCCAATAATGATGAAACATGCAAAATAGATGAAATAACATAAGTATTGTGTCCAAATATGAAATATATCAATGAATAACAACAAATTATGATACAAAATAGTGATGCAAATTGGACGTATCAGCTTCCGGAAGACCGAAGGGATAACGAAGTGGGGCGACGAGGCGCCGCCACCATAGGGCCGCGCGGCCAGAGGGGGCCCGCGCCACCCTATGGTGTGGGCCCCTCGCGCCGCCTCTTGACCTACCCTTCCGCCTACTTAAAGCCTTCGTCGCGAATACCCATGTACCGAGAGCCACGATACGGAAAACCTTCCAGAGACGCCGCCGCCGTCAATCCCATCTCGGGGGATTTAGGAGATCGCCTCCGGCACCCTGCCGGAGAGGGGAATCATCACCGGAGGGCTCTACATCATCATGCCCGCCTCCGGATTGATGCGTGAGTAGTTCATCCTTGGACTATGGGTCCATAGCAGTAGCTAGTTGGTTGTCTTCTCCTCTTGTGCTATCATGTTTAGATCTTGTGAGCTGCCTAACATGATCAAGATCATCTATTTTTAATGCTACATGTTGTGTTTGGTGGGATCCGATGAATATAGAATATTATGTCAAGTTGATTATCAATCTATCATATATGTGTTGTTTATGTTCTTGCATGCTCTCCGTTGCTAGTAGAGGCTCTGGCCAAGTTGATACTTGTAACTCCAAGAGGAGTATTTATGCTCGATAGTGGGTTCATGCCTCCATTTAATCTGGGATAGTGACAGAAAGTTCTAAGGTTGTGGATGTGCTGTTGCTACTAGGGATAAAACATCAATTCTTTGTCTAAGGATATTTGTGTTGATTACATTACGCACCGTACTTAATGCAATTGTGTGTTGTTTGCAACTTAATACTGGAGGGGGTGCGGATGCTAACCCGAAGGTGGACTATTTAGGCATAGATGCATGCTGGATGGCGGTCTATGTTCTTTGTCGTAATGCCCTGATTAAATCTCATAGTGATCATCATGATATGTATTGAATCTTTATTTGTCAATTGCCCACCTGTAATTTGTTCACCCAACATGTTATTTATCTTATTGGAGAGACACCACTAGTGAACTGTGGACCCCGGTCCATTCTTTACATCTGAATACTACTGCAATCATTGTTCTCTACTATTCTTTGCAAACAAACATCATCTTCCACACAATACGTTTAATCATTTGTTTTCAGCAAGCCGGTGAGATTGACAACCTCACTGTTACGTTGGGGCAAAGTATCTTGATTGTGTTGTGCAGGTTCCACGTTGGCGCCGGTTTCACTGGTGTTGCGCCGCACTACACTCCTCCACCAACAACCTTCACGTGCTTCTTGACTCCTACTGGTTCGATAACCTTGGTTTCTTTGTGAGGGAAAACTTGCTGCTGTGCGCATCACACCTTCCTCTTGGGGTTCCCAACGGACGTGTGCATCACGCGCATCAAGACTGTTTTCTGGCGCCGTTGCCGGGGAGATCAAGACACGCTGCAAGGGGAGTCTTCCACATCCAATCTCTTTACTTTGTTTTTGTCTTGCTTTACTTTACTTTATTTACTGTCTTGTTTGCTTTATATTAAAAACACAAAAAAATTAGTTGCTTTACTTTCTGTATTGTTTACTTGCTTCATATAAAAAACACAAAAAAATTAGTTACTTGCATTTACTTTATTTACCTTTTGTTTATTTCATCATGCTTCCTCCTAAGTTCACTCTGAAAGATATACCGGTAGGGCAAGGGTCTATCATTGGAAGAGATAATATAGAAGAATTTTTCACTCATGTTAGTATAGTTGACGATTTTGAAGATAGATCCTTGGTAGAACTTGCTCCTGATTATGAAATTGCTACTGCTTCCTTAGTACACATGTTGGAGGCTAGATTTGTTAATCTTAATCCAATAATGCAACACATGTTTCTTACACTCTCTGATATGGAGATGGGGGAAAAGAGAGATTTTGTTTTAGAGGTCCTTCTTAGAGAATTTGGTGATATAGCTAAAGAAGCTAGAAAAGTTTTTATTAAGCATAAGAGGCTTGGCTTTTATACTGATTTTGCAAAAACACTTGAAAAGAAGGACATGGATAGATTAAAGTACACTAATAATGTTAATGATGAGGGGGAGATTAAAGTACCAATACCTAGTAAGCTCCTAGGGATGCATGAAGCTTTAGAAAATAACTATGCTTGGCTTGTTCCTGAAAATTTGTTTGATGAGAATAGTAAGCCTAAGAGTAATGAAAGAGGAGTTACTTATATAGACCAGATACAATGCATAGTTGAGAAAACTCCAAATTATGATGTTGATGCTTCATCTCTTGATAATACTTGATTTGCACTTTCTGCGCCTAGCTGAAAGGCGTTAAAGAAAAGCACTTCTTGGGAGATAACCCATGTTTTATTTTACTACTGTATTGTTGAGTCTTGGAAGTTGTTACTACTGTAACAACCTCTCCTTATCATGTTTTTGTGCCAAGTAAAGTCTCTATGGTAAAGTTGATGCTAGATTTGGATTGCTGCGCAGAAACATTGCTGTCTGTCACGAATTTGCGTAGAACTCTCTGTAGAAAAATCAAAAAATCTGCAAATTTACGTGCGTGATCCTCATATATGTACGCAACTTTCATTAGTTTTGAGTTTTTCCGTTTGAGCAAGTTAAGTGCCTCTGGAAAATTCGTCTTTACGGACTGTTCTGTTTTGACAGATTCTGCCTTTTATTTCGCATTGCCGCTTTTGCTATGTTGAATGGGTTTCTTTGTTCCATTAACTTTCAGTAGCTTTGTGCAATGTCCAGAAGTTTTAAGAATGATTATGTCACCTCTGAATGTATGAATTTTTGATTATTCACTAACCCTCTAATGAGTTTGCTTGAAGTTTGGTGTGGAGGAAGTTTTCAAGGGTCAAGAGAAGAGGATGATACAATATGATCAAGAAGAGTGAAAGGTCTAAGCTTGGGGATGCCCCGGTGGTTCATCCCTGCATATTTGAAGAAGACTCAAGCATCTAAGATTGGGGATGCCCAAGGCATCCCCTTCTTCATCGACAACTTATCAGGTCACTTCTAGTGAAACTATATTTTTATTCCATCACATCTTATGTTCTTTACTTGGAGCGTCTATTTGCTTTTGTTTTTGTTTTGGTTTGAATAAAGTTGGATCCCACCATCCTTATATTGGAGATATTACGCTCCGCTTTTTCATATGGAACACTTGTGTTCTTAGTTGTGCTTTAATGTTCATGGCGAAGGCTGAAAATTGCTTCGTTGATTGCTATTTGGTTGGAATCAGAAAATGCTTCATATGGTTTGGAATAACTTGAAACTTGGCAATTATTTTGAGCTCTCATAGATCATGTTTAAGTTCTTGCATCATGTAGTTTAATTTATTAGTGGAGAACTACCGTAGAGCTTGTTAAAATTTGGTTTGCATGAATTGTCTCTCTAAGTCTAGATATTTTCTAGTAAAGTGTTTGAACAACAAGGAAGACAGTGTAGAGTCTTATAATGCTTGCAATATGTTCTTGTGTAAGTTTTGCTGTACCTGTTCATACTTGTGTTTGCTTCAAACAACCTTGCTAGCCAAAGCCTTGTACTGAGAGGAAATGCTTCTCGTGCATCCAAACACCTTGAGCCAAAACCCATGCCATTTGTGTCCACCATATCTACCTACTATGTGGTATTTTTCTGCCATTCCAAAGTAAATTACTTGAGTGCTACCTTTAAAATTTCATTCCTTTATCTTTGCAATATATAGCTCATGGGACAAATAGCTTAAAAACTATTGTGGTGATGAATATGTAGTTATGTGTCTTAGTTCTTATAAGTTGCTTGTTGAGCGGTAACCATGTTTCTGGGGACGCCATCAACTTTTTACCTTTGTTGGATATCATGTGAGATGCTATGCATGTTCGTCTTGTCTGAAGTAAGGGTGATGTCATGATCAAATGGTTTGAGTATGCATATGTTAGAGAAGAGCATTGGGCCGCTAACCAAAGCCATGTATCATGGTGGAAGTTTTCAGTTTGGACATACATCCTCACTCTCTTATGAGAATATTATCTGTTGTTGAATGCTTAAGCATTAAAAGAGGAGTCCATTATCTGTTGTCTATGTTGTCCCGGTATGGATGTCTTAAGTTGAGATCTATTAAAAACGAGAAATCAAATGCAATTGATCTCCTTGGACCTTTGTACAGGCGGCATAGAGGTACCCCTTTGTGACACTTGGTTGAAACATATGTTATGCAATGATAATCCATGTAATCCAAGCTAATTAGGACAAGGTGCGGGCACTATTGGTATTCTATGCATGAGGCTTGCAACTTGTAGGAAGTATTATGCATAGCACATATGAATTATTACTACCGTTGACAAAATTGTTTCTATGTTTTCAAAACAAAAGCTCTAGCACAAAAATAGTAATCCATGCTTCCCTCTGCGAAGGGCCATTCTTTTACTTTATGTTGAGTCAGTTTACCTACTTCTTTCTATCTTAGAAGCAAACACTTGTGTTAACTGTGTTCATTGATTCTTACATGTTTACTTATTGCACTTGTTATATTACTCTATGTTGACAAATATCCATGAGATATACATGTTACAAGTTGAAAGCAATTGCTGAAACTTAATCATCCTTTGTGTTGCTTCAATGCATTCTACTTTGAATCTATTGCTTTATGAGTTAGCTCTTATGCAAGTCTTGTTGATACTTGTCTTGAAAGTACTATTCATGAAAAGTTTTGCTATATGATTCATTTGTTTAGTCATTATCTTTTGTTAGCAATCTTTTGCTTCAGATCACTCCATCCATCTCATATGCTTTATAATAATGTTGATCAAGATTATGTTGGTAGCATGTCACTTCAGAAATTATTTGTTGTTATCGTTTACCTACTCGAGGGCGAGTAGGAACTAAGCTTGGGGATGCTTGATACGTCTCAAACGTATCTATAATTTCTTATGTTCCATGCTACTTTTATGACAATACTCACATGTTTTATACATACTTTACATCATTATTATGCATTTTCCGGCACTAACATATTAACAAGATGTTGAAGTGTCAGTTGCTGTTTTCTGCTGTTTTTGGTTTCAGAAATCCTACAAAGGAAATATTCTCGGAATTGGACGAAATCAACGCCCAGGGTCTTATTTTTCCACGAAGCTTCCGGAAGACCGAAGGGATAACGAAATGGGGCGACGAGGCGCCGCCACCATAGGGCCGCGCGGCCAGAGGGGGGCCCGCGCCGCCCTATGGTGTGGGCCCCTCACGCCGCCTCTTGACCTACCCTTCCGCCTACTTAAAGCCTTCGTCGCGAATTGATGTCTACGTGTGCTTCTATTCTTGTAGACAGTGTTGGGCCTCCAAGAGCAGAGGTTTGTAGAACAGCAGCAAGTTTCCCTTAAGTGAATCACCCAAGGTTTATCGAACTCAGGAGGTAGAGGTCAGAGATATTCCTCTCAAGCAACCCTGCAATTAAGATACAATAAGTCTCTTGTGTCCCCAACACACCTAATACACTTGTCAGATGTATAGGCGCACTAGTTCGGCGAAGAGATAGTAAAACACAGGTGGTATAGATGGTAGTAAACAGTAATTGCGATATGAAGTAAATATTGCAGCAAGCGAACATGTAGCAGAACTTGTTGGAAACGGTGTTTCAATGCTTAGAAACAAGGCCTAGGGATCATACTTTCACTAGTGGACACTCTCAACAATGCAATCATAATTGAATATAAATAAGCACTTCATTATGCTATTCTGAATTACTCTCTGGCTGGATAACGAACACTAATTCACCATGTAGGGATGCAAAGCAAACCTTAAAGATGTATTCCCAAGTACTAATAAACACCCCACGCTGTCACTTTGAGCATTCATAGGAGGTACTAACACACCACAATTTCATAGAGACATCCAACTCAAATCATAACCCAGTGAACAAGTATTCTGTGAAATATAGCCTAAGAGACCCACACGGTGCACACACTGTCACCTTTACACACGTGGGACAAGGAGTCTCCGGAGATCACATAAGTAAAATCCACTTGAATAACATAACTACATCTAGATTACAAAGCTCATCATATGGATCTCAATCATGCAAGGCAATTCATGAGATCATTGTATTGAGGTAAGAGAGAGATTAACCACATAGCTACCGGTACAGCCCTTAGCCTCGAGGGAGAACTACTCCCTCCTCATCATGGGAGACAACAACGTTGATGGAGATGGCGGTGGTGTCGATGGAGATGCCTTCCGGGGGCAATTCCCCGTCCCGGCGTCGTGCCGGAACAGAGACTTCTGTCCCCCGAATTGGAGTTTCGTGATGGCGGCGGCGCCCCTGGAGTCTTTCTGGAGTTTCGTCAATCGGTATCGTGTTTTTAGGTCACGAGGGGTGATACGCGTGGATGCACACGTCCGTTGGGAACCCCAAGTGGAAGGTATGATGCGTATAGAAGCAAGTTTCCCTCAGTATGAAACCAAGGTTTAATCGAACCAGTAGGAGCCAAGAAGCACGTTGAAGGTTGATGGTCGCGAAATGTGATGCGGCGCAACACCAGGGATTCCGCGCCAACTAGGAACCTGCACAACACAATCCAAGTACTTTGTCCCAACGAAACAATGAGGTTGTCAATCTCACCGGCTTGCTGTAACAAAGGATTAAACGTATCGAGTGGAAGATGTTTGCAAAGAAAACAGTAAAACAAGTAGATTGTATGCTATGTAAAGAATAGGACCGGGGTCCACAGTTCACTAGAGGTGTCTCTCCCATAAGATAAAAGCATGTTGGGTGAACAAATTACAGTCGGGCAATTGACAAATAGAGAAAGGCATAACAATGCATATACATGACATGATAAATATAGTGAGATTTAATTGGGCATTACGACAAAGAACATAGACCGCCATCCAACTGCATCTATGCCTAAAAAGTCCACCTTCAGGTTATCGTCCGAACCCCCTCCAGTATTAAGATGCAAAGCAACAGACAATTGCATTAAGTATGGTGCGTAATGTAATCAACAACTACATCCTTAGACATAGCATCAATGTTTTATCCCTAGTGGCAACAGCACATCCACAACCTTAGAACTTTCTGTCACTGTCCCAGATTCAATGGAGGCATGAACCCACTATCGAGCATAAATACTCCCTCTTGGAGTTAAGAGTAAAAACTTGGCCAGAGCCTCTACTAATAACGGAGAGCATGCAAGATCATAAACAACACATGAACAATAGATTGATAATCACCATAATCATAGTACTCTCTATCCATCGGATCCCGACAAACACAACATATAGAATTACAGATAGATGATCTTGATCATGTTAGGCAGCTCACAAGATCCAACAATGAAGCACAACAAGGAGAAGACGACCATCTAGCTACTGCTATGGACCCATGGTCCAGGGGTGAACTACTCACTCATCACTCCGGAGGCGACCATGGCGGTGTAGAGTCCTCCGGGAGATGAATCCCCTCTCCGGCAGGGTGCCGGAGGCGATCTCCGAATCCCCGAGATGGGATTCGCGGCGGCGGCGTCTCGTAAGGTTTTCCGTATCGTGGCTCTCGGTACGGGGTTTCGCGACGGAAGCTTTAAGTAGGCGGAGGGTCAACGCGGGGGCCACACGAGGGCCCAGGGGCTAGGTCGGCGCGGCCAGGGCTTGGGCCGCGCCGGCCACCCCCCCTGGCTGCCTCGTGGCCCCACTTCGTTAGGTCTTCGGTCTTCTGGAAGCTTCGTGCAAAAATAGGACCCTGGGCGAAAGTTTCGTCCAATTCCGAGAATATTTCTTTACTAGGATTTCTGAAACCAAAAACAGCAGAAAACAGCAACTGGCTCTTCGGCATCTTGTTAATAGGTTAGTTGAAAATGCATAAATATGACATATAATGTGCATAAAACATGTAGGTATCATCAATAAAGTAGCATGGAACATAAGAAATTATCGATACGTTGGAGACGTATCAGCAGCTTAGTTCTGCTCGTCCCGAGCAGGTAAAACGATAACAAAGATAATTTCTGAAGTGACATGCCATCATAATCTTGATCATACTATTTGTAAACATATGTAATGAATGCAGCGATCAAAACAAAGGTAATGACATGAGTAAACAACTGAATCATATAGCAAAGACTTTTCATGAATAGTACTTCAAGACAAGCATCAATAAGTCTTGCATAAGAGTTAACTCATAAAGCAATAAATCAAAGTAAAGGTGTTGAAGCAACACATAAGAAGATTAAGTTTCAGCGGTTGCTTTCAACTTGTAACATGTATATCTCATGGATATTGTCAACATAAAGTAATATAACAAGTGCAATATGCAAGTATGTAGGAATCAATGCACAGTTCACACAAGTGTTTGCTTCTTAAGGTGGAAGGAGATAGGTAAACTGACTCAACAATAAAAGTAAAAGAATGGTCCTTCAATGAGGAAAGCATCGATTGCTGTATTTGTGCTAGAGCTTTTATTTTGAAAACATGAAACAATTTTGTCAACGGTAGTAATAAAGCATATGAGTTATGAAAATTATATCTTACAAGTTGCAAGCCTCACGCATAGTATACTAATAGTGCCCGCACCTCGTCCTACTTAACTTGGACTACCGGGTCTTCGCATGCCATGTTTCAACCAAGTGTCACAAAGGGGTACCTCCATGCCGCCTGTACAAAGGTCTAAGGAGAATGCTCGCATTTCGGATTTCTCGCTTTTGATTATTCTCAACTTAGACATCCATACCGGGACAACATGGACAACAGATAATGGACTCCTCTTAAATGCATAAGCATGTAGCAAAGTTATTATTCTCATATGAGATTGAGGATATATGTCCAAAACTGAAACTTCCACCATGGTTCATGGCTTTAGTTAGCGGCCCAATGTTCTTCTCTAACAATTTTGCATGCTCCAACCACTAAAATGATAGACCTTCAGACAAGACGGACATGCATAGCAACTCACATGATATTCAACAATGGTTGATGGCGTTCCCCAGAAGCATGGTTATCGCACAACAGGCAACTTAATAAAATATAAAGTGCATAAGTACATATTCAATACTACGATAGTTTTTAAGGCTATTTTGTCCCATGAGCTATATATTGCAAAGGTGAATGATGGAATTTTAAAGGTAGCACTCAAGCAATTTACTTTGGAATGGCGGAGAAATACCATGTAGTAGGTAGGTATGGTGGACACAAATGGCATAGTAGTTGGCTCAAGGATTTTGGATGCATGAGAAGTATTCCCTCTCGATACAAGGTTTAGGCTAGCAAGGTTATTTGAAGCAAACTCAAGGATGAACAAGTGCAGCAAAACTCACATAAAAGACATATTGTAAACATTATAAGACTCTACACTGTCTTCCTTGTTGTTCAAAACTCAATACTAGATATTATCTAGACCTTAGAGAAACCAAATATGCAAATCAAATTTTAGCAAGCTCTATGTATTTCTTCATTAATGGGTGCAAAGCATATGATGCAAGAGCTTAAACATGAGCACAACAATTGCCAAGTATCACATTATCCAAGACATTTTTAGAATTACTACATGTAGCATTTTCCAATTCCAACCATATAACAAATTAACGAAGAAGAAACTTCGCCATGAACATTATGAGTAAAGCCTAAGGACACATGTGTCCATATGCAACAGCGGAGCGTGTCTCTCTCCCACAAAGTGAATGCTAGGATCCATCTTATTCAAACAAAAACAAAAACGAAAACAAACCGACGCTCCAAGTAAAGAATACAAGATGTGATTGAATAAAAATATAGTTTCAGGGGAGGAACCTGATGATGTTGTCGATGAAGAAGGGGATGCCTTGGGCATCCCCAAGCTTAGACGCTTGAGTCTTCTTAAAATATGCAGGGGTGAACCACGGGGGCATCCCCAAGCTTAGAGCTTTCACTCCTCTTGATCATAGTATATCATTCTCCTCTCTTGACCCTTGAAAACTTCCTTCACACCAAACTTCAAGCAAACTCATTAGAGGGTTAGTGCACAATTAATAATTCACACATTCAGAGGTGACACAATCATTATTTTCACTTCTGGACATTGCATAATGCTACTGGACATTAGTGGATCAAAGAAATAAATCCAACATAGCAAAAGAGGCAATGCGAAATAAAAGGCAGAATCTGTCAAAAACAAAACAGTCCGTAAAGACGAATTTAGAAATGGCACCAGACTTGCTCAAATGGAAAAACTCAAAACTAATGAAAGTTGCGTACATATCTGAGGATCACGCTCGTAAATTGGCAGATGTTTTCGAATTTTCTACAGAGAATTGTGCCCAGATTCGTGACAGACAGCAATGCTGTTTCTGCGCAGCGATCCCAAATATAACATCAACTTTGACATAGAAACTTTACTTGGCACAAAAACATGATAAGGAGAGGTTGCTACAGTAGTAAACAACTTCCAAGACTCAACAAAACAAAAAATTGCTGTAGGTAAAAACATGGGTTGTCTCCCATAAGCGCTTTTCTTTAACGCCTTTCAGCTAGGCGCAGAAAGTGCAAATCAAGTATTGTCGAGAGATGAAGCATCAACATCATAGCTTGTTCTAATAATAGAATCAAAAGGCAACTTCATTCTCTTTCTAGGGAAGTGTTCCATACCTTTCTTGAGAGGAAATTGGTATTTAATATTACCTTCCCTCATATCAATAACAGCACCAACAGTTCGAAGAAAAGGTCTTCCCAACACAATAGGACAAGATGCATTGCATTCGATATCCAAAACAACAAAATCAACGGGGACAAGGTTATTGTTAACCGTAATATGCACATTATCAATCCTCCCCAAAGGTTTCTTTTTAACATTATCGGCAAGATTAACATCCAAATAACAATTCTTCAATGGTGGCAAGTCAAGCATATCATAAATCTTTTTAGGCATAACAGAAATACTTGCACCAAGATCACATAAAGCATTACATTCAAAGTCATTGAATTTCATTTTAATGATGGGCTCCCAACCATCTTCTAACTTTCTAGGAATAGAAGTTTCAAGTTTTAGTTTCTCTTCTCTAGCTTTTATGAGAGCATTTGTAATATGTTTTGTAAAGGCTAAATTTATAGCACTAGCATTGGGACTTTTAGCAAGTTTTTGTAAGAACTTTATAACTTCAGAGATGTGGCAATCATCAAAATCTAAATCATTATGAGCTACAGCAATGGGATCATTGTTCCCAAGGTTGGAAAAAATTTCAGCAGTTTTATCACAGCAGTTTCAGCAGTTTTAGCAATTTCAGGCAGTTTTGTTCGCTTTGCACTAGGAGTAGAAACATTGCCAACACCAATTATATTACCATTGATAGTAGGAGGTGCAGCAACATGTGAAGAATTAGCATTACTAGTGGTGGTAATAGTCCAAACTTTAGCTACATTATTCTCTTTAGCTAGTTTTTCATTTTCTTCTCTATCCCACCTAGCACGCAGTTCAGCCATTAATCTTATATTCTCATTAATTCTAACTTGGATGGCATTTGCTGTAGTAGTAATCTTATTATCAATATCATTATTAGGCATAACTTTCAACTTTAAAAGATTTACATCAGAGGCAAGCCTATCAACTCTAGAAGCAATAGTATCAATTTTATCAAGCTTTTCCTCAACAGATTTGTTAAAAGCAGTTTGTGTACTAATAAATTCTTTAAGCATGGCTTCAAGACCAGAGGGTACATTCCTATTATTGTTGTAAGAATTCCCATAAGAATTACCATAACCATTACCATTAGCAGAAGGATATGGCCTATAGTTATTACCAGAGTTGTTCCTATAAGCATTGTTGTTGAAATTATTGTTTTTAATGAAATTCACATCAACATTTTCTTGAGCAACCAATGAAGCTAAAGGAACATTATTTGGATCAACATTAGATCTACCATTGATGACCCACAAGTATAGGGGATCGCAACAGTCTTCGAGGGAAGTATTACCCAATTTATTGATTCGACACAAGGGGAGACAAAGAATACTTGTAAGCCTTAACAGCGGAGTTGTCAATTCAGCTGCACCTGAAACAGACTTGCTCGCAAGAGTTTATCAGTAGTAACAGTTCTATGGTAGTGGAAATAGCGGAATAACAGCAGCAGTGAAATAAAGACAGCAGTAGTGATTATGGTAAACAGCAGGATTAAAATACTGTAGGCACAGGGACGGATTTAGCGGGCGTTGCATGGATGAGAGAAACTCATGTAACAATCAAAGCATGGGCATTTGCAGATAATAATAAAACGGTATCCAAGTACTAATCAATCAATAGGCATGTGTTCCATATTTAGTCGTACGTGCTCGCAATGAGAAACTTGCACAACATCTTTTGTCCTACCAGCCGGTGGCAGCCGGGCCTCTAGGGAAACTACTGGATATTAAGGTACTCCTTTTAATAGAGTACCGGAGCAAAGCATTAACACTCCGTGAACACATGTGATCCTCACATCACTACCATCCCCTCCGGTTGTCCCGATTCTTGTCACTTCGGGGCCATTGGTTCCGGACAGCGACATGTGTATACAACTTATAGGTAAGATCATAAACAACGAATATCTTCATGAATCAATAACATGTTCAGATCTGAGATCATGGCACTCGGGCCCTAGTGACAAGCATTAAGCATAACAAGTTGCAACAATATCATAAAAGTGACATCTACGGATACTAGGCACTATGCCCTAACAATCTTATGACTATTACATGACCAATCTCATCCAATCCCTACCATCCCCTTCAGCCTACAGCGGGGGAATTACTCACACATGGATGGGGGAAACATTGCTGGTTGATGGAGAGGCGTTGGCGGTGATGGCGGTGAAGATCTCCTCCAATTCCCGTCCCGGCGGAGTGCCAGAACGGAGACTTCTGGCTCCCGCGACGGAGTTTCGCGATGTGGCGGCTCTCTGGAGGGTTTCTGGCGATGTCGACTTCTCCCCGTGCGTTTTTAGGTCGAGGCGAATAAGTAGTCCGAGGGGGGCGTCGGAGGCCGGCCGAGGGGGCCACACCACATGGCCGCGCGGGCCCCCCTGGGCCGCGCCGCCATGTGGTGTGGGGCCCTCGGGCCTCCACCTCCTTCGCCCTTCTGGCTCCGTCAATATTTTGGTAAAATAGGGCCATCTGAAGAAATTCCGAGGATTTTCCCGAAAGTTGGATTTCTGCACAAAAACGAGACACCAGAGCAATTCTGCTGAAAACAGCGTTAGTCCGTGTTAGTTGTATCCAAAATACACAAATTAGAGGCAAAACAATAGCAAAAGTGTTCGGGAAAGTAGATACGTTTTGGACGTATCAACTCCCCCAAGCTTAGCTTATTGCTTGTCCTCAAGCAATTCAGTTAACAACTGAGCGATAAAAGAACTTTCACGAACACATTTGCTCATATGATGTATATATTCTCATGCTATGGCTAATACTTAAGCAGTTCATAATGAGATACATGCAAATAAGATCATCCAACAGCTATGTCAATCATGGAGAAGTACCAACAATTAATAATAAGCATCATGAATCATGTATGTAAGCAAGATTGCAATGTTCATAAGAGAATATGGTAAAGTGGTATCTCGCTTGCCTGTATTTGATCGGCAAAACATAAATGCCGAGGCACCTCTTGAGTTCATAGAAAGACTAGAAGTAGTGATTGTCAAAGATAAAAGCATCAAAGTTATACCACAATCAATCATATTTTGAGACAAGCATATTATATTAAGAATGACAGTTGTGCTCTCAAGATAGTGCTCGAAGAAAGAATGAAGACACAACATAAAAGTAAAAGATTGACCCTTCGCAGAGGGAAGCAGGGATTAACATGCGCTAGAGCTTTTCATTTTTATAAAGACAGGAGTAAAATTATTTTGAGAGGTGTTTGTTGTTGTCAACGAATGGTAATGGGTACACCAACTACCTCGCCAACCGGACTTTCAAGAGCGGCTCCCATGAATTATTGCATATTTATTTGGCACTCCTTCCAACCTTTCTTACACAAACCATGGCTAACCGAATCCTCGGGTGCCTGCCAACAATCTCATACCATGAAGGAGTGCCTTTTTATTTTATTTTTATAATGGAGACACAACATAAAAGTAAAAGATTGACCCTTCGCAGAGGGAAGCAGGGATTAACATGCGCTAGAGCTTTTCATTTTTATAAAGACAGGAGTAAAATTATTTTGAGAGGTGTTTGTTGTTGTCAACGAATGGTAATGGGTACACTAACTCCCTCATCAACCGGACTCACAAGAGCGGCTCCCATTTATTTATTTTTGGTTGGCACTCCTTCCAACCTTTCTTTCACAAACCATGGCTAACCGAATCCTCGGGTGCCTGCCAACAATCACATACCATGAAGGAGTGCCTTTTTATTTAAGTTTTATTATGATGATGACACTCCCCCAACCTTTGCTTACACAAGCCATGGCTAACCGAATCCTTCGGGTGCCGTCCAACAATCACAAACCATGGAGGAGTGTCTATTTGAGATAATTAATTCGGGACTGGGAATCCCATTGCCAGCTCTTTTTGCAAAATTATTGGATAAGCGGATGTGCCACTAGTCCATATGAGAGTCCGTCAAAAGTAAATGACAAGGTTGAAAGCTAAACACCACATACTTCCTCATGAGCTATGAAACATTAACACAAATTTAGAAGCATTTTGAAAGTTTTAAAGGTAGCGCATGAGAATTTACTTGGAATGGTTTGAAATGCCATGCATAGGTATTTATGGTGGACACTTTTGGAACAACTTGGTTTTCAGGTGTTTGGAAGCACGAGCGATACCGCTCAGTACAAGTGAAGGCTAGCAAAAGATTAGGGAACGACAAATCAAGAGAGCAGTAACTGTCATAATCATGCTTGCGGCAAAATAAATTAACGGAGGCATAAAAGTGATACAAGAACTCTGAAGCAATATAAATCATCGAGGCTTAATTGACTTTTTGTTCAGTCATATGCATGCGTGAGCATGTGCCAAGTCGATATAAATGAATTATTCAGAGGAGGATACCACAATGCCATACTTACTTATGAATAAAACAATGCAAGCAAACATCCATGACATGCTACTCATATTAATAAATTGGAACTAAACATGAGAGATCATGAACTACTAGACTTTCTCAAATAACATATACCTCACATGAACCAACTAAGCATGCTCATATGGATGAGTATATGTACAAAAATGAAAACAAATAGAGTTCATACCAGCCTCTCACCACAATCAGATTGTCGTAGATCGTCATTATTGCCTTTTCACTTGTGTAGCTTGAATAATATGAAATGAAAACCACGCTCCAGCCACCGAAGACCATTGAACTCATGATGAACTTTACAAACCAAAGAAGAACAGCAAATATTTTTGGTGTTTTCGAATTGGAAACAAGAACGAAAGAAAACAAGCAAACAAAGCAAAATCTTTTTGGGTTTTCTCATAGCAAACCAACGATAGCAAATAAAGCAAACTAAGAGCAAGGTACCAAATAAATAAATGGTGAAGAGAAACAACAGAAATATTTTTGGTCTTTTTGTGTTTTAGGAAAGAAACAAAGTGAAAACAAAAGAATGCAAACTAACAGAAACACAGAAAAGCAGGATGACAGAAATCTGCCAAATCCTGACAGCAGTACAGAAATCGAAATTAACAAAAATCTTCCATTGCTCAGACCAAAAAGTGTTCAACTAATGAAAGTTAGATAACAACCTGGGGAACATGCTCAAAAATTGGCAACTCAAAATAACGTTCTGGCTGTGCGTACGAATTTTTTTGGTAACAGCACAGAATCTGTTTTTGGACAGCACTTCCCCAAATATCATCTCCCTCTCATTAGAAAACCACTCTAGAGACTAAACAAGTATGTACAAGTATCCAGCAACCATAATATGCAAAGAATGAGTGATGCCGGTATACCTCCCCCCAAGCTTAGGCTTTTGGCCTAAGTGGAGTTCATTCCCACGGTCCCCATGAAGTGGTGTCTTCGTAATATGACGAAGAACGACCCGGTTCCATGTATGTGCTGGAGGAAACGTCGGGGTACGTGACGGTGTAGTCGTAGGAGGGCTCGGCGTTCTCGGAGTCATGTTGCTGGTGGAATTCTTGTATCTTCATATGCTCTTCCACCACCTCCTTTGTTAGCGACCATGATTGCCTGTCAATATTAAACAAACCCTGCTGGGGAAGAGGGATTTCTTTCTCGTTCCCGTCAGCAAACAACATTTTATAGACAATATTATCTATGGTGGAGTTAGTAGTAACAAAATGATGGCTCTTCATAGCAGCAATATCTAACTTCCTAGGGGTTAATGGTACATCATTAGAGTCAAGAGGAATATCTAGATGTGTTAAAATGCGCAGTGCAATAGTTCCTCCAAAAATAGGCCCCCTGCTAGACAGGCGGCGAGCAATAAGAGAACCAAGATGATAAGGTGTCTCTCCAGTAAGTGCAACATTCAAGAAAGCAAGATGGTAGCTAGAAATGTTACTAGTATTTTCTCTACCCAAAATGCTAGTACCAATGTAATATGCGAAATACTTAATAGCGGGGAGTTGAATGTTTCTTATCTTCCCTCGCTGGATGGTGCGGCAATCATCCCCGGTGATCCCTCGGTAGAGCTCCAACAAGTCCCGGGGGTTGTCATCAATCCTCCTTGCTGTACCTACAGGGGCAATACCCAATGCAAAACAAAATTCCTCCAATTTCATGGTAACAGGAATATCATAAATCTTGAATGCGACTGTCGGCTCATATTCCGTGTTGTGGAACTTGAAGCTCTCAACGAAAATCTTGGTGAGCCTGTAATATTGTCCCCTCTCGTCTCCCACGTAGGTGGCTAGGCCTGCCCTGTTGACGAGGGTGAAGAAGTCATCCAATAACCCTGCATTGGTTAGAAACTCATAACAAGGGAAGGATGAAGCATTAGGGGCCCCTTGGTCCTCCTCGGGCGCGAAGCTAGGCGCGATGACATCCTCATTGTAGGATCGCCTAATTTGAGTAGACGCCCTTGAGGGCCTACCGGTGCTGGTTGTTGCTTTCTTGAACAACTCTCCAAACTTGAATTTCTTCATCTTCCCCTTCTGAAATTTTCAACAATCATTATAAAATTTGATTTCAAGGTGTGTAATTGAAGGGAACTACTATAGGAACTTGCTAGAGTACTACACATGCATCAAAACTAATTTCTACCACTTAGAACAAGCATGCAAGCTCACTAAACATGTTATCTACAGCAGCAAAATATTCAAGATATACTCAACCAAATGAAATTCTAATTGGACAATCAAAGGAGTCACATACCAAGGAGTAAATGTGCCAAATTTCAGACAGAAATCTGGGCTGAGCAAGGAGATCGAAAAATCGCGAGTTCTTGAGCAGAAACACGAGTGAGAGAAACTTGGTACGAGTTTTTTCGGGAGAGAGAAGGTGCTGGGAGGAAGAGATGGTGTAGTGGGGCAAGGGGTGGCCCACACCACATGGTGGCGCGGCCCCCTTGCTGGCCGCGCCGCCCTATGGTGTGGCACCCCCTGGTGCCCCACAGGTCATCCTCTGGTGCTCCCAGGTGCCTCGTCGAAAAATAGGACCAACGGTGTAATTTTTGTAATTTTTAGAGAACTTTGAAAAATGCACATTTCTGGGTATTAAATTAATGATTACTGCGCAGGAAAATGATTTCTAAAATCTTAAATGACCTAAGCATATTGCAAAACAAAAGTGCTACAGCAAGTAAAATAGGTGAAGGGAGAGAGAAAGAAAGAAGTGTTGTTTAACTCTCCTATGCAATAAAATATACTTGTTAACAAGGTTGATCAAGTCTTGCTACCAAATAAATTTTATATGACATAAGAAGAAATAAACCTCAAATCAATCATGTTACCTTATATTGAATTGATATGGATCCAATCACAAGAGTTTGATATTCTTCTTTAGGCTCATATATAGGACAATCAATGGATCCCACTTTGATAGTTTTCACATTAAAAATTGTATTGACTCCACATACTTTATCAATCCTCTTGGGAAAATAGACAGTGTGTTCCTTATTATCAACATTAAAAGTAACCATGCCTTTATTGCAATCAATAACAGCCCCTGCAGTATTAAGAAAGGGTCTTCCAAGAATAATGGACATATTATCATCTTCAGGCATTTCCAACACAACGAAATCAGTTAATATCAAGCAATGTTGAGTAACTTGAACAGGAACATTTTCACATAAACCAACAGGAATAGCAGTAGATTTATCAGCCATTTGCAAAGATATATCAGTAGGTATCAATTTATCTAAATCAAGTCTCTTATAAAGAGAAAAAGGCATCACACTCACACCTGCTCCCAAATCACATAGAGCAGTTCTAACATAATTATTCTTGATGGAACAAGGAATAGTCGGTATACCTGGGTCGCCCAACTTCTTTGGAATCTTACCATTGAAGGAGTAATTAGCGAGCATAGTAGAAATTTCCTCATTGGGGACTTTCCTTTTGTTAGTAACAATATCTTTCATATACTTTGAATAAGGAGGCAATTTAATAGCATCAGTCAAAGGAATTTGCAAAAATAAAGGTTTCATCCAATCACAAAATTTATTATAATGTTCCTCCTCCTTTGATTTTAGTTTCTTAGCAGGAAAAGGCATTTGCTTTTGAACCCAAGGTTCTCTTTCATTACCATGCTTCTCAGTAATAAAGTCTTCTTTAGTGTACTTTTTATTTTTAGCATGCTTTTCAGGTTCTTTTTCAATTTCTTCTTTATCAGGAGTATCATTCTTATCATTATCTTCATCATGTTCATTACCACTTTCAGTTTCAGCATCAGAAATAGAAATACTATTAGGATCATTAACAGGTTCAGAGGATTCTACAACATTCTTATGTTTCTTTTTCTTTTTCTTAGATGGAGCACTAGTTTTAATTGGTTGAGAATCTTGTTCAATTCTTTTGGGATGCCCTTCAGGATATAGAGGATCCTGGGTAGAAGCACCACCTCTAGTTGTTACTTCATAAGCATGTTTTTCTTTAGAATTATTTCCTAACAAGTCATTTTGCACTTTAGTAAGTTGATCAATTTGAGTTTGAACCATTTGAAAATGTTTAACAAGTATCTTAACATCATTGGAGGTTCTCTCCACAATACCATGCAATTCACTAATAGCTCGGGAATTTTCCATTAAATGATTCTCTACTCTCATATTAAAATTTTCTTGCTTAACAATATAATTATCAAATTCATCTAAACATTGAGCAGGAGATTTTGAATACGGAATATCTTCCCTAGTAAAGTGTTGAAGCGAGTGTACCTCAATCATGGATGAAGGGGGAATTGTCTCACATATATCTTCTATAGGAGGTAAATTCTTCACATCTTCAGGTTTAATACCCTTCTCCTTAAGAGACTTCTTGGCTTCCCTCATATCTTCATCATTCAATTTAATCATACCCCTCTTCTTCACTATCGGTGTCGGGGTTGGTTCAGGTGTAGACCAATCATCATGATTCCGGCCTATTTTAGCCAATAATTCTTCAGCGTCGTCTGGAGTTCTTTTCCTGAAAACACAACCAGCACAACTATCCAGGTATGCCCTAGACTCAATAGTTAGTCCACTATAAAATATATCAAGTAAATCATGCTTTTCCAAATCATGGTCAGGCTGAGCTCTAATAAGAGAGCAAAATCTAGCCCAAGCCTCAGGCAATTTCTCTCCATCTTCCTGGTCAAAATTATAAATTCTCTGCAAAGCAGCATGTTGAGCACTAGCAGGAAAGTATTTACGGAAGAAAACATCAAGCAATTCTTTTGGACTTTTAATAGAACCAGGAGACAAATTATTATACCAAGTTTTAGCATCATCCTTTAATGAGAAAGGAAAAATTTTAGCGACAAAGTAAGTACGCATCTTAATATCATCAGAAAACAAGCCACTAAGAGTAGATAACTCAGTCATGTGTTCAACAGCACTTTCTTTTTCAGTACCACAAAAGGGTGTTTTCTCAACAATAGCTATATGAGATAAATCAAGAGAAAAATCATAATCTTTATCCCTAATGTTTATAGGAGATGTGGCAAATTTAGGATCAGGAGATGGTTTATATCTAACAGCATGTTCTGCAAGCAACTTTTTAATTTTTCTTGCATCAGTAGTAGCATTGCATTTTTCAATAAAATCATCATTAAGCTCTACATAATCCTCATCAAGATCATCACTAGAATATTCAACAGACTCAGGTGAATTAACAGGTGTAGCAACATTAGGAGTTTCAGTATTTTCAATTTGTCTAGACTTAGCAATTGTAGCATCTAGAAAAGATCCCAATGAACCACTATCATCAAGCACAGCAGAAACATTATCAATATTATGAGAATTTTCAGATTCAGCAGAAGTACCAGCACGCGAAGCATGTGGCGGTGAAACAAGTTTATCAATCACAGATGGTGAATCAAGAGCAGCAGAGGTACTAAGAGTTGTACCTTTTCTTGTAGTGGATGGTAATATGGCGATCTTAGTATCGCGAGGTTTACCCATGATGGAGAATTTGCAGCGAACAATATCAATCCAAGTGAACTTCCAAATAAAGCTATGCTCCCCGGCAACGGCGCCAGAAAATAGTCTTGATGACCCACAAGTATAGGGGATCGCAACAGTCTTCGAGGGAAGTATTACCCAATTTATTGATTCGACACAAGGGGAGACAAAGAATACTTGTAAGCCTTAACAGCGGAGTTGTCAATTCAGCTGCACCTGGAAACAGACTTGCTCGCAAGAGTTTATCAGTAGTAACAGTTCTATGGTAGTGGAAATAGCGGAATAACAGCAGCAGTGAAATAAAGACAGCAGTAGTGATTATGGTAAACAGCAGGATTAAAATACTGTAGGCACAGGGACGGATTTAGCGGGCGTTGCATGGATGAGAGAAACTCATGTAACAATCAAAGCATGGGCATTTGCAGATAATAATAAAACGGTATCCAAGTACTAATCAATCAATAGGCATGTGTTCCATATTTAGTCGTACGTGCTCGCAATGAGAAACTTGCACAACATCTTTTGTCCTACCAGCCGGTGGCAGCCGGGCCTCTAGGGAAACTACTGGATATTAAGGTACTCCTTTTAATAGAGTACCGGAGCAAAGCATTAACACTCCGTGAACACATGTGATCCTCACATCACTACCATCCCCTCCGGTTGTCCCGATTCTTGTCACTTCGGGGCCATTGGTTCCGGACAGCGACATGTGTATACAACTTATAGGTAAGATCATAAACAACGAATATCTTCATGAATCAATAACATGTTCAGATCTGAGATCATGGCACTCGGGCCCTAGTGACAAGCATTAAGCATAACAAGTTGCAACAATATCATAAAAGTGACATCTACGGATACTAGGCACTATGCCCTAACAATCTTATGACTATTACATGACCAATCTCATCCAATCCCTACCATCCCCTTCAGCCTACAGCGGGGGAATTACTCACACATGGATGGGGGAAACATTGCTGGTTGATGGAGAGGCGTTGGCGGTGATGGCGGTGAAGATCTCCTCCAATTCCCCGTCCCGGCGGAGTGCCAGAACGGAGACTTCTGGCTCCCGCGACGGAGTTTCGCGATGTGGCGGCTCTCTGGAGGGTTTCGGCGATGTCGACTTCTCCCCGTGCGTTTTTAGGTCGAGGCGAATAAGTAGTCCGAAGGGGGGCGTCGGAGGCCGGCCGAGGGGGCCACACCACATGGCCGCGCGGGCCCCCCTGGGCCGCGCCGCCATGTGGTGTGGGGCCCTCGGGCCTCCACCTCCTTCGCCCTTCTGGCTCCGTCAATATTTTGGTAAAATAGGGCCATCTGAAGAAATTCCGAGGATTTTCCCGAAAGTTGGATTTCTGCACAAAAACGAGACACCAGTGCTGAAAACAGCGTTAGTCCGTGTTAGTTGTATCCAAAATACACAAATTAGAGGCAAAACAATAGCAAAAGTGTTCGGGAAAGTAGATACGTTTTGGACGTATCAACCATTCACAAGCATAGACATAATCACATCAATCTTATCACTCAAGGAAGAGGTTTCCTCAACAGAATTTACCTTCTTACCTTGTGGAGCTCTTTCCGTGTGCCATTCAGAGTAATTTATCATCATATCATCAAGAAGTTTTGTAGCCGCCCCCAATGTGATGGACATAAAGGTACCTCCAGCAGCTGAATCCAATAAATTCCGCGAAGAAAAATTTAGTCCTGCATAGAAGGTTTGGATGATCATCCAAGTAGTCAGTCCATGGGTTGGGCAATTCTTTACCAAAGTTTTCATTCTCTCCCAAGCTTGAGCAACATGTTCAGTATCTAATTGTTTAAAATTCATTATGCTACTTCTCAAAGAAATAATTTTAGCGGGAGGATAATATCTACCAATAAAAGCATCCTTGCATTTAGTCCATGAATCAATACTATTCTTAGGCAAAGATAGCAACCAATCTTTAGCTCTTCCTCTTAATGAGAAAGGAAACACTTTCAATTTAATAATATCACCATCTACATCTTTATACTTTTGCATTTCACAAAGTTCAACAAAATTATTGAGATGGGCAGCAGCATCATCAGAACTAGCACCAGAAAATTGTTCTCTCATAACCAAATTCAGAAAGCAGGTTTAATTTCAAAGAATTCTGCTGTAGTAGCAGGTGGAGCAATAGGTGTGCATAGGAAATCATTATTATTTGCATTTGTGAAGTCACACAATTTAGTATTTTCATGGTTGGCCATTTTAGCAATGGTAAATAAAACAAACTAGATGAAGTAAATGCAAGTAACTAATTTTTTTGTGTTTTCGATATAGAGAGCAAGACGGTAAATAAAGTAAAACTAGCAACTAATTTTTTTGTATTTTGATTTAGTGCAGCAAACAAAGTAGTAAATAAAATAAAGCAAGACAAAAACAAAGTAAAGAGATTGAGAAGTGGAGACTCCCCTTGCAGCGTGTCTTGATCTCCCCGGCAACGGCGCAGAAATTTAGCTTGATACGCGTGGATGCACACGTCCGTTGGGAACCCCAAGTGGAAGGTATGATGCGTATAGAAGCAAGTTTCCCTCAGTATGAAACCAAGGTTTAATCGAACCAGTAGGAGCCAAGAAGCACGTTGAAGGTTGATGGTCGCGAAATGTGATGCGGCGCAACACCAGGGATTCCGGCGCCAACTAGGAACCTGCACAACACAATCCAAGTACTTTGTCCCAACGAAACAGTGAGGTTGTCAATCTCACCGGCTTGCTGTAACAAAGGATTAAACGTATCGAGTGGAAGATGTTTGCAAAGAAAACAGTAAAACAAGTAGATTGTATGCTATGTAAAGAATAGGACCGGGGTCCACAGTTCACTAGAGGTGTCTCTCCCATAAGATAAAAGCATGTTGGGTGAACAAATTACAGTCGGGCAATTGACAAATAGAGAAAGGCATAACAATGCATATACATGACATGATAAATATAGTGAGATTTAATTGGGCATTACGACAAAGAACATAGACCGCCATCCAACTGCATCTATGCCTAAAAAGTCCACCTTCAGGTTATCATCCGAACCCCCTCTAGTATTAAGTTGCAAAGCAACAGACAATTGCATTAAGTATGGTGCGTAATGTAATCAACAACTACATCCTTAGACATAGCATCAATGTTTTATCCCTAGTGGCAACAGCACATCCACAACCTTAGAACTTTCTGTCACTGTCCCAGATTCAATGGAGGCATGAACCCACTATCGAGCATAAATACTCCCTCTTGGAGTTAAGAGTAAAAACTTGGCCAGAGCCTCTACTAATAACGGAGAGCATGCAAGATCATAAACAACACATGAACAATAGATTGATAATCACCATAATCATAGTACTCTCTATCCATCGGATCCCGACAAACACAACATATAGAATTACAGATAGATGATCTTGATCATGTTAGGCAGCTCACAAGATCCAACAATGAAGCACAACAAGGAGAAGACGACCATCTAGCTACTGCTATGGACCCATGGTCCAGGGGTGAACTACTCACTCATCACTCCGGAGGCGACCATGGCGGTGTAGAGTCCTCCCGGGAGATGAATCCCCTCCGGCAGGGTGCCGGGCGATCTCGAATCCCCCGAGATGGGATTCGCGGCGGCGCGTCTCAAGGTTTTCCGTATCGTGGCTCGGCTGGGGTTCGCGACGGAAGCTTAAGTAGGCGGAGGGTCAACGCGGGGGCCACAGGGGCCCAGGGGCTAGGTCGGCGCGGCCAGGGCTTGGGCCGGCCCCCTGGCTGCCTCGTGGCCCCACCGTTAGGTCTTCGGTCTTCCGGAAGCTTCGTGCAAAAATAGGACCCTGGGCGAAAGTTTCGTCCAATTCCGAGAATATTTCTTTACTAGGATTTCTGAAACCAAAAACAGCAGAAAACAGCAACGGCTCTTCGGCATCTTGTTAATAGGTTAGTTCCAGAAAATGCATAAATATGACATATAATGTGCATAAAACATGTAGGTATCATCAATAAAGTAGCATGGAACATAAGAAATTATCGATACGTTGGAGACGTATCAAGGGGTTAAATAGGCGAAGAGGCGGCGCGAGGGGGTGCCAGAGGTGGGCTCCCCACACCTGGGCGCGCCCCCCTCCTTGGCCGCGCCGCCGGTGGTGTGGGGCCCCCTGGCCCCTCTCCGGCTCCCCTTCGGTGTCCTGGTCCGTCTCGGTGAATTATGATGTTTGGTCTTCGTTTCGTCGAATTCCGAGAATATTGCCCGAACAGCCTTTCTGGAACCAAAAACAACAGAAAACATGAACTGGCACTTCGGCATCTTGTTAATAGGTTAGTTCCGGAAAATGCATAAAAACGATATAAAGTGTGAACAAAACATGTAGGTATTGTCATAAAACTAGCATGGAACATCAGAAATTATAGATACGTTGGAGACGTATCAAGCATCCCCAAGCTTAGTTCCTACTTGCCCTCGAGTAGGTAAACGATAACAAGAATAATTTCTGAAGTGACATGCTACCAACATAATCTTGATCAACAATATTGTAAAGCATATGAGATGAATGAAGTGATTCAAAGCAATGGTAAAGATGATGATTAAACAACTGAATCATATAGCAAAGACTTTTCATGAATAGTACTTTCAAGACAAGCATCAATAAGTCTTGCATAAGAGTTAACTCATAAAGCAATAAATTCTTAGTAGAAAGCTTTGAAGCAACACAAAGGAAGATATAAGTTTCAGCGGTTGCTTTCAACTTCAACATGTTTATCTCATGGATAATTGTCAACACAAAGTAATATGATGAATGCAAATAAGCAAGTATGTAAGAATCAATGCACAGTTAACACAAGTGTTTGCTTCTAAGATAGAAAGAAGTAGGTAAACTGACTCGACATAAAGTAAAAGAATGGCCCTTCGCAGAGGGAAGCATGGATTGCTATATTTGTGCTAGAGCTTTGATTTTGAAAACATAGAAACAATTTTGTCAACGGTAGTAATAATTCATATGTGCTATGCATAATACTTCCTACAAGTTGCAAGCCTCATGCATAGAATACCAATAGTGCCGCACCTTGTCCTAATTAGCTTGGATTACATGGATTATCATTGCATAACATATGTTTCAACCAAGTGTCACAAATGGGTACCTCTATGCCGCCTGTACAAAGGTCCAAGGAGATCAATTGCATTTGATTTCTCGTTTTTAATAGATCTCAACTTAAGACATCCATACCGGGACAACATAGACAACAGATAATGGACTCCTCTTTTAATGCTTAAGCATTCAACAACAAATAATATTCTCATAAGAGATTGAGGATGTATGTCCAAACTGAAAACTTCCACCATGATACATGGCTTTGGTTAGCGGCCCAATGTTCTTCTCTAACATATGCATACTCAAACCATTTGATCATGACATCACCCTTACTTCAGACAAGACGAACATGCATAGCATCTCACATGATATCCAACAAAGGTAAAAAGTTGATGGCGTCCCCAGAAACATGGTTACCGCTCAACAAGCAACTTATAAGAACTAAGACACATAACTACATATTCATCACCACAATAGTTTTTAAGCTATTTTTCCCATGAGCTATATATTGCAAAGACAAAGGATGGAATTTTAAAGGTAGCACTCAAGCAATTTACTTTGGAATGGCAGAAAAATACCATGTAGTAGGTAGGTATGGTGGACACAAATGGCATAGTTTTTGGCTCAAGGATTTTGGATGCACGAGAAGTAATCCCTCTCAATACAAGGCTTAGGCTAGCAAGGTTGTTTGAAGCAAACACAAGTATGAACCGGTACATCAAAACTTACATAAGAACATATTGCAAGCATTATAAGACTCTACACTGTCTTCCTTGTTGTTCAAACACCTCACCAGAAAATATCTAGACTTTAGAGAGACCAATCATGCAAACCAAATTTCAACAAGCTCTACAGTAGTTCTTCATTAATAGGTGCAAAGTACATGATGCAAGAGCTTAAACATGATCTATTTGAGCACAACAATTGCCAAGTATCAAATTATTCAAGACATTATACCAATTACCACATGTAGCATTTTCTGTTTCCAACCATATAACAATCAACGAAGCAGTTTCAACCTTCGCCATGAACATTAAAAGTAAAGCTAAGAACACATGTGTTCATAGGAAACAGCGGAGCGTGTCTCTCTCCCACACAAGCATTAATTTATTCAAACACAAACAAAAATAAAAGCACACAGACGCTCCAAGTAAAGCACATAAGATGTGACGGAATAAAAATATAGTTTCACTAGAAGTGACCTGATAAGTTGTCGATGAAGAAGGGGATGCCTTGGGCATCCCCAAGCTTAGATGCTTGAGTCTTCTTAAAATATGCAGGGATGAACCACCGGGCATCCCCAAGCTTAGACTTTTCACTCTTCTTGATCATATTGTATCATCCTCTTCTCTTGACCCTTGAAAACTTCCTCCACACCAAACTTAAAGCAAACTCATTAGAGGGTTAGTGCATAATCAAAAATTCATATATTCAGAGGTGACATAATCATTCTTAACACTTCTGGACATTGCACAAAGCTTCTGAAAGTTAATGGAACAAATAAACTCATTCAACATAACAAAAGCGGCAATGCGAAGTAAAAGGCAGAATCTGTCAAAACAGAACAGTCCGTAAAGAAGAATTTTCCAGAGGCACTTAACTTTCTCAAACGGAAAAACTCAAAACTAATGAAAGTTGCGTAAATATCTGAGGATCACGCACGTAAATTGGCAGATTTTTTTGACTCTTCTACAGAGAGATCTACGCAAATTCGTGACAGACAGCAATTCTGTTTCTGCGCAGCAATCCAAATCTAGCATCAACTTTACCATAGAGACTTTACTTGGCACAAAAACATGATAAGGAGAGGTTTCTACAGTAGTAACAACTTCCAAGACACAACAAAACAGTAGCAAAATAAAAACATGGGTTATCTTCCAAGAAGTGCTTTCTTTATAGCCATTAAGATGGGCTCAACAATTTTAATGATGATGCTCTCATAAGGATGAGAGTTGAAGCAAAGAGAGCATCAAAAAGCAAGTATGAAACAAATTTAAGCCTAACCCTCTTCCTATGAAAAGGAATCTTGTACACAAATAAATTCATGAAGAACAAAGTGACAAGCATAAGAAGATAAGACACGAGTAACTTCAAGATTCTCAACATAGAGAGGGGAAACTTAATATTATTAAGATGCATGTAACCATGTTTCCCTCTCTCATAATAACTTTCAGTAGCATCATTGATGAAATCCACAATATAACCATCACTTAAAACATTCTTATCATGGTTCATATGCATAAAAGTATCATTAATTTTGGCATAAGAAGAATTCTTCTCATTAATAGTAATTGGAGCAGGATTATTATCAAGAATTTGAACATGGTAAACAAGTTGCATACTAAGGGAATTGTTTTTGGCAATCCAATCATAACTATGACAAGTTTCATAAGGATAGTTATAACCTATATCATAGCATTCTTTATAATAATCATCAAAGATTGGAGGCATAGTGTCATCATAAGAAATAGAATAGTTATCTTTCACAGTATGTTCATCTGTGACCATACCATCATTGTTACTAGAAGGAGATGTATCAAACATATAATGATCAGTAGCAAAAGGATTTTCAAACACCTCATCCCCAAGCTTAGAGCTTTCTATATCATTATGGGAGGAAGCATGGATAGTACTGATACTATGGCAATTATTAACATCATCATTTTCAGAATTAGTTTCCCAGAGATTTTCAATATCAAAAGTAGTGTGCTCTTTCAAATCATGATCACTAATGTAGGTAAAGGGCATAGGAAGATCATTGTACTCAGATTCATTATCATAATAATCATCAGGAGCAACATACTTACGGTTACCTATCGTTATCTCATACACGCGGGGATATGCCGTTACCTCTTTCTTTTTATTCCCCTTCTTCTTCTTCTTCTTCTTCCCTTCTTCTTCTTTTCCTTCTCCTCGTTCCCTTCTTTAGGAGGAAGAGGCTTGAAGGGAGGCTTTTCCACATAACCTGATTTATTTCCAGAAACAATAGAAGAAACTTGGGAGGATTCCTCCTTTTCATTAATAAGTTTGAAACACACAGCGGTCCTATCATATTTTGGCAAAGTGTCGTCTTCTAAAATATTTTGTATGTAAGTATTTGTATGGCAATTATCAATGCAATAAGAAAGACACCCATGCAGGACATCATCAATATCAAGATCGTTAATATCTAACAAAGAAATTTTTCTTGATAACTCTTCACACTTCAAAAATAAAGTAAGTTCATCATGCTGATTAGGAGTAATTTCATCATCACAATACAAATTTGCAGCACTCATGGGGTTCGAATTATCATTGGAGGAGCATTGAAAATTAAAATGACCAACTCTATGGCAAAGTTCACAAATAAAAGGATAGAGGGCACAAACTTTTTCACCAAGATCATCTAGAGCCCTAGACCACTTTCTAGTTTTTTCATTCCTATGATGGATACAATATTCATCTTCGATTTGATTAATTCCACAAGGTCTATGTATTCCACAAAAATTAACATGCTTATAGGAAATAACATTTTCAGAAGTTTGAACATGTTCATTGCAATCATTAATAACAGTTTCATCCTTCATGCAAGTGTCTTTAAAAGGTTCATGATACTTATCAAAATTCTTCCTAGGCAATTCAAAATGAGAAGCAAAAGCTTTATAAAGATTTGCAACAACTTGAGAGTCAAGACCATAAGTAGCACTCATATTTCGAAATTTATCAGTATCCATAAAAGTTTCAATGCATTCATAATCATAATTTATACCTGACTCTCTACCTTTGTCATTCTCCCAATCTTCAGCGTTCTCCTCAATCCGATCAAGAAGATCCCATCTAGCTTCAACCTCCTTGCTTGTGAAAGATCCCTCCAAACAGGCATCTAGATAGTCCTTGTGATGTCCTGAAAGCCTTGCATAAAAATTATTAATAATAACATTACGGGGGAGCTCATGAATGGGACATTTGAGCATTAGTGACTTCAATCTCCCCCATGCTTGGGAAATACTCTCTCCATCACGAGGATAAAAGTTATAAATGTAATTCCTATCAATATGCACTTCATGAGGAGGATAAAATTTAGAATAAAAGAGAGATACAATTTCCTCCCAACCAAGAGAATGACTATTCTTCAGCAATTTATACCAATGCGCCGCTTTACCAGACAGCGAAATAGAGAATAGTTTCTTCCTCACTTCATCCATAGAGATACCTGCACACTTGAATAACCCGCATAATTCATGCAAAACAGTAAATGATCTTCAGGACGGACAGTTCCATCCCCTTTACAGCGGTTATCTATAACACGTTCAATAATTTTCATAGGTATCTGATGACCCACAAGTATAGGGGGTGTATCGTAGTACTTTCGATAAATAAGAGTGTCGAACCCAACGAGGAGCAGAAGGTGTTGACAAGCAGTTTCGATGAAGGATTCACTGTAAATGCTCACAGACAAGTATTCAGGGGGTTTTGATATTGCAGATAAATAAAGTACAAGTAAATAAAATGCGAGAGAAATAATTGCAGCGAGTGGCCCAATCCTTTTTAGCACAAAGGACAAGCCGGTTTGTTTACTTATAATGACCAAACGTTCCTGAGGACACATGGGGATTTTAGTCTAGTACTTTCGCTTCATGTAGCTAAATAATCTTCATTGTTTTGATAAGTGTTGTGTGGGTGAACCTATGCTAATGCACCGCCCTTCCTAGGACTAATACATACTTGTGATTATACCCCTTGCAAGCATCCGCAACTACAAGAAAGTAATTAAGATAAATCTAACCACAACCTTAAACTCTGAGATCCTGCGATCCCTCCTGCATCGATATACTAACGGGGGCTTAGGTTTCTGTCACTCCGGCAACCCCGCAATTAGCAACCGAATACAAGATGCACTCCCCTAGGCCCATAAATGGTGAAGTGTCGTGTAGTCGACGTTCACACGACACCACTAGAAGAATGACACCACAACTTAAATATCATAACATTGAATATTACTCAACCATAATTCACTACTAGCATTTAGACTTCACCCATGTCCTCAAGAACTAAACGAACTACTCACGAGACATCATATGGAATACAATCAGAGGTGATATGATGATGAATAACAATCTGAACATAAACCTTGGTTCAATGGTTTCACTCAATAGCATCTACAACAAGTATAGAATAACACCGGGAGAGTTTCCCCTATCAAACAATCAAGATTTAACCCGAATTGCTACAGCGGTGACGAGGTGCAGCGGTGGTGATGGCGGTGTAGATGGTGGAGATGATGATGATGATGATGGAGATGATGTCCCGCTCGATGACGATGGCGATGGCGTCGATTTCCCCCTCCGGGAGGGAATTTCCCCGGCGGATTCCTGCCCGCCGGAGATCTCTTTCTCTGGTGTTCTCCGCCCCGCAGAGGCGGCTGTAACCTTCGTGAGGTCCTCTCGTGGCTTAGGTTTTCGGACGAAGGAGTACGCGAAGAAAAGGAGGCGAAAGGGGCTGTGGGGCCCCCGACAGGGTGGCGCGGCCGTGCCCGGGCCGCGCCGCCTGTGGTCTGGGCCCACAGTGGCTCTCTCTTCTTCCCCTTCGGCTCCCTCCGTCATCTGGAAAAATAGGAATTTACGTGAAATTCCCTTCCACAGTTGATCTTCCGAAATATTGCGTTCTGACGGTGCTTTTTCCAGCAGAATCCTGGCTCCGGTGCTTGATCCTCCAATGATGATGAAACATGCAAAATAGATGAAATAACATAAGTATTGTGTCCCAATATGAAATATATCAATGAATAACAGCAAATTATGATACAAAATAGTGATGCAAATTGGACGTATCAACTCCCCCAAGCTTAGACCTCGCTTGTCCCCAAGCGAAACTGAGCTCGATAAACAAGACCACATGTTTATGGAGTGAAGAGTCGATAAATAAAATACGGACAAGAAGCATCATATTCATTCACACAAGACATTTTAGTAAACAACTTCCTCATATAACTCATCTTGAAATAGGTAAAGAGAAATCACAAGTAAAGGTGCATAAGAAATCATAGTTGGTGATGGCAAACTTCGTTCTTGGTCAGAGAACTACTAACGGATTGTACTTCTAAGCAAAGCTTTCATATTAGATTTTATAACTGAGCCTTCATATTCAAGCATAACAATCTCTTCATAATCATTGATAACTTCAAAGTCATATTCATTCAGATAAAATTGGTACTAAACAAGAAAGTATAAAAGACATGATTAACTGAATCATAGCATAAATGATTGGTTCACAACAACTCAATTGCTTGCTTGAGATAGAGGGAAATAGGTTTACTGACTCAACATAAAAGTAAAAGACAGGCCCTTCGCAGAGGGAAGCAGGGATTAAATCATGTGCTAGAGCTTTTCAAGTTTTGAAATCATATAAAGAGCATAAAAGTAAGATTTTGAGCGGTGTTTGTTGTTGTCAACGAATGGTAGCGGGCACTCTAACCCCCTTGCCAAACGAACCTTCCAAGAGCGGCTCCCATGAGGGACGGCATCTCTACCAGCAAGGTAGATCATCCCCCTTCTCTTTTGTTTACACATGTATTTTAGTTTTATTAAGGATGACACTCCCCCAACCTTGGCTTTCTCAATCCATGGCTAACCGAATCCTCGGGTGCCTTCCAACATTCACATACCATGGAGGAGTGTCTATTGCAAAATTAAGTTGCTTACTGATAAATCAGAGCAAAACATGTGAAGAGAATTATTAATGAAAGTTATTAATTGGGGCTGGGAACCCCGTTGCCAGCTCTTATTGCAAAATTATTGGATAAGCGGATGTGCCGCTAGTCCATTGGTGAAAGTCCGCCCAACAAGATTGAAAGATAAAACACCACATACTTCCTCATGAGCTATAAAACATTGACACAAATAAGGAGTAGTAGTTTGAATAATTTAAAGGTAGCACATGAAGTATTTACTTGGAATGGCAGAAAATACCATGTAGTAGGTAGGTATGGTGGACACAAATGGCATATGTTTGGTCTAAGGTTATGGATGTATGAGAAGCATTCCCTCTCGATACAGGTCTTTGGCTAGCAAGGTTTGATAGCAAGCATAAAGGTTGAGGGAAACAAACAAATATACATATGATAGAAACAATCATGCATCTTTCTCATAAGCACAAGCAATTTTAACTTCAGAATACTAAGCATAGAGATAATAGAGTAATGTATCTAAGTGTATTTCTCTCTTCTATTAAACATCAAGATGTTGTTGCTATTGACCAATGCTAAATTTGCCAAAACCAAATAGATTTACTTGATGCTCCCAAAGTGATATCAATACTCATGTCAAGAGTAATCATATAATAGAGATTGCAAACTAAAATAAGATGTGCAAAAAGTAAATGATAAGACTTCTCATTAATATTTCATAACGATAACTCACACCAACGGATACATAGATAACTAACTAAGAGAGATACTTCCACATTGCATACTATTCCATATGATAACTTCCCTATTCATGATATGACACTACTTGATAGTAAAAGATAAAGGTGGTGATGTGATACCGCGGCACTCCCCCAAGCTTGGAACAAACCAAGGGGATGCCAATACCGATGATGAATTACTCCTTCGGTGATGATGGTGATGGATTCTTCTCGACAAGCTTCCTGACAAGCTCCTGTAAACCTTCAATCTCATAGGTGAGGTTGCGAATCATCTCCGAGTTGTGCTCAACGCGGCTCATAATCATGTCCGGTGGTGAATCCCAACTCTTAGAATTGTTTCCCCATCCTTCAGCTTCAGATTTCATCTCTCCTGCATTGTCAGAACGATTTATATCCCAATTACTTGGCAACACTACCTTGGGGGTCCTTTCAGTTTGACGATCGTAGATTAGATTGCGGTAAGGGTTGTAATTGCTCGGAGAAGATGTCCTTGGAGCCAAGTAATGACGTGGAACCGCTCCTCCGGTAGCGATTCGTGCACTCCTCTTGATGTTGGATGGATTTGATATCACGCCAATACTTGCGACGGTGGCTTGTTGGTGTTCCTGCGGAGCTTCCTCCACTTCTTCCTCATCCTCTCTTGCATCTTCTTTCTTCAGCTCCGGGTCTTGAATATTTTCCTTCAAAGGTTCCTTGTCCTTGTTGTTGGAGACCATGGTGCTTCTAGATCAAAACAAATCTGGCGAAAACAGCTCGAAACAAAACACGACGAGAAAACGATATTACGGACCTCCAGGGGTCCGGGGGATTATATAGCAAATATTTTTACGACAAAAGGAAGGTTCCAGGCCGAAAACGAGTGGAAACGGGACGCCGAGGGGCTGTCACCATAGGTCGGCGCGGCCAGGGTGGGGCCCGCGCCGGCCTGTGGTGACGGGCCCTCGCGCGTCTTTTCCACTCCGTTTCGATTCCGTAATTTTTCATATTTTCTAAAAACAGCAGAAATAATGTTCGGAAAGGTAAACGCGGACTTTTTATTACCCTATGTTACCTATTCAAAGTCCAGTTCTGGCGGACTGTCAATTTGTCCTTTGATGAAAGCCTCCGGTGTTTCCACTTGAATAATATCAATATCAACATTATAAGAATCACCCGAGATATAATGCTTGAGTCTTTGTCCATTCACCACTTGTGTGGCATTGCCTTGGAGAGAGCTAATTTTAATTGCTCCTGAACGATACACCTCCTCAACAACATATGGTCCTTCCCACTTCGAGAGTAATTTCCCTGCAAAGAATCTGAGACGAGACCGATACAATAGAACTTGATCTCCAACATTAAATTCTCTTTTGATGATCCTTCTATCATGCCACTTCTTAACTTTTTCTTTAAAGAGTTTAGCATTTTCATAAGCTTCACTTCTCCATTCATCTAGAGAACTTAATTGCAACAACCTCTTATTACCGGCTAATTTAGGATCTTTATTTAGTTCTCTAACAGCCCAATAAGCTTTGTGCTCTAGTTCTAAAGGTAAATGACAAGCTTTTCCATAAACCATTTTATAAGGTGACATTCCCATAGGATTTTTATAAGCAGTTCTATAAGCCCATAGTGCTTCTTTCAATTTGCTAGCCCAATTCTTTCTAGATTTATTAACAGTCTTACCCAAGATAGCTTTAATCTCTCTATTTGATAATTCTACTTGACCACTAGTTTGAGGGTGATAAGCAGAAGCAATTCTATGATTAATACCATACTTAGCAAGAGTTTTTCTAAAACCTCCATGAATAAAATGAGAACCTCCATCAGTCATAATATATCTAGGTACTCCAAATCTAGGAAATATAACATCCACAAGCATTTTTATAGAGGTCTCACCATCAGCACTTTTTGTAGGTATAGCTTCTACCCATTTAGTAACATAATCAACAACGACAAGTATATGAGTATTACCGTCTGAAGAAGGGAAAGGACCCATGAAGTCGAATCCCCAACAATCGAATGGTTCAATAACAAGAGTATAATTCATAGGCATTTCATTGCGTCTGGAGATATTACCAACTCTTTGACATTCATCACAAGATAAAATAAATTTCCTTGCATCTTTGAAGAGTGTTGGCCAATAAAAACCTGATTGTAGAACCTTTTGCGCGGTTCTATCTCCAGCGTGATGTCCTCCATAAACACTACCATGACATTTACTCAATATCTCCTGTTGTTCATATTCGGGAACACATCTTCGCATAATACCATCCACTCCTTCTTTATATAAGTGTGGGTCATCCCAAAAATAATGCCTCAAGTCATAAAAGAATTTCCTCCTTTGCTGAGCTGAAAAGGTTGGAGGCAAATACTTCGAAACAATAAAGTTAGCATAATCTGCATACCAAGGGCTCTCTCGCGAGCTCACCTTTATTACAGCCAATTGTTCATTTGGAAAACTATCATTAACAGGAACAGGATCATAAGCAATATTTTCCAATCTAGACAAATTATCAGCAACAGGATTATCAGCACCTTTCCTATCTATAATATGTAAATCAAATTCTTGCAAAGAAGTACCCATCTAATAAGCCTTGGCTTAGCATCTTTCTTTGTCATAAGGTATCTAATTGCAGCATGATCAGTATGAATTGTAACTTTTGAATCAACAATATAAGGTCTAAACTTATCACAAGCAAAGACTACAGCTAACAATTCCTTTTCAGTTGTAGCATAATTTCTTTGAGCAGCATCAAGAGTCTTACTAGCATAATGAATAACATTTAATTTTTTATCTACCGCTGTCCAAGAACAGCGCCTACAGCAAAATCACTAGCATCACACATAATTTCAAAAGGCAAATTCCAATCAGGAGGTTCGACTACAGGAGCAGTTGTTAAGGCTTTCTTTAGAGTTTCAAAAGCTTCCTTACAATCATCATCAAAAACAAAAGGTACATCTTTTTGAAGAAGATTAGTAAGAGGCTTTGAAATTTTAGAGAAATCTTTAATAAATCTCCTATAAAACCCAGCATGACCAAGAACACTACGAATACCTTTAACATCCCTCGGATAGGGCATCTTCTCAATTGCTTCAACTTTAGCTCTATCAACTTCAATACCTCTTTCGGAAATTTTATGTCCCAATACAATTCCTTCATTAACCATAAAGTGGCATTTCTCCCAATTAAGAACAAGGTTAGTTTCTTCACATCTCTGCAAAACTTTATCGAGGTTTCGCAGGCAATTATCAAAAGAATTCCCATAGACAGAAAAATCATCCATGAACACTTCTACAATACTTTCGCAAAAACCATGAAAAATAGCAGACATGCATCTTTGAAAAGTAGCAGGAGCATTACATAAACCAAAAGGCATACGCCTATAAGCATAAGTTCCATAAGGACAAGTAAATGTGGTTTTCTCTTGATCTTTAGCTTTAACAGCAATTTGTGAAAACCCAGAATAACCATCAAGAAAGCAAAAATGAGTATTTTTAGATAACCTTTCTAGCATTTGATCAATAAAGGGTAAAGGGTAATGATCTTTCTTAGTAACTTTATTAACTTTTCGAAAATCAATGCACATTCTATAACCTACAACTATTCTTTGAGGAATAAGCTCATCATTATCATTAGGCACAACAGTCATTCCTCCCTTCTTAGGAACACAATGCACAGGACTAACCCATCTACTATCAGCAATAGGATATATAATACCAGCTTCAAGAAGTTTTAATACCTCGTTTCTTACCACTTCCTTCATCTTCGGAATTAGACGACGTTGATGTTCAACAACAGGCTTCGCATCTTCTTCCATATTAATAGCATGTTGGCAAATAGAAGGAGAAATCCCTTTCAAATCATCAAGAGTATAGCCAATAGCTCCTCGGTGTTTCTTCAATATTTCCAATAACCTTTCTTCCTCAATCTCTGAAAGCTTAGAACTAATAATAACAGGATATATTTTCTTATCATCAATATGAGCATATTTAAGATTATCAGGTAAAGGCTTTAAATCAAAAACAGGATCTTCCTTCGGTGGCGGTGTTGTACCCAAATCTTCCACCGGTAAATCATGCTTGAGAATAGGTTGACGAAGAAAAATTTCCTCAAGCTCATCTCTTTCTTTCCTAAAAGCTTCACTTTCACTATTCTCCAAATGTTGCTGCAAAGGATTATTAGGAACAAGAACAATAGATGCACACTGCTCCATTTTAAAATCATTACTAGGCAAGTCAGCTTTATAAGGAGTTTTGGTAAATTTAGAAAAGTTAAATTCATAAGGTTCACCAGCAAATCTAGTCAAAATTTTCTCTTTCTTACAATCTATAATAGCTCCACAAGTATTTAGAAAAGGTCTACCAAAAATGATAGGACAATGATCACTAGCAGCAGAACCAAGTACCAAAAAGTCAGCAGGATATTTAATCTTACCACATAGAACTTCCACATCTCGAACAATACCAATTGGAGAAATAGTTTCTCTATTGGCCAGATGAATAACCACATCAATATCTTCAAGTTCACAAGAACCAATTTCGTGCATAATCTCCGTGTAAAGCTCATAAGGAATAGCACTAACACTTGCACCAATATCACATAAACCATAATAGCAATGATCACCAATTCTAACAGATAGCATAGGAACACTAACTTGTTTGGATTTATTAGGATGTGAAACAATATTAGAAGCATCTTCACAGAAAATAATATGACCATCCTCCACATTTTCAGTCACAAGATCTTTAACTATTGCAACAGCAGGTTCAATTTTAATTTGTTCTTCAGGTTCTTTAGGTTTCTTTTCACTTTTATTAACCGCACTAGATACGACAGAGTACTCCTTCATTTTAGCAGGGAAAGGAGTTTTTTCAATATAAGCTTCAGGAATAACATTATCAACAGTTTCAATCACTACACATTTGTTTACAGATGAATCAACTTTATCTTTATACGGTTCATGATACTTATCAAAATTCTTCTTAGGCAGTTCATAATGAGAGGCAAAAGCTTTATAAAGATTTGCAACAACTTGGGAATCAAGACCATATGTAGCACTCATATTACGAAATTTATCAGTATCCATAAAAGCTTCAATGCATTTATAATCATAAATTATACCTGATTCTCTATCTTTGTCGTTCTCCCATCCTTCAGTATTTTCTTGGATCCGATCAAGAAGGTCTCTTTTAAACTCTTCATTCTTGCGTGTAAATGATCCAGAACAAGAAGTATCCAGCAAGGTCTTGTCTTGAAAGTCTTGCATAGAAATTATCAATAATAACATTACCAGGAAGCTCATGAATGGGACATTTGAGCATTAAAGACTTCAATCTCCCCCAAGCTTGGGCAATACTCTCTCCATCATGAGGCCAGAAATTATATATGCGGTTCCGATCTTTGTGAATTTCACTTGGAGGATAAAATTTGGAATAAAATAAAGGCACAATGTCCTCCCAATCAATAGAATCACCATTCTTCAGCAATTTATACCAGTGCGCCGCTTTACCAGACAACGATATAGTGAATAGTTTCTTCCTAACTTCATTCATAGAAATACCTGCACATTTGAATAACCCGCATAATTCATGCAAAAACAATAAATGATCACCAGGATGGACAGTTCCATCCCCTTCATAGCGGTTATCCATAACACGTTCAATAATTTTCATAGGTATTTTATATGGTACTACTTCCTCACCTGGCGCTTCATCCACTACCGTTGCAGTAGTAGTAGATTTCCCAAATAGAAATTGAAGAGAAGATCTCTCCATAATAATAGCAGCAGGCAGAAATAAAATTAGCACAAACAATACCAATTTCACTCCCCGGCAACGGCGCCGAAAATAGTCTTGATGACCCACAAGTATAGGGGGTGTATCGTAGTACTTTCGATAAATAAGAGTGTCGAACCCAACGAGGAGCAGAAGGTGTTGACAAGCAGTTTCGATGAAGGATTCACTGTAAATGCTCACAGACAAGTATTCAGGGGGTTTTGATATTGCAGATAAATAAAGTACAAGTAAATAAAATGCGAGAGAAATAATTGCAGTGAGTGGCCCAATCCTTTTTAGCACAAAGGACAAGCCGGTTTGTTTACTTATAATGACCAAACGTTCTTGAGGACACATGGGGATTTTAGTCTAGTACTTTCGCTTCATGTAGCTAAATAATCTTCATTGTTTTGATAAGTGTTGTGTGGGTGAACCTATGCTAATGCACCGCCCTTCCTAGGACTAATACATACTTGTGATTATACCCCTTGCAAGCATCCGCAACTACAAGAAAGTAATTAAGATAAATCTAACCACAGCCTTAAACTCTGAGATCCTGCGATCCCTCCTGCATCGATATACTAACGGGGGCTTAGGTTTCTGTCACTCCGGCAACCCCGCAATTAGCAACCGAATACAAGATGCACTCCCCTAGGCCCATAAATGGTGAAGTGTCGTGTAGTCGACGTTCACACGACACCACTAGAAGAATGACACCACAACTTAAATATCATAACATTGAATATTACTCAACCATAATTCACTACTAGCATTTAGACTTCACCCATGTCCTCAAGAACTAAACGAACTACTCACGAGACATCATATGGAATACAATCAGAGGTGATATGATGATGAATAACAATCTGAACATAAACCTTGGTTCAATGGTTTCACTCAATAGCATCTACAACAAGTATAGAATAACACCGGGAGAGTTTCCCCTATCAAACAATCAAGATTTAACCCGAATTGCTACAGCGGTGACGAGGTGCAGCGGTGGTGATGGCGGTGTAGATGGTGGAGATGATGATGATGATGATGGAGATGATGTCCCGCTCGATGACGATGGCGATGGCGTCGATCCCCTCCGGGAGGGAATTTCCCGGCGGATTCCTGCCCGCCGGAGAGCTCTTTTCTCTCTAGTGTTCTCCGCCCCGCAGAGGCGGCTGTAACCCTTCGTGAGGTCCTCTCTCGTGGCTTAGGTTTTCGGGACGAAGGAGTACGCGAAGAAAAGAGAGGCGAAAGGGGCTGTGGGGCCCCCAGAGCAGGGTGGCGCGGCCAGGCCCTGGCCGCCGCCCTGTGGTCTGGGCCCACAGTCCTCTCTTCTTCCCCTTCTGGCTCCCTCCGTCATCTGGAAAAATAGGAATTTACGTGAAATTCCCTTCCACAGTTGATCTTCCGAAATATTGCGTTCTGACGGTGCTTTTTCCAGCAGAATCCTGGCTCCGGTGCTTGATCCTCCAATGATGATGAAACATGCAAAATAGATGAAATAACATAAGTATTGTGTCCCAATATGAAATATATCAATGAATAACAGCGAATTATGATACAAAATAGTGATGCAAATTGGACGTATCAGTATCTTGAAAGGAATATTTTCAGTAGGTGGATTTAAAATATCACAAGCATCATTAGAGTTATCGCATATGGGAGATAAAGTATTATCAGAGCAAATTTTCTCCCCTAAAACTGGGAAGCTACAAAGATCATAAAAACTAGCTTCCCCAAGCTTAGACTTTTCCATAGCATTAGCAGTAATTGCATTCGTACTAATAACATTGCTACTAGCATGCAAATAAGGTTCCACAAGTTTTTTAATTTTCGCGTCAAACAATTCTAACTCAGGAAAAATATTAAAAAGCTCACTAATTTTTTTTTTGTTTTCCATTATGCCTAACTAGTGAAAATAAAAACAAGAGAAAAAAGATAAAATTGCAGAATCTAAAGGAGATAGCTTCGAGCACTCACACACCGGCAACAGTGCTAGGAAACAGCTTAGTAGTCGGAGGATGTGAATACCTTTTACCTTACCTCCCCGGCAACGGCCGAAAATAGCTTGATGTCTACGTGTGCTTCTATTCTTGTAGACAGTGTTGGGCCTCCAAGAGCAGAGTTTGTAGAACAGCAGAAGCAAGTTTCCTTAAGTGAATCACCCAAGGTTTATCGAACTCGGGAGGTAGAGGTCAGAGATATTCCTCTCAAGCAACCCCGCAATTAAGAGAAGTCTCTTGTGTCCCCAACACACCTAATACACTTGTCAGATGTATAGGCGCACTAGTTCGGCGAAGAGATAGTAAAACACATGTGGTATAGATGGTAGTAAACAATAATTGCGGTATGAAGTAAATATTGCAGCAAGCGAACATGTAGCAGAACTTGTTGGAAACGGTGTTTCAATGCTTAGAAACAAGGCTTAGGGATCATACTTTCACTAGCGGACACTCTCAACAATGCAATCATAATTGAATATAAATAAGCACTTCATTATGCTATTCTGAATTACTCTCTGGCTGGATAACGAACACTAATTCACCATGTAGGGATGCAAAGCAAACCTTAAAGATGTATTCCCAAGTACTAATAAACACCCCACGCTGTCACTTTGAGCATTCATAGGAGGTACTAACACACCACAATTTCATAGAGACATCCAACTCAAATCATAACCCAGTGAACAAGTATTCTGTGAAATATAGCCTAAGAGACCCACACGGTGCACACACTGTCACCTTTACACACGTGGGACAAGGAGTCTCGGAGATCACATAAGTAAAATCCACTTGAATAACATAACTACATCTAGATTACAAAGCTCATCATATGGATCTCAATCATGCAAGGCAATTCATGAGATCATTGTATTGAGGTACGAGAGAGAGATTAACCACATAGCTACCGGTACAGCCCTTAGCCTCGAGGGAGAACTACTCCCTCCTCATCATGGGAGACAGCAGCGTTGATGGAGATGGCGGTGGTGTCGATGGAGATGCCTTCCGGGGCAATTCCCCCCGGCGTGCCGGAACAGAGACTTCTGTCCCCGAATTGGAGTTTCGCGATGGCGGCGGCGCCCCGGAGTCTTTCGGAGTTTCGTCAATCGGTATCGTGTTTTTAGGTCACGAGGGGTTAAATAGGCGAAGAGGCGGCGCGAGGGTGCCGAGGTGGGCTCACGGCGCGCCCCCCCCTGGCGCGCTGCCAGGTGGTGTGGGCCCCCCCGGCCCCTCTCCGGCTCCCCTTCGTCCTGGTCCGTCTCGGTGACACTAGTAGGAAAACCCTTATAGGCAAAGCTTAGTTCTGTGGCGCACCAAAATAAATGCGCCACAGAAAGATTTTTTGTGGCGCACGAGGAAGAATGCGCCACAAAATAAGCTATTTGTGGCGCAATACCGTGCCGTGCGCCACAGAAATTATGTGGGGCCCACATCCTGCCACCACCAATAATTAGTGTAGGTATTTCGTGGCGCACATGGCTTGCCGCGCCACGAAATAAGTGTTTCGTGGCGCACGTGCTCGGTGCGCCACAAGTAGTTGATTCTGTGGCGCACTTGTGCTGGTGCGCCACAGAAATAGCGCCTTCTATAACCACCCGTACCCCCTCCCCCCGCCCGTACTTCTTCCTCCTCCACCCTCTTCCTCTCCCTCGCGCGCCGCCCCGTACTTCTTCCTCCTCCACCCCTTCCTCTCCCTCGCGCCGCCGCCCGTCCTCGTCCACCCCTCTCCCTCGCGCGCCGCTGCCTTCCATGGTGAGCGTGGCTGCCGTCGTCGCCGCCGCCTCCTTCTCCGCGAGGGCCGCATGCCGCCACCTCCACCCACCGGCCGCCACAAGCCGCTGCGTGAGGAGGAGGCCGCCGCCGCATGGAGGGGAGGGCCGCGCTCAGCCGAGGAGGAGCCGCCGCCTCGCCATCATCGTCGACCTCCTCGTCCACCCCTACCCGGCCCCTCCTCTTCCTCTACCCGCCGCTCCTCCAACAAAGATCGTCGGTGAGCTCCACCTCTCCCCTCCTCCCTCTTCCTCTCCCGTGCGGGCACAAAGTGCTCGACGAAATTACTTTGTCGGATTGAGTGATATGGCTACTGCTTGTTTGCTCTCCAAATTACCAAGTGATATGGCTACTGCTTGTTTGCTCTCCAAATTACTTTGTCGGATTTAAATGTCCTCAGGATCATTTGCAATAGTCTGGTGCACTGTTAAATATGCATTTCATTTATCTGGTTAGTTTAACTTGATTGATTAGATAAATGAGATGAACTGCTGAGCAGTAATGATCTCATGGATGGACTGGATGTAGCTAGAGGGTTGCCAATCATTGATTGGGTACCCTAGCTCATGCTGAGCCCTATTGGGTTATGATGCAGTGGCTTAGTGAATGTTCCTATGGGTTTGAGGTAGCCCTGACAGCCTTTATGTTGTCCAAGGGTGGCTCCCCTTTACTGTGGCTGTTGTTGTGACTCTCTCATGCTATCTGGTTGATCCATGACTAGATTACCAGTAGCTTTTGCTGTTGAAAACAAAATAGACATTTAAATGTCTATATTCTGATGGTATAACTAGCTGTGTGGTGCTAGGTGAGTTTGGATGGCTAGTTAGGGATTAATCCATGTTGGATTTCTCTGGTAGTGTCACCATACTGACATACCAATGTTCCCTTGGTGATTTCCTTCTGGCTGATCTTCAGTTTGCTTCCACCAAATGGCTTAGTAGCCAGATGATGATACAAACTGGGTATTCTACCCATTTTGGCCTGGCAAGCATGTGGTGACTCAGGCCTGTGTGTGCTGTTGGGATGCATCTGCTGGTGAGCTGTTTGGCATGTGTGTGTTTAACCATGCTTGGGACTTTTAAGGACTCTAGCTAGATTAGAGGGGAAAAGTTGCTGCTTTGTTGCCTATGATAATGGATCATCAAATGTTTCCCTTTGTCCCTGGTTGCCTCCTTAATTGATGCCTTATGATCCAAATGACCCAAGTCCCTTGCATGATCCCATTTGTCCCTAATGTTGCTTAAGATGAATAAATTCCCTCTAATCACCATTTGGAGATCAAGACTAGTTCTTGATTTCCATTAGCTAGACTCCAATATTAAAAATTTCTCCCAAATATGGAGACAAACATTTTAACATTACCCCAATTGATGCCTTTGTCCCTGGTTGCCTCCTTAATTGATGCCTTATGATCTATTTCTTGTTGGCTTTGATGAAAATAGAGATATCCACAGTAGGGGATCATGTAAATGAATGCCACTGTGGTATCCTTTGAAGAAAAAGGACTGTTTCTGATGGTTTTAAAAGGCTAGGTGGTGCTAGGTGATTAAGTTGGCTACCAAGACTTGTCTCATCTGGTTAGCTGGGATATGCTATGTGTTGTTGCTTGTTTAGGCATATCTATCACTTACTGGATTTACTGGTTCTTGATTGGCCTCTCTTTTGCCAGCATCACTTGGTCTATATACCAAGTGATGAATAATCCCTTTGGAGCATCTGCTCCATGCATGCTATGTGTGTTTGTGCATCTTGACTTATGTCACCATGGTTGCTGGTTTGGTGGTGTTTTTGTACTTGCCGATGATTAGATGGTTGGTCGATATCACTCGTACACTCGGGGGTGGAGCAAGTGAGCCTGGTGTGATGGCACAAATATCAATATCTTGTGCATCCTACCTGGCCTCACTTACTCCATCCCTGGATGTTAATATTTGTTTCGACCAACAAAGTATGAGGCATATGCTATTTAGTTGATACCACTTGGCTCTTTCTTCCATTTTAGTGCCGATGATTAGAATGTTCGGTCAACTTTACACTCCGGGGTGTCGCTAGTGAGCCTGGTGTGATGGCACAAATATCAATCTCTTGTGCATCCTACCTGGCCTCACTAACGCCATCCCGGGATGTTAATATTTGTTTCGACCAACAAAGTATGAGGCATTCCATTTAGTTCATACTAGCTACTTCTTAATTGCATTGGCCTTTCTTCCATTCTAGTGCCGATGATTAAATTGTTTGGTCACTTGTACACTCTGGGGTGGGGCCACTGAGCCTGGTGCGATGGCACAAATATCTCTCTTGTGCATCCTACCTGGCCTCGCTGACCCCATCCCTGAATGTTAATATTTCTTTCGACCAACAAAGTATGAGGCATATGATATCTAGTTGAGATACCACTTGGCTCTTTCTTCCATTTTAGTGCCGATGATTAGAATGTTTGGTCACCTATACGCCGCAATATACTTTGTAGACGGGCCCCCCTTTCCCCGGCCGCCGTTCCGTGAACGAGTCTTTGACGAGACAACAATGCCATGACGCAGAACCACGCCAGTCCCAGCCGCCTCTCTTGTGGCCGCGTCTCCTGCGCCATGCACTCTTCGCCTTCTTGCCCTGAACAATAGACTGATCGAATAAGGAAGCCGATGACGGCCGATCGCAATCTAATCTTGCGACCGACCGTCATCGGTTTCCTTATTCCTACGATCAGTCTATTGGTTCACCGGGCAAGAAGGCGAACAGCAGACGCGGGACACACGGCCACAAGGGAGGCGGTTGGGACTGCCGTGGTTCTGCGCCGGAGAGGCAGATCGGCGTTGTTGTCTCACAAGGACCCGTTCACGGAACGGCGGCCGGGGAAAGGGGGCCCTTCTGCAAAGTATACTGCGGTGTATACTGCAACTATGGTTTCTGACCATAGTATTTGTGTTGACCAATAATGTATGAGGCACTTATTCCATTTTGTCATTCCATTTGCTTTGAGATTTTCAAAATGCCGATGATTAAAATGTTTGGTCCCCGTACACTTGGGGGTGGCGTAAGTGAGCCTGGTAAGATAGCACAAATATCAATCTCTTGTGCATCGGACTTGGTCTCACTTACGCCATCCCTAAATGTTAATATTTGTGTTGACCAACAATGTATGAGGCATTTATTCCATTTCTCTTGTGCATCGGACTTGTTGGTCTCACTTTCTTCCATTTTCATCATAGTAGGAACTGGATATGAAGACCCCGATGCAAGCGAGCCTGGTGGGTAGAGATGAGGGAGCAAAGGAGGAACCGGATGAAGACTACTTTGTATCTCGAAATTGTGAAATTTGTATGAATTAAGAGTTGTATGCAAAACATTTGACACTTAATTGCCACTATATATGTATTCGATCGGGCTCTAAGTAATGTGATGATGATGTCTATGTTATATCTGTGCAATGTACATGATATTTATATTATATCTGAATGTTGCTGTATATAACCTGTGTATCTGTATATCTGTATTGCTGTCTATACTGCATGTGTATAGCAGGCAGCACAAAATCGTGTATAATACAAGCAAATTTCGTGGCGCAAAAACCAATTCAGGTGGCGCACGCTTCTCGTGGCGCACCTAAGAACCATGCGCCACGTAAACCTTAATTCAGGGCGCATGGCAGGTGCGCACGAAACCTTATTTTGTGGCGACGTTTCGTGGGCGCACCAACCATGCGCCACAATCCATTTTTGGTGCGCCACCGATGAGGCTTTTCCTAGTGTGAATTGTGATGTTTGGTCTCTCCGAATTTCGAATATTACCCGAACAGCCTTTTCGGAACCAAAACAACAGAAAACAGGAACCACATCGGCATCTTGTTAATAGGTTAGTTCCGGAAAATGCATAAAAACGATATAAAGTGTGAACAAAACATGTAGGTATTGTCAAAAAACTAGCATGGAACATCAGAAATTATAGATACGTTGGAGACGTATCACGAATACCCCTGTACCGAGAGCAACGATATGGAAAACCTTCCAGAGACGCCGCCGCCACCAATCCCATCTCTGGGATTCAGGAGATCGCTCCGGCACCCTGCCGGAGAGGGGAATCATCCTGGAGGGCTCTACATCATCATGCCCGCCTCCGGATTGATGCGTGAGTAGTTCATCCTTGGACTATGGATCCATAGCAGTAGCTAGTTGGTTGTCTTCTCCTCTTGTGCTATCATGTTTAGATCTTGTGAGCTGCCTAACATGATCAAGATCGTCTATTTGTAATGCTACATGTTGTGTTTGGTGGGATCCGATGAATATAGAATATTATGTCAAGTTGATTATCAATCTATCATATATGTGTTGTTTATGTTCTTGCATGCTCTCCGTGCTAGTAGAGGCTCCGGCCAAGTTGATACTTGTAACTCCAAGAGGGAGTATTTATGCTCGATAGTGGGTTCATGCCTCCATTGAATGGGACAGTGACAGAAAGTTCTAAGGTTGTGATGTGCGTTGCTACTAGGGATAAAACATCAATGCTTTGTCTAAGGATATTTGTGTTGATTACATTACGCATACTTAATGAAATTGTCTGTTGTTTGCAACTTAATACGGAGGGGGTGCGGATGCTAACCCGAAGGTGGACTATTTAGGCATAGATGCATGCTGGATGGCGGTCTATGTTCTTTGTCGTAATGCCCGATTAAATCTCATAGTGATCATCATGATATGTATTGAATCTTTATTTGTCAATTGCCCAATTAATTTGTTCACCCAGCATGTTATTTATCTTATTGGAGAGACACCACTAGTAAACTGTGGACCTGGTCCATTCTTTACATCTGAATACATCTACTGCAATCATTGTTCTCTCTGTTCTTTGCAAACAAACATCATCTTCCACACAATACGTTTAATCATTTGTTTTTAGCAAGCCGGTGAGATTGACAACCTCACATTACGTTGGGGCAAAGTATCTTGATTGTGTTGTGCAGGTTCCAAGTTGGCGCCGGTTTCACCGGTGTTGCGCCGCACTACACTCCTCCACCAACAACCTTCACGTGCTTCTTGACTCCTACGGTTCGATAACCTTGGTTTCTTTCTGAGGGAAAACTTGCTGCTGTGCGCATCACACCTTCCTCTTGGGGTTCCCAACGGACGTGTGCATCACGCGCATCACAAGCCCACAGCAAAGTGTACTCTAGGCACCCAATAGATTAAAGATAATCTCATTACATCACAAGCAGTAGAGGTACTTAATAAGTTCACATAGTACTGAGGCAAACTGACAAAAGCATGGTTTAACAAGTTCAGAGAGTGCATTGGGAGCAAACAGGCCCCAAGAAAAGCAAAAGCATAAAATAGGCTCTGCATTGATAACTATTTGGGAGCCTTTTTCTTGGCCAGTTGTGCCATGACAACAGGCTTATCTTGCCCCTTCTCACTTATCTTGTTCTGTGAGCTTGTGGATGCATTCTTGGCTTTTTTTATGGCCAATTACTCCAGGTGGCCTTGTAGTCTTGTTGTCTCCACTAGGGATCTTGCTTTTCTCCAGGATTTTATTTTCTACAGTTTCTTCTAGCACCTTGCAAAAAGATATTGCCAAATTCTTAACCACTTTAGTATTAATAATTGGTGGAGCAGCATTGCAGGTGAGGCAGTATTTTTATCTAAGAAATTGGCATGGTTTTTGTATCCATCATTTAACAGCACAAGTCTTGGGCTTCTCCTTACCCCAAACTCTACCAACGCACCTTTACCCTCCCTTCTCTTCCTTTTATGTGTTATGAGAATCTCTTCTGTGGATGTAGGAGAAAGATTTCCTTCATCCTGATCGACAATGCAATACAGAGAGGAGCCTTAGAGGTAGCACAAGTGTCTGGGATAACAAATTGGATAGTAGCTTCTGAAATCATAGGTTCTTTAAGAATATCCCAAAGTTGTGACGAAAGAAAGCTTTTTTCCCAATCAAAATTTTCTGGAGTTAATAGCATGAGAGTTATGAAATTAAACCAACTCACATGTATGTCCACCAGAGAAGAATTGTTTGGATTTTCAGAGCCATGCAAATGGGGAGCAAAGTACTTCTCCCAAAGAAGCATCCCTGCTGTAGAAAATCTTCTGGTCAAATCATGCTCCTCAGGGATGGGAAAGAAATGTGTTTGGACTCTTCCCAGGGTCAACTGAAGGTGGGCTTCATTTGGTGGAACCAGCTGCACATTGTCAGGTAAGAAAAGGCTTTCCTCCATATGGTCCAGCCCTTGTGTAGCAGAAGGAACCAAGGATGAACCAGTGGTGTCAGACTAAGATAAAAAAACCCACATAATCTTCTTCAACAGAGTAAGCTTGTAAGATATTCAATAATCCTTCTCCCAGGGGCAAGGCAGACTGATCAAGACAAGTTTGAGCCAGTGTGCCGGATGAAACAACAACAGAGTCTGCAGGAACTTGAGAAGAAGTGTCTTTAGAGCTAGAGGAAGAGGTTTGAACAAAGCTAGTTGCATCTAGCAGTGGAGGTCCTTGGTCTTCATCAGCCATATTAACTTCCTCTGGCTGTTCAGGCATATGATTATTAAGTTGCTCTTGCTGTTCCATTTCCATAGGCCGAGGTTGGTCTTGAACTGGCCCCATAGCCCAATGTCCCCACCCATCAGCAGCCTTTGCATTATTTTGTTCATTGTGCTGAGCTCAACCTGGATTTAACAAAGGGGCAGGTAAGGCATGACCATGCATGAGGTGAGGGTCTACTCCCTCATGAGGCAGAGGATCTTCATCTGGTGGCCCTCCTCCAAGCAGGTTCTGTTGTAGTACTTCAACAAGAAAAGTCCAGGACTCTGCCTCTGGCCTGGAAGTTTCAGTCATCCTAATACTTCTTGGAATATCTTGGAGGTCGGTGACCCTCACCTTGACTAACACTCTTCCCTTTCTATTTGGGTGCCTTTCCCACAGTAACAAAGAGCCAATATCAGAGAAACAAGCATTCAAATCTTCAGTTTTCATGTGATCTAAAGGAGGGCCAACTAGGAGCAGCCAGACATCTCTATTGAAAGTAACCCCCCTCCAGTTAGAGCCCTCATCATGCTTGACAAAGGAAACAGTAACATCACCAAACTGATTAGGACTAGATGAAATAAGCATGTCCCTGTCACTGACATTCCTGAACTGAACATATGCTGCACCAAAGGGGCAAGAATGCAGAGAAACAAAACCAACTCTAGCCACCTCTGTCAAATACTCCCCTAGAACATCTCTGACATTGTCGAAAGGAACCAAACCTTCTGGGAAGGACCAATGGTGGCGATGGCGTATTTCATGCTCCCTTGGGCGGTGCGGCACGACCACCCTCTTTACAGTGAGCCTCCCAACGATGTGCTGAATCTGGTAGCCGTGGGGACAAAAGGTCTGGGGTCGATGGGGATATTAGCCATTGCCGGAGTCAGAGCCTCCGACGGCTCAGCGGTGGTGGTCGGTGGCGGAGGCGGTTGCGGGGAAGACGAGGGTGGCGAATGTGAGGAGGCAGAGACGACAAAGGCAGAGGATATTTTTCCCCAAAACGGAACCCCGAAAAAGCACTAAAAGAGGAAACCTCCTGAATTAAAGGCGCCGGCCCATGGGCCTTAAACCGGGTAAGGTAATTGTCATTTGGCCATTTTATAGACTTGAAGGAGGGGAATTCAAAAAAGGGAATTAGACCCGGCAAATTTGCACAAGATGATGAGCTATTTGAAGGAAAGCCTTGAAGAGGATGAGCGAAATCAGTGGGAATAGCCGTTTGTTGGGGAGAATTATGCTTGGGCGCCAAAGGAGGGTGACTAGGAGGGTATTGCATGTGTTGAAACCCCGACAAGCGCTCGGAGTTTGGAAAGGATGATTTTTCATTTTTACCACCTGCCATTCTGAATCATATTCTTTGTAATATTTCTTCTCTTCAATCAACCAATTTGGACCACCTTTGCCCCAAATATTAATAAACAATTTGAACATAGGGGTGCAAACATTGGATTGATTGTAAATTTCAAACCCTACTACTGTTGAAGCCACAAAGAATTGGTAGCTTCTATCCCTTAAATGTTTAACTTTGAAGGAAGAAGCAATGCCCCCAAAGCAAGATTGTAGAGCAATAGACACAGTATGAACATCAAGTTTGAAGCTAGCTCTTCCAAAAGAAACAACTAGCAAAAAAGCTCTTCTATGTGAAGCATTGGCAAGTGTAATAGGATGGCCAAACTTACTTTTGCATGCTGCTTGAAAGGAGGCTCCTCTTGAGAAATCCAAAGCAAGAACATTATTTGTGCCTTGTGATATATTGCTCTTCTGATGACTGTCAGGCTTTGAATTTGAGGACTTCAGTAAATTTACACCTAAAAGCAGAGAATCCGAAATAAGGCGTCCACCCACAACAACAGTGTGAGATTTTAGGTCCAAGATCAAACCAGGATGAACCCTCTCATTTTCCAATAGAAACCTAGCATCCATAATCTCCTCATGAATGTCAAGAAGAACCAGCCTCTTGGCTTGGGGTCTCAACAGAAGAAAAGCTTGAAAAGGGCTAGATCCATCATGAAAAGAAGAGCAAGAAGGCTTCCAACGAACAGGAGGAGCTTCTGGCAAGGAGGGGGCCTTGAAGGAATTTGATGAATTTACCACTTGAGCAAAACTCCTCGAGTTGCTAACTATCTTAGGAGCAGGGGCGGGTGAATCGTCCTTCAGAGAAACAATTGAAGAGCCAACGCATTCACCAACCAAAATAGAGTGATCTTTGAAGTCCAGAATATGGCCAGTATTGATTTGTTCACCTTGGAGGAGAAATCTAGCAGAGATCACCTACTCTTTGGGATCAACCAAAAAAATCCTTTTTGCATGATGCTTCAAAATAAGGAAACCAGATTTACCCATAGGGATTTTTGAATCCATTTGACCCACAGGAGAAAAATTCACCCTCCATCTTAGAGGAGTGGGTTCCGAAAATGATGAAAAACCAGGTGGAGAAACAAGACAATCTTGTACAAAAACCAGATGGGATGAAAATCTAATAGAAGATCCAGGGTAGAAAACCTCCCCATCACATAAAGATTTACCAACCAAAGGAGAATCCTTGTGATTAACTAGAGCCAGCCAATTATTCGGCCAGAGAAGGAGAAACCCAGAAGCCTTGTTGAAAAAACCATTGTCGAGGATAGATTCAAAGGAAACTTTCCAACGGCCAAGAGGGGAAGGAGGGGGAGCCATGAAGAAAATCACCTTGGGGAGCCACGAGAGATGATCGGAGCAGCTTGGAGAGATCACCGGAGATCAGAGAGCACGCCAGAGGGAAGGTGGTGGCTAGAGGGGGAGCCATCTTCTAGTTCTGAATCTTGGTCAAATCCTAATCATAGTCTCGTTCCCTCATACTTGTAGATCTAAGAAAAATAGACAACAGTCTTTTCAGGAAAATTATAGTGTAGTTACCATGTGTGCTTGCATCAATCTTAGTATATGTAAGTATTTAAATGGAGATATTTATAATGCATGTTATGAACAAATATCACGCTGGTTCTAATGTGTATGGTTTTTATATTATGTGTAAATAAATAGAAAATCCTAGAGTGTGTGAGATGCTGCAAGCGGTTTTGTTCGGTTGCTTGCCTGGTTTTTCAGATCCACCAAACAAGCAACCTCGTCCCGGGCGATGTTGCTCCTCATACTAAGGACATGTGCCATGGTTGATAAGACCATTTTATTTTAATCCTACCACGTAATTTAGATAAAACATGATGTACAATGGGTTATTTTTTATCATATCTTTACTAACGAGACATCTTAAATATGTGGTGAGAGTGATCTCTTAGGATATTTGCAATGGTTGATAAGACCGTCGTATATTAACCCTGCCACATAATCTAGATATAATAATAAAATATGATGTGCAATGGTTTATTCTTTTAGTCTTATCATTAGTAATGAGACATCGTAAATATGTGGTGAGAGAGATTGTACTAAGAGATCATCTCTTAACAAAGAGAAGACAAAATCTTTTTCATCTTTGTCTTTCCACCACCTCATCATTTATCCTACGTGGCATTGCTAAGATATAACCATTGTACATGCTCTTAGCTAAGAGAAAACAAAATATTTTTTCATCTTTCTTGTTTCCTCTACCTCAACATCTATTCTAGTAGCACTGCTAAAATATCACCATTTTACATGCCCGACGTCAACTCTTCCGAGCAATGCTAGAACACCGCGCCGGACTCGGACGCACAGCGCACATTACATGCCACCCAAGTATTACGGTGCCACTTGGATGCCTTGGCCAGCGCGCGCCGGTGCTGTCCGATTGATTGCTCAGGCCACAGCCGCACCTCACGTTTCTGCAGGGTGCCTTCCTCAAAGTCGTTACCTAGTGAGTCAGAGAGTCTGAAATTGACACTCCGCGCTAGCTGAAACTGAACGGTCATATATGCCAGGTCGGCGCGTACGTACTGCCCACAAACTTGACCACGGACAAGAAGGCACCACATCAAACGTGTAGCCGCGGCGGCTTACACACCACGGAGCACGGAGCAGGCTTGACGATCGGCCGGCGAGACGTCTATGCAAGTGCAACCAGCGAAAACGATGAGATTGATATAGCTACATCACAGCAAACCCACAGATATGGCCTTTTACACCTGACTGGATCGATGTTGTTGCTGCTTTCCGTAGAGATATGCAGATAAGGCCAACCACGTACGGCACCAGAAAACGGCATGCCGTGTATCCAGCCGTCCATGTTCTACTTCGCTGCTGCCGGATAAACCAGTGTGACGATCCAAGGTATGTCATCCAGGGCAGGGAGTTAGAGCATCTCTCCTCGCCTCCCAGCACCCACTCTCGAGGCCATTTTTTAACGCTGGATGGTCGAAATTTTGCCGGTCTCATTTTCAGTAGCCCAATTTTTGTTGGATTGGGCCTATTTTTCAGAGTAAATGGCACTGTGAGTCACAGAACTTATCCCGCATGTGCTTAAGTCACGGAAGTTACAAAATATGCAAATGAGTCACATAACTTTGCTTCTGTGTGCACGCTAGATCACAAACCGGTCAGCTGTCTGGTTTCGCAAAAATACCGTTCAGAAAATTTGCAGAAACAACCCTTTACTATCTCTATATCCTGAAGAAGTCAACCCCAGAGTAACCAGCCTGTCCATGCGGGTCCCACCTGTCAGGCGCGCAGGAAAGAAATAAAATGAAAATAGGCGCAACGTGGGGAATCGAAATTGAGACCAATTGGTCCAGGCTTGCGCACGGAACCAGGACACCACTCGTTCACTTCAATACAAGATTTGGTTACGCCTTATTATACTATATATGTCTGTAGAGAATTAGTTTATTAAAAAAATTAAAATTGAGTTAAAAATACAAGTTTTAATTCGGAAATACATATACATTGTTATTATGTACGTGCGAAGATGCGGTACAAAAATTCTTTATGATTTGGGCTGTAGAAAAAAAATATCGGAAATATATATGCACTGAGAACAACATTTTTTTAGCTTGCTGAAATTTTCGAAACATCCACCTTTCAGTCTCAAAATAATATGCTAAAAAATAGTTAGCTAGATATATATGTCAAAGATTGGACGATAAAATTTTCTTTTGAAAATACGTTGTGTTTTTGGAAATGAAAAAATACAAAATTCGCTGCTGCCGGATAAACCAGTGTGACGATCCAACGTATGTCATCCAGGGCAGGGAGTTAGAGCATCTCCCCTCGCCTCCCAGCGCCCACTCTTGAGGCCGTTTTTTAACGCTGGATGGTCGAAATTTTGCCGGTCTCATTTTCAGAAGCCCAATTTTTGTTGGATTGGGCCCATTTTTCAGAGTAAATGGCACTGGGAGTCACAGAACTTATCCCGCATATGCACTTAAGTCATGGAAGTTACAAAATATGCAAATGAGTCACATAACTTTACTTCTGTGTGCACGCTAGATCACAAACCGGTCAGCTGTCTGGTTTCGCAAAAATACCGTTCAGAAAATTTGTAGAAACAACCCTTTACTATCTCTATATCCTGAAGAAGTCAACCCCAGAGTAACCAGCCTGTCCATGCGGGTCCCACCTGTCAGGCGCGCAGGAAAGAAATAAAATGAAAATAGGGAGTCACAGAACTTATCCCGCATGTGCACTTAAGTCACGGAAGTTACAAAATATGCAAATGAGTCACATAACTTTACTTCTGTGTCCACGCTAGATCACAAACCGGTCAGCTGTCTGGTTTCGCAAAAATACCGTTCAGAAAATTTGCAGAAACAACCCTTTACTATCTCTATATCCTGAAGAAGTCAACCCCAGAGTAACCAGCCTGTCCATGCGGGTCCCACCTGTCAGGCGCGCAGGAAAGAAATAAAATGAAAATAGGGAGTCACAGAACTTATCTCGCATGTGCGCTTAAGTCACGGAAGTTACAAAATATGCAAATGAGTCACATAACTTTACTTCTGTGTGCACGCTAGATCACAAACCGGTCAGCTGCCTGGTTTCGCAAAAATACCGTTCAGAAAATTTGCAGAAACAACCTTTTACTATCTCTATATCCTGAAGAAGTCAACCCCAGAGTAACCAGCCTGTCCATGCGGGTCCCACCTGTCAGGCGCACAGGAAAGAAATAAAATGAAAATAGGCGCAACGTGGGGAATCGAACTTGAGACCTATTGGTCCAGGCTTGCGCACGGAACCAGGACAACACTCGTTCACTTCATTACATGATGTGGTTACGCCTTATTATACTATATATGTCTGTAGAGAATTAGTTGATTAAAAAAATTAAATTTGAGTTAAAAATACAAGTTTTAATTCGGAAATACATATACATTGTTATTATGTACGTGCGAAGATGCGGTACAAAAATTCTTTATGATTTGGGCTGTAGAAAAAAAATATCGGAAATACATATACATTGAGAACAACATTTTTTTAGCTTGCTGAAATTTTCGAAACATCCACCTTTCAGTCTCAAAATAATATGCTAAAAAATAGTTAGCTAGATATATATGTCAAAGATTGGACGATAAAATTTTCTTTTGAAAATACGTTGTGTTTTTGGAAATAAAAAAATACAAAATTCTGACAAAAATACTCATATATATACTTTCTGAATTATTATTTTGAACAGCCCAAATTATAAAGATTTTTTACCGCAACTTATCACGTACATAATAAATTTCAAAATTTGAAATATGCTAATTCTCCAGAGTAATATATAGTATAATTATATATAATCCAGCAAATGTGCACAAGCGATCAGGTGGTTTTTTGGTTCTACGCGCCCGCATGTACCTAGCTAAGTCTCAAGGTCGAATCCAATCCTGCGCCTATTTCCATTTTATTTATTTCCTACACGCCCGCATGTACCTAGCAAAATCCATGGAATAGATATAGCAAGGGTGTTTATGTAAATTTTCCGGCGGTATTTTTACAAAACCAAACAGCATACCGGTTTGTGACCTGGCATGCACACTGAGGTAAAGTTATGTGACTCTTTTACAAAACCAAACAGCATACCGGTTTGTGACCTGGCATGCACACTGAAGTAAAGTTATGTGACTCATTTGTACATTTCGCAACTTCCGTGACTTAAGTGCACGTGTGGAACAAGTTGTGTGACCCCAGTGCCATTTACTCTATTTTTCATCCGGCGATCGCAGGCCGAACCCAACACCCCGGGAGCGCCTGAAAGCGCCGGATGAAGTGAAAAATCGCGTGGGCCAGGTCTGTCGGCGTCACACCCACAAAAGATTCCCCAACTTCCCTCGTGCTGCCCAAACAAGCTCGTTGCCGCCGCGTCGCCGCCAGCACCACCGCACCCTCTCCCGTCGTGCATACGCCGGTAGAAAGGCCGCACCCACTCCCTAACTACTACCGAGCTCACCGCCGTCCATCACCTCACCGGCGCTCCTTGCCGCCCCCCGTGCCGGCCCCTGTGCAGACCACTACGGCACCACGCCCGTGAGGTATTCGGCGTTTTGATTGCTCGGTCATAGACTCCGACGACGAGGACAAGCAAATGTTTGTTTCGCTGTTGGAAGAGGAGAACGCCGCCGCCGAAGATGAAGAGCACATGATGATCCTGGTGTCTCTGGCCGCCCTATACGCCGAGCGGAACTCAAAGCCGCGGCCAGGAAGCGTGGTTTGCCAAGGAGCAAGAAGCTGTCAGGAAGGACGTCGAGCGAGCATTTGGTATCCTCCAACAGAGATTTGAAGTTGTCCGTTTCCTTCTATGACTGGCAGGATCAGATGTGGGAGGTGATGAACTATTGTGTGTTATTGCACAACATGATCATAGAGAATGAGCGGAAACATCCAGTTCATGAGGCTGAGTTGTTGTAGCCATATCACCGACAGGATCCTTTTGAAGAGCTTGACGATCAGGTGCCGACATCATGGGCTTCCTTCCTAGCTATGCGTCAGGATATCCGAGACTCACGTGTGCACCAAGAGCTACATGACGATCTGGTCACCTATGGGCTCGCAAGGGTGAAGCAAGAGCTGGTGCACCATGATTTGTTGTTTTTTTTGTGTTGTTGTCATGTTGTGTTTGTTGAATTATATGCTTTGTAGAAATAATGCCAAATCTGGGCGAACAATGTCATAAATTTTCATATTTTGTGTTGTATTCTGAAATTTTTCTGAAAATAGGCCGAATATTGGCATAGTTTTGGCCGAATCCGGCCGGCCTGGGAGCAGCCGTGGGTTCGCCCCTAGGAAACTGGCCCTCCCTAGGCCAAAAATTACATCGAGCCGGCACTAACTAGCGCAGAATTTCGGCCTGGGGAGCGCCAACGAGTGGAGCCTCAGGCCTAAATCCGGCGCTATTTAGCGCCGGGTGGACGAAACTTTCGGCTTGGGGAGGTCCAGTTTCCCAACAACGAACTTAGGCAACCCGGCGAAAGCAGCAATATATTTGAAAGTGAACCTTCCCGCTACAAAAAATAGGCTAGAAGTTTGCCGCTCGTCGTCCACAAGCTTGACGATCGTCGCCCACAAAAAGAGGCAGAAGTTTTAGCGATCATATTACATACACTCCGATTAAATAGCAAACACCTCGCCCTCCTCCAGTGGGAAGACGTGGTCCTCGTCGATGGCGGCATCTCCTCGGCGTTCGCCACGGTGGGCTCATCGTCGAGGATGGCGATGAAGGGCTCCTCGTCCGGTGGCGATGGCGCGGTGCTTGGTGTGGAGGTATCCGGGGTGGAGATCGGCGTCGACGTGGGCGAGGTAGCAGCGGCAGCTGGCTCGCCCTCTGCGAGCTAGTTGAGGATGATGTCGCGCTGCACCGCATACCACGCCTGCACCTTTTCGTCCATGACCTCCGTGTTCGCCGCCATGAGGAACGCCCAGTCCATGTTCCTCTTCTTCGCCGTTGTGGTTGCCCTAAGCAGGTCGATCCGTACGCTCTGGTTCTTCAACGCCGTCTTCCAATTCGGGTCAAACTTCTTGGCTCGCGCTACGGCGTTCATCTTGGCGCCAGGCATGCACTTCTCCACGGAAGCCTGAAGACGTTCGGTCGGAGGGCCCATGAGCTTCACCGCCTTGGCTGCCTTCTGGACGAGTTTCGGGCGGCCTTCCACTGCGTTGGGTGCCGGCGCCATTAGGTTGTATGTGGCGCCATTGGCGAGCGCCCGCGCGCGAGTTAGACCACTTTATGCAACTCTTGATGCGAGTGAAAACATGGAGGATCTTAAACTCGGCGTTCTTGTTGTCGTCCCGGTACATCTGGTACACCCGAACCATCTGCAAAAACATGACGAAACTCATCGATAACAAGACCTTTGGGCCGAACTAGTCGAGGAGAACGGCTTACCTTCTGGTCCATGCCATCGCTGCTCTCCGGATGGCGTTCGATCTCGTCTTGTATGCGGCCTGTACGATGCCCCAGTGGTTGCACATGGCCTTGGAGCCGTGGTCCATGTGTATTGGCTGGAAGTAGGGGTTGATGAACTTCCGCTCATCGAACGCTGTCTTCACCCGCGACTAGTACGTCCCCGAGCACTGGTTGGCGCCGGTCACGGCATCGATGTTAATCTCCTTCCATGCCTCGGCCAAGCATTCGTCCTCCTTGGTTGTCCATTTGACGCGCGCCTCGGTGGGTGTCGAGGGAGCCGCCTTGTTCTTCTGCTTACCCTTGGCCTTGGCCTTGGTCGCCAATGACGCATCTGCCAGATCGACCTCAGGGGCATCTTCTTCGTCGTCGACACAGCCTTGCGTGTCATCTACCTCGTGCTCAGTGTCGGTTCCACCACCAATGTAGTAGCCCGCACCGTCCGCTGCGCCCGCCACGGAGCTCGAGGCGATGATGTTGTGCATGACTGAGTCGCCTTGCATCCCTGCGAGCTTTCTCCCGCCGGGTGGGTAGGACGTGCTTGCCCCAACGCTTGAACCGAAGGACAGAGGGCCCCGGTGGAGGGCCGAAGAGACCGCAAAGATGGGCTCTTCTAGGACGCTGCGCGCGGTGAAGGACTCGTGATCCAACGACGACGATAAGAAGAACCTCGAGCGAGGCGTCCGGTGGCCGTAGGGTTCGTGGAACATGGCCAGAGAAGAAAGTGAGAAGCCGGTCGGCGAGCCCAAGCCCATATTCCACCCACGAGGATACTAGCCAACATAGATCGGCGCGAGGCCAATCTAAGCCCTTGCCATCGTGATGTTCCTATCGATTGCCATCGTCGCTTCTTCCTCCGCCTCCGCCGCCTCGTCGGCTTGCTAGAGCTTGAGCTTCGGTAGCCGCTCCTTCCGGCCTTGGGTTCAGGCCCTCCTCCGGTCGACGTCCCTGTCTCGTCGTTGCTCATGTCGTCCGGCTTCTGCTTCGGCTTGCGCTGCTTGGGTTCGGCAGCGGCGGTAATGGTCGCACGAGGGCTGACGAACTTTTTGGGCGGCATGGTGTGTAGCTTGGGGAAAATGGCGGGGTCTGGGGGAAAACGCCGCGGATGGGGGATATGGCGGCAAGAAATGGAGGGAAAGTGGAAAAATGGAGGGAAATATGTCGTGTGTCGCAGACAGCCTGGTCCCATGCCCTTTTCGTTTCCATCCGGCGTTCGTAGGTGCTATCTGGCGCCCTGGGTTTGGCCTGCAATCGCCGAATGTGATTTAGGTCCAATCCGGCGAAAATTGGGCTCCTCGGGAAAAAAAATTACATCCGACAATAAAATTCGGCCTGGAGAGGCGGTGCTAGGGAGCTGAGTGGAGATGGTCTTAGGGAATGGCCAATTCTCCACCGTGGACAGTCGCTTCAGCTCCACACTTAGGCTCGGATGGTCCAAATCATCTCTTCCTTACACTTACAGGCTAAAGTGGTCCTCTCCGCTGCCTAAAGTTGAACTAGTGAGAGAAAGTGAGGAGAGATAAGAGAGAGGGTGGGCCGGTGGAGAAGAAAAGTGGTGAGAGGAAAGACACTTTGGATCAGGTTGTAGGGTCATCGTATGGGATAGTTTGGACTGTTGGGTTTGATGTCTACCGTTTTGTATAATTTAGTTTCTTACTTGAAAAATGGGGCAGTAGGTAGATGCTACTTATGTTGTACATGCCTTTAGAATCCTCAGACGGTGCAGACACGAAAAGGAACATGTGGTCCACATTTGGTACATCATGATTCATCCTCCAACGGTCGTGGCATACTATTTCCTGCCAAGAGACTCCTTCTCTATTGCTGACTAAACAAGTAATCCATAGCATTTCGAGTAACAAGAAATCAACCGTGCATAAGACTTGAGAGACGAGGATGAAGAAATTGTGATCGGTGCAAGCTTTGTAATCAAGTTCAAGAATCTGGCACGTCTCTTCTATTCAAGTGTATATTCACCGCAAAATTGAGGTCAAATGTGAAGAATTTGGCATGGTCTTAATGATATTGCTCATTGGAATTGACACAATGTCCTTATAGTTAAAAATTGTGTGTGGATCTTATCCATAGAAGAAACCAATCTAGAAAGACCCTTGCCACTCGACTTGTTGTTCCTTAATTACAAATTTACTTGGTGAGTTCATGACTATGTAAAAACACGTGACATGATTGTTGTGATCGTTTGAAAAGTTCTTATTCGATTTGGCGGCTATGTGTCGTTGCCTAATTGACAATACCTCGGAGGAGGGATCCTCACGAGGGGGAGAAGAAGTAGGGGCCATAGGGCGGAGCGCACACGGGAGGGTGGTACGCGAGTTACCCAGAACACCTGCACGATGACAGGCCTACCGCGCTGTCGGAATTATCTCGCTTGCGCGTTGTTACAATGGTTGTGGTTGTGCCTCTAGGGCTCCCAGGATCCGGCTTATAAAGGCGCACGGATCTAGGGTTTACATGGAGAGTCCTAGCCGGAATACAAGTTGCCTAACTACGGTACAACATCTTGCCGTGTACGTCAAGGATCCGCCTTCCTCATGTCGTGCTGGATCCGGATACTTTATGGGCCTCCACGGATCCGGCCTTCTTCGTAGGTCGGTTGGGATCCGGCTCCTCGTTCCGGGCTGGACTTCATCCTTCATGATCAAACAGCAACTGGGCCGCCCGATGGGCCCCATGCCACCATCACCGTCAGGCCACCGGGCTTGCCGGATCCAGGCCATGTCGTTGATATACCCATAAAGTATACCCACAATACAGAGTTCTCCGAGATTCTCCATTCTTCCATCTTCAAATAACTCGGAACCAAGAGAATCTTGAAGAGCTTCCAAACTTTCTTATTTCCGACATCATCTCTCGGAAATCATATGTCCTTCAATAATGATAATGTGACGGAGTTTCCATCGCACAACCTCCTAATTTCCTGCAACAAATTTTCATATGCGAATCTTCAGCCGGAAATTTCGGGAGCGCACGGTTAAGTTACCTCCACGTCATTTTACCGCTTTTTAACCTAAGACACGCGTCATGTATCCAACGGTGAGACTGTTTCGCTCGCGCGAATCGCGAATCTCCGCGCGAGGTCTATAAATACCCCCACGCGCGGTAACTTCCCATTCTTTTCACCTCCTCACCACTTCATCTTCTTCTCACGCCGCGACGCCCATCAGATCTCAACTCCGGCGAGCTCCGCCACAGAGAACTTCGCGCACCGCCGCCTCAAGCTCCCCTCGCGCCAAGACCGTTTCGGTTGATCGAAATTTCTCCCGCCGTCAAGCTGGTCGCGCGGGTCACTTCGAGCAAGTCGGCGACCTTCGTCCTCACCGGAGCATCGCGGTCCGCCGCGCCATCAACGGCACGTGCACCGGACTTGTAGAAGAAGAAGTAGACTAGAGTAGTTTCCGGTTACTCAAATACTTTGCATGGGTGCAGCCGGAAGCATGCCAATCGATTCACACTGTACTGGTAGTTCTCCGAATAGCCCGGATCCCAGTTCACTAGAGCCAATCTGTCCGGATCCCATAGCATATCTACCACCATATGTTTCCGACATTAGACTTGCTCAACCATTCTCCGCCTCTTCCAGTACCAAACTAGGCCGGATTCCAACCGCTCAAGAACTCGAAGAAGAACTCCAAGGTCAAGCTAGAATGGCAGCCAAGGTCCAGGAGACGGAAAACAAGTAGGCATCCAAGGCTCGGATCCGCGAAGGAGAACGGGGTCAATGGTGGCCCTGCGAAACTACTAACACGGAGCTTAGAGAGCTTCAAAACGAGGGTATGATCTCCGCTCACTGGAGCTTCATACGCGACACCGTCGTCCCCAAGCCTGGAGCCGGAGAAGTTGTCATGACTAAAGCTTGGGTGGAACGCGGATTATCGCTCCCCTGTTCGGAATTCTTTCTCTCCATCCTCAACACGTACGGGCTTCAGCCCCACAACATCTGCCCCAACTCATACCTTCTGCTCTCCAACTTCGCGACACTTTGCGAAGGGCATCTCGGAATCCGACCAGATGTCAAGTTATGGCAGTTTTTCTTCCGAGTGAAGAAGGAAACGAAAGACAAAGCCATGCTGAACTGCGGAAGCATGACGTTCATGCTCCGACCTGGCCGCATGTATCCTCCTCACGACTCGCATGAATCCGTCCGGTACTGGAACGCCGGATGGTTCTACGAGAAGAACGTTTCAGTTCCGGAGATCCACGACGGCCTGCCCAAATTCAACAACGAGCCTCCGAAGAATTTGCGAAATGGAGTCGTCCCTTCGCTCGCCCCTAACTCCTAACTTGGAGAAGGCAGCGCGGAGAATCTCCCGGCTAGTCCATGACGGGCTAACCGGAACTCAGCCGACACTCACTGGTCACCCGGCGATCCAGCCATTACGGTACAATGCACGGTTAACTGCGCATATCTGGGCGGACGACCAGCTCCGAGCTACCCGCCACGACCTTCCGGCTGATTCTCTCAAGAGGAGATTCAAGACGCTCGTGAAGATAGGCCGGGGTCAACCGATCCCGGAATTGATCAAGGATATTTATACAAACAACCAGTGTCCTCCGGTAAGCTCTAATCCCTTCGTTACTTCAAACTTCACAAGTTTTTGAATGTTGACTTACATATAATAGCTTTCCCTCTAGCTCGATACTTTGGCGGAGGAAAACTTTCGCACCATACTTCGTGTCCCCGTCAGTGGCGACACGGCGGAGGAGGTTCCGGATGACGAAGAGGAGGAAGAGGAGCAGCACCCCGCAAGGCAGCCCGACCTTCGAAGCGTCCCGCGCCAAAGCTCCCGGCTCAAGCCGGAGCGCCGCCAGGCCTCCGCCAAGAAGCCCAAGACCATCAAGCCCCCTCCGCTAGACTCAAGGAAAGCGGAGCGGGAACGTTTGAAGATGCTTGCCACACAGGCAAACGCTCGCGCCCCATCATCCCCGGCGCCCCGTAAGTTTCCGAGTATGGCACGTATCTACTTTGATGCAATTGTTTCTTATGCGATCTTCTTTTATTTGTTCGCAGGACTACCGCTGCCACCCGAACCACCAGCCAAGAGGCCATCACAAAATATATGAAAAAGTCTCCGGCTGTTGGTCCTCCGACTCCAGCTCCGCCAAGCACTTCCCACACTGCTCCACCGCCGTCTCCTCCGGGCGGAACAATCTCCTCCCGCGAACACTCCACCTAAGTATTCCGGGGCAGCGAAAAAGTGGGCGGAGAGGATCCTAAGGCCAAAGGCCCTGCCCCGAAGAACAGAAGTTCAAGGCCAAGGACAGGCTGAGGTTACTTCCTCCGAGAATGTCGGAGCCGGCGCTGGCGACATCGTCGTTTTTCCGAAAAACTTCGGAGATCCGGCTGACCTCACTTCCACCCACAAGGCATATGCTACCAAGTTTTTCAACAAGCTGACTGAAGCGAAGAAGTGGGAACTTGAACAAGACCTGCTCAACGCCATGCTGAACAACGCCTGGGGGAAACCAGATGCCGCGTCGTCGAGATCAGTTTAAGAAGGACGTCTTCGACAAACTTATCTGCAAGCAAAAGGTACTCCCCAGTAGCCCCCAAGCATGTAGGCGGAAATTAGATACTAGTTATCGCTTAGATGCTTTAGAGTAAAGCTACTTTTGGAAAGATTTTTAAATTGTCGCATAGCCAAGCATGATGTCGGAGGGATTGATGATGCTTCAAAGGACCCTACTATAGGCGGAATTTTACTCCTGCTCGATCGTTTTATACAGAACAGCAGGCGCTGCACTATGAGCTACACAAGAATATTGCCCTTCAGCGCCGCGTTACCTTGGGTCAAGCGGAAAATATCCAGAGCCTTAAGAATGAAAACGCAGAACTGAACAAACAACTGGCGGACGCCCAAGGTTGGTTTCCGGCCTCTCTTGTTATGAGTTCTCATTCCGACTTTGAACTTGTGTTTGACTTGAATCCTTATAGGCGCATCCTCTTCCTTGGCTACGACCTCGTCCGAACTTGAGAACCTGCGCTCCTCGTACCAAGAATTGGAAACGAAACCGATGGAGGCGGAGCAAAAGAAGGAACAGGCCAGCTGGCGGAGAAAAACTCCGAAGTCATCAAGGAAAAGGGCGAATTCGTGCTAAAGAAAAATGTTGATAGCGAGACCATCAAGCGGCAGCAAAAAGAACTCAATGGACTCCGGAAATACATGGAGACCGCGAAGCGCCATTGGGACTTGCTGTCCGAAAACCTCCTGGGTAATTGTAACCGGAATTGCTTATCTTGATGTATATTTTTTATTCTCAACTTTTATACTTATTCTTGTATCTTGTGCAGAGCCGCTTGGATATTCTGAAAGACGTCGGAATAAATTTCCCCGGGATGATCTCCTTTCTCTTGCTAGCGATGATTGCAAAGATCTCATCTCCGCCTCACGGAAGATATGCCACAACTTGTCGTTGAAGAAGAGCCGCACCTGCGGTCTGCGCAAACTGGTCAAGAAAATGGACATTCTTCCGGAGCTGGTGACGGCAAGCTTCATCAGCCCGAGGCGGCTGCCATGACTTTGACTATGTGCTTGGCGCATAACCCGGAGATGGATCTTGACCGGGTAACTGGTGTTCCTCCGACAGCGATGTCGGTGCGCTTCTAGACGCAGTAAGTGGCTATGACACCCGCATCGCGCGGAGGATCCGTCACGAAGAATTCTACGACAAGGTGGTTCTTCCTGCGGACGAGCCCCTTGAAGCCGAACTTCAAAAGGAGCGCGACACGGAAGCCCGACCTGCGGAATCCGGAACTCAGTTTACCTAGACCAGCTCCAAGGATGCTCCGCAAGAGGAACCCAAGTCCAGTGCTGCAACTTCCGAAGAAGAAGAAGAGAGTGAGGAAGATGTATCGTCTCCGGCTGAGGACGCCAAGGAGAAAGATCCAGAGGGCGATGCTTCTCCGTCCAAGGCGGAGTGAAAACTTATGTCCTGCGGGAAAAAATAATGCATCATTTTGGCAACGAGGGTTTGTAATACGACTTAAATTCTTAACTAGTTAGGGACGAAACAAGCATGCATGCGTGGGCGGAAAATACTTATCCTGCTATCCGTTTTAAGATTATTTGCATGTGTTGTTTCTTTAAAGCAAGTGCTGGTTTTTATAATTTCCGGCTTGCCTACTTGACCTTCCACGAGCCGGAAACCCGTGCCGGAAACGCTCGCGGCCGCGACGAAGCCCAATGGCAATCCGTCAATAACCGCGGAAACAAGCCCCCAGCCCAAGTGCCGGAAGTCGCTACCAGGAATCCATGGGTTTGCAACAGAAAAATTTCCGCCAGAAAACTTAAGCTTACGTCCTAAAGGACGATTTTGAAAATCACAACTCTCATACACGCCTAGGCGGAAAATCCAGCTCTGGTTTTAGTCGGAAAAAACGTACACGATCCAGAAATGAAAAATTAAAGGAGGTAAAAGACTCTAAGAGTGAACCAAAAGCTTTATTTCATTGATCATGTATTCATAGATATTACAAGGTATGTAATGCGTAAAGTGTGGAAAGGACGTAGCTGTGCTATGTTCCAGTGACAATCTGTTTCATCATATATGTCACCCGGATCCTCTCGTTTGCGTTCCGGTGCCAGTTGGCAGGTCTATCCTTCTTCCCCTAAATCAACGAGATAATAGGATCCGTTGTGTAGTACTTTGCTGATGACAAAAGGTCCTTCCCATGGAGATTGCAACTTGTGATCTTTCACCTGGCGAAGGCGGAGGACTAAGTCTCCGACCATGAACGAGCGGTTCCGAACTCGACGGCTATGATAGCGTCGGAGCTTCTGCCGATAAATGGTGGAGCGTTGGTCACTAAATTCCGAGCTTCTTCGATCAGGTCCACGATAGCTGTCGAGCCTCGTCGGCAGTTTCTTCATTGTAGGCGGAAACTCGCGGTGAATCATGGATGATGTCGGTGGGGAGCACAGCTTCGGATCCATATACCATGAAGAAAGGAGTAAATCCTGTTGACCTGTTAGGGGTAGTTCGTAAACTCCACAACAGAGTCTAGCTCATCATCCCAAGCTCTGGCTGCGCGACGCAGCGGTTCTTCAAGGCGAGGTTTGATTCCGGCTAGTATAAGGCCATTGGCTCGCTCGACCTGACCGTTAGATTGTGGATGGGCCACAGATGCAAGGTCAAGCCGGATCCCAACTTCATCGCAGTAATCCTTGAGTTCCCCTTGCGCAAAGTTTGTGCCATTATCCGTGATTATGCTGTGTGGGATGCCGAATCTCGTCACGAGGCTGCAAACAAATTTTAGTGCCGTAGCACCATCGGCTTTTCTCACTGGCTTTGCCTCGATCCACTTACTGAACTTGTCAATAGCGACCAGAGGTATTCATGACCACCAGGAGATGATTTCTTTAACTTACCAACCATATCGAGCCCCCACCGCGAACGGCCAGGTGATAGGGATGGTCCTCAACTCTTGGGCTGGAGCGTTTGGTTGAGTAGCGTAGTACTGACAACCCCGGCAAGTTTTTACCAGCTTCTCAGCATCTTCTTTGGCTGTTAACCAGTAAAATCCTAACCGAAAAGCTTTTGCAACAAGGGGGGGGCATGATGCCCGCAATCCCCTGCATCTCTCTGAGGATTTCAATGCCATCTTGACTAGAGACGCATTTGAGAAATACCTCGTTTGCACTTCGTTTGTAGAGCTGTCCATCAACAATTGTGTAGGATCTTGCTCGTCTGATGATCTGTCGTGCGTGGACCTCGTCCCGGCAACTTTCGATCAATGAGGTAATCCAAAAACGGCTGAGTCCAGGCCAGAATGATTGCCATCACCCTTAGCGAGAAATCGCGTATCAGGATTTTCCGGTTTGCGCCTTACTGAGGGTACCCGAAGATGCTCCAGAAAATGCCAGGGAATTGGTTTCCTGCCGGATCCGAGCTTGGACAGCATGTCTGCTGCTGTGTTATCGTCTCTTCTGACGTATTTGACTTCGTATCCGAGGAAGCACTTGGCGATCTCGTCAACTTCGTCTCGTAAGCCGCCATGACGGATTTTCTGGCGTTCCGGCTACTTGTTGTGCCAGGTCGGAATCTCCGCAGCATATGATGTGCTTGATCCCAATTTCCTTAGCGATGACCGTGTAGTAGAGCCTCGTATTCCGCCATATTGTTGGTAGCTTCGAAGTGAATCTGCAAAACGTACTGCAGTTCTTCTCCGGTAGGGGACTTTGGGTAACTCCAGCCCCCGAACCTTGATGTTGCTTGGATCCGTCAAAGTGCATGACCCAGGCTTCGGTTCCGCACATGTGTGCCCTCCGGTGCTTCATCCAATCGCGATGAAATCCGCTAGAACTTGAGACTTGATTGCGGTTCGAGCTTAGTTGATGTCAAAGGCCGATAATTCAATGCCCCATTTTGCTACCGCCCTGTTGCGTCGGAGTTGTTGATGATCGCGGGGGAGCCTTGCTCACCACCGTCATTGGGTTCTCCGGAAGTAGTGTCTCAGCTCCGGCTCTAGGAAGACTCCGTATGCCGCTTCGAAAGTGAGGGTACCTCTGCTGGATTCCGTCAAGACTTCGCTAATGTAATAGACATGCCTTTGGACTCCGTGCTCATATCCCTCTTCCTTTCGCACCACCACGATTACGAGGCTGATAACTTTGTCGGTAGCCGCCATGTAGAGGAGCATAGGCTCGACTCACCTGGAGCTGCCATAGGTGGGGAGGAGAGTATGTTCTTCAACTCTGAAGTGCTTTTCTGCTGCCTCGTCCCAGACAAATTTGTCTGTTTTCTTCAGCAGCTTGTATAGAGGTAAGGCTTTCTCGCCAAGACGGCTAACAAATCTACTGATTGCCGCAACGCAACCAGTTAATCGTTGCACATCTTTGAGACAAGTTGGTCTTTTGATGTTTAGGATAGCCTTGATTTTTCCGGGTTAACTTCGATGCCCCCGTGAGAAACAATGAAGCCAGGGAGTTTTCCCGCTGGTACGCCAAAGACGCACTTCAGCGGATTTAACATAATCTTGTACCGTCGGAGATTATCAAAGGTTTCCTTAAGGTCGCTGAGCAGGTCGGATCCCTTTCGGGTCATGACCGCGATATGTCGCCACGTAGGCGTGCACGTTCCGGCCAATCTGGTCCTTCGTGCACCGCTGCATCGTACGTTGGTATGTGGCACCTACGTTTTTCAAGCCAAAATGCATGGTAACATAGCAGTATGTGCCAAAGGGTGTGATGAAAGAGGTCGCCTTTTGGTCAGACTCCTTCATCAGGATCTGATGATACCCGGAATATGCGTCAAGAAAACACAGAAGTTCCGCCCCTGCCGTCGAATCAATGACTTGGTCAATGCGCGGCAAAGGGAGCGGATCTTTCGGACAATGCTTATTCACGCCGGAGTAATCGATGCACATTCTTAGTATTTCAGAATTCTTTTTGGGTACAAGGACGGGGTTTGCGACCCAATCAGTATGGATAACTTCTACTACAAAACCTGCCTCTAGTAACTTTGCTAATTCCATTCCTATGGCGCGGCGCTTCTTGTCTCCAAGCGTCGCATAGCTTGCTTCACCGGTTTTGCACCCGGATTTATATTGAGGTAGTGCTCGGCGAGTTCCCTTGGTACTCCGGACATGTCAGAAGGTTGCCATGCGAAGATATCCATGTTAGCTTTGAGGAACTCGACGATCGCGCTTTCCTATTTGGGGTCCATGTTGGCTCCGACTGAAACCTGCTTGGAGTTGTCACCTTCAACGAGGTCATGCTTCTTGGTTTCTATCGCGGCCTTGAACGTCTTTCATTTAGATCGCACTTCTCTCGCATCTCGGATTCACCACCCGCCTCGCAGCTCCTCCGAGATATGACGGATTCTGCAAAGGCGGCCTCGCCTCCAGCCCTAGCTTTCTTGTAGTCTCCGGACACGGTGATCCTACCGTTAGGGCCCGGAATCTTGAGCTTGTTGTAGATGTAGCATGCCTGGCGTGGAACTTGTGGTATGTGGGCTCCGAAGATCACGTGGTAGGAGCTTTTGAAGGGCACTACTTCAAACGTGATCATTTCTTCGCGGTAGTTGTTCACATCGCCGAAGGCCACGGGAAGTTTGATGCTACCCAGAGTTTGCCTTCTTACCGGAACCACACCATGAAATTCAGTGGTGTTTAAGCTATTCCTTGGTGAGGTTCATCTTCTCCAGGGTCTCCAGGTACATGGCTAGCTCCTCCATCCATAAGGCACTTGGAGAAGTCATACCCGTCTATGCGGGGACTTACAACCAGAGCGTAGCACTCTTTGGGGATGACGGCCGGGTGATTCGACCTGTCAAAAGTACAGGCTTTCTCCGACCACTTGACATACTGCGGCACAGCCGGAACTGTGGCGTTCAAGATCCGGAGCGCCGATTTTTTCGCGCGGACAGTTGGGGTTCTGAGGAAGGTGTGGTAAGTTCCGACACTCTTCTTACCAAAGGGGTTGGATTTGTTGGCTGCGGTACCCTTCTTGGCCTCGGAACTGTCCTCCTCTTTGTCCTTGTTCTTGCCCTTGCCTCCTTTGCCGCGCGGGCGGTGCTTCCGGGCTCGCTTGTATCCTGCCTCCGGGTCGTTCTTCAGATCGTTGACCCACTTGCAGTTGCGATTGGTATGGGTGGATTTGCCCGTAGCGGATCCAGATGGGCTAGGCACGGCATATCCCCGTATTCTTCGTACGTTTGGGGGCGCGGGATCCGGCCGCGGTGACCTCGTCGCGCGTTGTCTGGCCCCTGCTCCGCCTCCACGTCCGCGGCCTCTTCCGCCTCCTGAACCTCGCGTTGGAACGTCATGGCGACCATGTCGGATCCTCCGCCCTCGGTCTTCGGGGGTTCTTCCGCTTATCTTTGTGACGCCGTTATCATGGTTTTTCTTTGTTGGTGCAGGGTGGCTGTGCCGAGATCTCCTCCTGCGTCATCGGCGGCAGTGTGATCAGCGATGTTTATCATCTCGTCAAGAGTGAGCTTGTTCGCGTTCACCAGGTAAGCTTGTGGCGCAGCAGCCCCCGCGCTGCAAACCACCAATGAAGGCGTGCATTGTCGTGCGGTTATCTACGCTGCACTCGTTTCGGTTGCCAACCATCGGGTGAGGAAGCTCGGATGTTTCACCCTTCTTCTGAATGCAAGCTTGGAGGTCGCTGGTGGTGGCCGGTCTCTTGTAGGTGCCCCTGAAGTGGTTCTCGAAAGCCTTCTTCAGGTCCAACCAGCAAAAGATTGTGTTTTCCTCAAGGTCACTGAGCCAAACACGAGTGGACCAATAAGGTACAACGGAGCATGCGGCAGCTATATTCGGGGTTCCTCCCGAAGGTTACCGCATTGTAGTAATCCTCAATCCGTATCCGGCCTCTCGCTGCCATCATAATGCTTCAGGTTTCCGGTAGCTTAAGGTTCAAGCTTCTTGGCTTTGGTTCCTCTCGGATCATCTGGCCAAAGCACCTTGGACCAATGTAGTCGGATCTGTACTCGTTGAGGCGCTCCCGGGCATCGCGGGGACCACCTCCAGGTGATCTTGAGCGGGAACGGGATCTCCGGCCTCTGCCTCGCCTCCACCTCCGCCTCCACGGGTGGTGGCGAAGGAGATGCGAGGGGGCCTGTAAGATGATCTTCCGCCTTGGACTCTCGGCGTGGTTCCCCGGGCTGGCTCCGGCTTCGGTGGCCCTTCCTCTTGGTGGTGGTCGCCTCCGTCGTTCCGGCCTGCGTGGCTCGGTGCGCGCTTGTTCCGGCTCCTCCTTGGTCTGTGCTCGGCTTGGCTTCTCGCGAGGCTCGGGCTCGCGTTCTTGATTCCGACGAGGCTCGGCTCGCGGTCTTGGTTCCTCTGCGTGGTTCCGGTTGCTCCCTGCTCCTGTCCCTAGAGGAGGCATGTTGTCGCGGATGTTGATTCCACTGGCCCATGGGGCCTCGGTGTTTCCGGCGGGACTCGACGTCGAGGAGGTAGCGGAGGACGCGGCTCGGGGTGGCGGTGATGGAACACGATACTTGTCTCTGCCAGTATACATCGGGTCCTTTCCCTTTGCCGGGTTTCTCGGGGTCGAATCCGAGGTCACCGGGATTGGATTCGGATGTTCTCTAACCTTCCTTCTGCGCTCCGTGGATCCGGTGCACGATGCTCCATCACGGTTCTGACTTGCTATGGCGTCCTTCTGCGCGGTGGAGATGCAATTTTCCGGATTGGATTCTAACCTGCGCGAAGTGTCCCTTGCTTGTCGCTGCATTGCTGAGGCAACGAGCTTCCGGACGTAGTTGATGTCAATCTCCTCGTCCTTTTTTGAGCTCCGCAGCCTTCTTCATGTTATCCTTTGGAGTTGCGAGCGGCTGTTGTTCTGTGGGTGTTGCAAAGGTAATCCCGGGGAGGGATGGCTTCTCGAGCGATCCTATCAGCCTCCACCGCAGAGGCTATCCTTTCCTCCCATTCCTTTCGGAGCCTCTTGACTGTCGCCATCATTTCGTCGACTTCACGATCCTTTTTAGGGAGTGGTCCACAAAGTTTGCAGCTAAGGTTCTTTCTTCCACATTGCGGCTGCGGTCCTGGCAAACTTCTGAGTTGTTGCAGCATCTCCTGCCGTTTGGCTTCTAAGGCCTCCGGTCTGCAGCCTCCTCGGGAGTTATTGGTTTGTTGAGAATATCAGACTGCGCGACTAAATCCATGCGCGCTTGCTCGACCATCTCTTCTGGTGACAGGACATCCTTTTGTGGTCGTGCCCGATCTAAGAGAGACCTTACATTGGATGGTCCTGGGTCGGAAGTGGAGTCTTCGTCTTCCGTTTCCTGCTGATCCAGCGGTGCTACGGTTGATAGAACCTGCATCGGCTGGGCGGATTCTACTTCAGCTTGCTTACCTCCTCCGAGCTCCTCGAGCTTGCAGTTGAATTCTTCTGTATTCATGGATGAGGCGCCGTCAGCTTCTTCCCCCATCTCGAGCTCCTTCGTCAAGCGATTGTATTCTTCTCGTGCCTATTGAGGAGGCATCGTCGGAATTTGGGCTCAAGTTACCGAGGATTGATTCCTCGGGGTTTCGGCCTCCTCTTGTCCCGGAGCATCGCTGTCTCCGACCGCTTCTGCATCCGGAGCGACGTTGTTTCCGGCTACCTCAACCTGCAAAGGATCGGCCTCGTCCCGGTGGAGGGCGTCCTCCTGCGGTATGGGCCAAGAAGTGCACAGTGACACCTTTGCTTCTCTAACACTGGGAGACCCAGGCGGATCTGCATTGGTCTTCCACCGTTTCCTCCTTAGGGGCGGATTGGGTGGGCTCTGATTTTTCCTGATCTAAGGCGGAACCTTCCTTAGAAGCTCCTGCGACTCGATCGGATCTTCGCGAGCTCCCGCTCACGGCGGACGCGCGGCGTTACTTACTGCATGCGTTTCCGTCGGAATCGACGGTCTCGCCGATGAAGATGTGGATGCCGCCGATTGGGACGATGGAGAGCTTGACGGGGTTTGACCTAGCCGGAATCCAGGGTCCGGAGGGACGATCGGAAAATTTCCGGCGTAGAGTACGCCCCACGGCGATCGAGTCGTAGCTTCCATGGCGGAGCCCTCCCGGTTCCGGCCTCCCACGCCTCAGCCCCACGGTGGGCGCCAACCGTCGTTGCCTAATCGACGGTACCCGGAGGAGGGATCCTCGCGAGGGGGAGAAGAAGTAGGGGCCATAGGGCGGAGCGCACACGGGAGGGTGGTACGCGAGTTACCCAGCTTCGGAACACCACACGATGACGGGCCTACTGTGCTTGTCTGAATTATCCGTGCGCGTTGTTACAATGGTTGTGGTTGTCCCTCTAGGGCTCCCAGGATCCGGCTTATAAAGGCGCACGGATCTAGGGTTTACATGGAGAGTCCTAGCCGGAATACAAGTTGCCTAACTACGGTACAATATCTTGCCGTGTACGTCAAGGATCCGCCTTCCTCATGGTCGTTTGGATCCGGATACTTTATGGGCCTCCACGGATCCGGCCTTCTTCGTAGGTCGGTTGGGATCCGGCTCCTCGTTCCTGGCTGGACTTCATCCTTCATGATCAACAGCAACTGGGCCGCCCGATGGGCCCCATGCCACCATCACCGTCTGTGGGCCACCCGGGCTTGCCGGATCCAGGCCATGTCGTTGATATACCCATAAAGTATACCCACAACACTATGCTTAACTTGATTGTTTTTACTCGACATTTTTGGTTGATATATATATTATTTTCTTGGTCGGTATGCTTGTTTCATAATTCTCGTGCGTGTTTTATTGAATGTGGTCTCCCATTTTCATCGTTTATTTATTATACATTTTTCACTTATTTATAACTTGTTTTGTCAGCATCTAATAATAAGTACTATTAATTTGTTTTGTTATACTTAGAAAATCAGCCATATAACGGTGTAGCTTATCATTTAAATACTTTTTCTTGTTATGGTGTAACATCCATCATTTAGAATGGGTTAAAGTCAATTTGTACAAGTAGCCAAGTTGTTGGTGTTGTTTTGCAAACTGTCTACCAAGAAACATTTTTTTCAATTGAATCTTGCCTACCAAATAAATGAGGCATAATAATCCCTGCTTGATTAGTTGGTGATGTTAGGTAAATTGCAGTGTAATTATTATCGTTGCGTTCATTTTAGTATTGTTATATATCTTGGTGGATATATCTAGATTGTATTTGTGCAACAAGTATCATGATAAAATATTCTAGAGTCTATCACGTCTTATCTTCTGTCTAAAGTAGTAGAATTGTAGTGGCATGTGCGCACTATACAAAATAACTTGCCACAAACATAGAGGAGAATTTTAGAACGTAATATTTGCCTCATTACTATGCAACAAGTTGGATTCCTCTATGTGGAGGGCCAGTGCGTGCTGACTGACTGTTGATCACTAATAATACTTGAAGATAACAACACACAAACTCTTTATTGAAAAAATAACACACGAACTAAGAGGTAGTAGTTTTTGTACAAAGGGTTTGGTGTGGTGATTGACCAATGGAAAAATATTCGTGTGTCTCGATGTGTGCCAATAGCCGTTGACGAAATCCTGTGGCCAAACGCTTCTAACATTTGACCACTTCGATAATGTCTTCACACATTCTATGCATATGCATCATGACCCATGGTTCAGATGCCTCCATGGGTCGAACCCTGCAGCATAATGAGATTGAAGAAAAAAAGAACAATACACACCATCCCGAGTTTTACCTTCAGTGAGACCGATGCGCTCGCAAGCGACCAGAGTTTGGTGACTCTCGAGTTGTCAATGCGTGATGCATATGCATACAGAGTTGATCTGAAAACCTACCAAACCTACCTCAACATAAGGAGCATGGGCTGGGCATGATTATACTGCACTTTTCTGATCGATCCTGCGCTCCTACTCGCGTTTTAATTAGTTTCCTCGGCTACGTTTATCGTGTTGGAAAGCAATAGGATTGTTAAATCTCATCTACTCTTAGTGCTGAACAAAGTGGAAATTACATTTCCCGATCGAAGTCCAAGTGCAGGAGCTGGTGTGGTGTTTGGTGTGGTCAAACTGCCCGAGGAAGAAGCTGCGAGGTGCAGAGAAGATTCTCGTAAAGACAAAAGTACTCAGTTAGCGGCTTAATTAGTGCTCTCTGGTTTGAGGCGTGCGAGAACTGTAAACCCTACGACCAAATTGACCATAGATGGACTTAGTAGTAATCTAATCCGCCACTGCACACTTTTTGGCTCTGATTCTGCAGCTGCGATGCTTTCAGTTTCAGGTTCCAATCACCTAGCCTGCCCGTCTCTGCTGTTACTTTCAGGTTTCTTCAGACTCTTGCAAGGCGAGATCCGATTAGGTGCAAAGTGATGACCCGTACGTCGGTTTTCACTTGTGCAAGAAACTCCATCATTTCTGTGATTCTGTCTACCTTTCTTCCCACTTGCTGTGACCGTGCAATGACGCGAAGATGACGTTACCAGGACTGGCTCTCGTGGAGCGCGGTAGCTTGAATTCTCGCTCGATCTCCGGCGACTGTCCGATCGTTCGCATCATCGCATGGTTGCTGGCTCGCGACCACTTATGATTTGCCAAGTAATGACCCGACCAAGCACGAGTGCACGACTGCACGTGGTCCTTTGGTCTTGCTTACTGACGAGTACAACACAAGCTGCGTCCTGAGATGCCGTGTTTCAGAACTAGGCTATTCTAGTCTATCTAGCAATGTGCCAATGTAGTAGTAGTAGAAGATCAGAGTTATAGGATTCCATTCAAGCCAATAAATCTACCAGGTCTATTCATTATCATCCGCCGCGTCGTGGAAATGTGTCCAACTAAATGTCAGTCCAAGCATAGCAATACAATTCTCCTCCTGCATTTTTCTACAGATGCAGCCACGCTAGGATACAATCATACACACCAACCGTATAGCGCATTACCAAACAAGAGAAGCAGAGGAAATTTTGTGGAAGGCTGATTGAGACTGCTGAAAGGAACTGGGGTTACAGATCTTCCATGTCCTTTGCGCAGAAAGGACTCTCAGGCCTCACGAGTCATCATCTTCCAGCTGAAACTCAGAGTTACAACCCTGTTAATAATCGATTTAACTCCACGGTTGGTGCTTCATCCACCGCCGAGGATGTCAGTGCCCATCCTATTTATGTCCTGAACTGTTTAATTCTCCGGGCGTAGCTCTTGCTGTTTTCGACATTTTCCCGATCTATCCTTGTGGAAGTGCCATGTGTGTATCTGCAAGTGCATTAATCGACATATACCCGCAGCAGGCTCCAAAGCAGCAGCAAGATTCATAGTCTCAGTGGCAGTTTCAGTTAAGTCGGTTGATCTCGAACCTCAACATATGGGTTTAAAGTTAACGGGTGCCTTTGGAAACTCGTGAAATCGTTCGAGATGTTCCTACCATGACCGACCTTTTCTCGACAGTGCCTTTCCGTCATCTCATAGTATTAGCATGCGCGCGTGCGTACTGATGTGTTGAACAGGGTGGGAAACATCCAAATCCCGGAATAGAAAGATGCCTAATTGGCTAATTGCCAACATTGTTTGAGGGCATCTCCAGCGGCGCGACGCAAATGGCCGCTGAGCGACCGTTTTCGTCCGCCGTGATCGAAAATGCGTCTGGGCCCTGCTCCAAAGTGCGGACCACCGACGCAAATCTGGCCCAAATATCAGGGGGGTTTCGCTGAAAGACCGCCGAAAAAGGTAAGAACCCGCGCGTCGTGGCAGCGAGGCCGATATAATTCCCGCCACTGGCCATTTCCGCGAAAAAGCAAACTAGACCGCGCGAAACATTCAAGCGATGGGACGTCCGCGGCCGCACCACCGCCATGGATGAAACTCGCCGCCGCACCGCCGCCGCCCACACTCCCCGTAGCCACGACCGTAGCCACAATGGAGGGTCCGCCGGAAGCAAAGCGGGCCGGCACCGGCGGCGGCCGGGAGACGAAGGCGAAGGCTGCAAAGAAGGTGCTCTCCCCGGAGGAGAAAGCGATCGAGGCCGCGAAACGTCGCTGCCGGCGCAGGAACCAGAAGATGAAGATTTCCGCGGCCGCCAACCAGCAGGCGTGGCAGATGCAGATCAAAGCCGGCGTCGCAAGTCCATCCGACCTTGGCGGAGGGCTACATGCTCGTCAAGAGAGAGGGATCGCCGGCGTCGTTCCTCCGTCCTCGTCGGTCAGCTCGGTAAGTTCCCACCGTCCCGGAACTCCCGCCTGGGGCCACCCGGCGTCGCGGTTCGCGTCCGGCCTGCCGCCGTTGGAGTTGACCGCGGCGCGGAGCAGTTCAACGGGGCGGCTGTTCCCGACCTCAACCGGACTCCTAGAAGCGGTGACTCCAGCTCGGGCGCGACACAAGACGCGCCACCGGAGGAGAGCATGCCACGCCCCGCACCCTGTTCGACGAAATGGCGCCGGCTGCCCGACGATGGACGACCCGGTACGTGAGCTCTCAATGTGTGCGTTCGCCGTGTTTCATGCTTCGACGTCCGGTGATTCGTAGGAGTATTGGAAGGACCGCGTGACGACATCCAGGAAATTATCTACGGCGGCGGCTTCGTTCGCGGTGATCCGGCCGGGACACCGCTGGATGACTGGGAGCCAACGGCAGATGAACGCGCGGAGGACATCGAAACCGCACGCATGTTCGCCACCCAGCAGACGCAGCCAACACCCGTGTCGGTGGACGACTTCGACGACGCGCCAACGAAGCCTGCGAAGAAGAAGGGGGAGAGCCACAGGACACAAGGCTTCGTCGACGAGGAGGACAAGTGCTTGTGCGAAGCATGGCTTGCATCGAGCAATGATTGCATTAATGGCGCGCAGCAAAAGGGCAAGGTCTATTGGGCCAAGGTCTCGCAGCAGTACAACGAGACCAGGCGGCACCCGCCCTACAATATCACAACCCCTCGGACGTTAGAGTCCCTCCGAAAAAGATGGAACTACATCAAGCAAGAGACAACCAAGTTTTGCTCGGCGGTCGAACATGCTATTAACAACCCCGTAAGCGGCGCTGGCGTCATGACAGTGGTAAACACGATAGAACCATCATCATTCAACACTATGTGCATCATTGTATGTACATCATTGGCGGCTATGAATGCAGGTATCCCGCGCCTTGGAGAAGTTCAGGGCGACGCACAAGAAGGGCTTCCATATGGTCCATTGCTGGGACGTGCTCAAGAACGCCAACAAGTGGATGACAAGCTATGCGGCCTACCTAGAAGCTGTGAGGAATGGGACAGCGATCAACCTCGACGCCGAGGACGACGATCAAGGCCGTCCAGCCCTTCCACCTCGTCCACGAGGCCACAAGGCTACCAAGGCCGATCTATAGCGGGAGGCGCAGGCCCTTGCGTTCACGCAGAGCATGGAGAAGATGATGGCCGACAATCATGCCGCCATGGCTGCTAGGGACGAGAAGAGGCGTCTGAAAAAGAGCGCGCCATCTACCACAACCTCGCCAAAGAGGTAATTGAGGTCCAAAAGGCAGACGCCGAGGCCAAATTGCTTGACGCCGAGGCTAGGAGGATGGACGCCAAGGCCAAGATCCTTGCGGAGGACACTAGGATCATGCTAGCCGACTTGAGCAGCGTCGACGACGACACCAGGGCCTGGTTCATGAAGAGGCGCCGAAATCCGCGCGCGAGACGCCGATCGCGCCATGCGCCCAGCACCTTGGCCTCCTTTTGGACATTTTTATTGCTGCACAGGCCTTGTTGTGCCCCTTTTGGTCTCCACTTTGCGCAGTCCGATATGCAAAGTGGGGTGAACTTGTTTTAGCCCTCAAAATGCGGCTGTAAATTTGGTGCAAAAGTTATGCGTGCTTCTATTTTTTGAATTCTGGTCTGCGCCCAAAATGCGTCGCCTCGCTGGAGCCAGCCCCAGACGCAAACGGACACGCGACCATTTCCGCGTCCGCCTCACGACGCAAACGGACGCCCGTGGACATTTTGGGTGTCCGAAATACGTTGCGCCGCTGGAGATGCCCTGAAGAAAGCAACAGCATACAGTTTTCGGGCAGTAGCTGACAAACTCTAGGGTACCTGAAATTCCTGATATTACTTTTTGTTCAGATCCGCATCATGGTAGCCTCTTCTGCTACTAGTAGTAGGCCGGTGTGAGTACTTGTTGTCCGATCATGCCTACTCCAAGCACTAGTATTTGACTTGCCCTTTGTTTAACTAGCATCTTTCAAGAAGAAATGTCTCACCTTGCCAGCACCAACAAACCTACAAATTTAGGCGAGAACAAGGACATGTGGTTGCATTTGCCCTAGAAAGATCCAAAGGAGACTGCCCACTACACACTTGGCTAGCTAGAATAAGACAGCTTGTGGTTAAGACATATTAGGCGGCGGCATGCGTATCGTTGGTAACATAGGTGATAACATCACACATCCCAACACATTTTTGTGACATGGCAATGACAATAAATGAAGAAAGCGAGTGAGGTGGTAACTAGCTATGTTATCATAACATCACACATTTCAAAGCAATATGAGTCTACAACATAATTAATGATCCATTGCATGAAACTACTATGGAGGTGGTAACTTAGACAAGTAACATGACATATATTACTAGTCTAAGTTACTCTTCACTATGAGCAGCCTTAGCGCCGTTGGAGCTACAGCCTGCACGGCCGCTTTTTCGATAAGGGGCGCTTTATTACTCAAAAAGTTTTAAACATTACACTCAGCCTCTGCATAATTAGGATGCTACATTGGCTTCAATCCTTCACACACCGTGGCTGCTAGTCGTTAAATAATTGTTATTTTATTCTTAAGCGCCTACCTAAGGTTTCCCCACCGTGGCTGCTCTTAGTGCTGGCATCATCACCATTATCGCATGAGGAAATGAGGTTCTTTAGCAACAAATGCGTGTGGTGTTGGCGCACGTCTTTCACACATAGAGATTTTGATACTGGGGTTCTTTAGCAACAAATGCGTGTGGTTCTTTAGCAAGAATGTGAGTACCGTCTCTCAAAAACAAATGTGAATACTGGGGCATCTTTTGTGGTGGAATAAGAATCACGCATACAATAGATTTTGATTTTTTTTGTGTGTGTGGATAACTCGAACACATGCATGTTTGCCTATCAATTCAACTATACAGGTCAGCGGAATTACGCATAGAGATTTCCTTCGGCCGCAGGAGGTTACTTATTCTTCTTGGATCTAGCTAGGGCATGCATGCATGGACCTGAAGAGTGTGATAGTTAAAAAAGCCACCGCACACGATGTTCGTTCCTTTTTTATTTGTAACCCATGGCTTCAAACTTTCATTGGCTTCTAGAAGTATTCTTCGAGCTAGGCCGCTGGTGGCTGAATCCACGGAGCCATTGGCTCCGCGCATCACGGCGATCGAGAGCCGTGGCTAGGAAAAGACAAGGTTCGTTCTCACGAAACATGTGTTGAGAGGGCGAATTGTGCAGATTCGCTGCTGGTTTTCGATCAAAGTTGCGTAGTTTGTAGTATGTGTGTGTCTCTCCAGCTGACTCCTGCGGCAGTATGTTTGTTTCACGTCGCGTCGCCATCGTGGCCGTTGAGAGGAAGAGAAGCAGAGCTAGCTACGAATGTGCCATGTGTGGTGCTACTGTCATTGTGGTCAGCAACCCTCGTTTTATACTAGGTGCGAAGTGTGCGGCCCCTACAGGTAGGCTAATCGATCATTTCTGCTAGCAAGCAGCGAAGCAGGAGTAGATGGCGAAAACTCTTTTGTACAGGCGGTATTTGTCGGAGTGCTATCCACCACATATCACGATTTAAGATTGGTGAGACTACTTGTTTCATTTTTAATAAAACTGAAACATAATTAAAACGAATATGAACATTATAAAATGTTTCACAAGTTTCAGAAACACGTGAAAAACATGTGTGAAACTTTGTGGAACATACTTTGAACAGTAAATATTTTTTCACAAGTTTCAAACATGTTTCATAAATTTCAAACATATTTCACAAATCTTTGGACACTAGAACAGCTCGTGGATGACATTTTGCCTTTTCGACTAGAACAGCATGACGTCACCACTCCTGTACCTACCCTAGCCAGTAGATTCACTGCGTTCGAGTAGATGGATCATGTGTATTTTTCTAGCGATCTTGCTAACGCGGGCACGCTGATCGATGGTCTTTGCGCAGAAGTAGGATGGACATCAGCACTGCCGTAGCTAGAAAATTAGTGAAAAAAATTAGTAGATTTCTTTCTAGCATTTTGCCTTTTCAGATTATGAAGTTTTGTTCCCTAGAGTTTTGTTCTTTATAACTTACTAGTACAAATGCCCGTGCGTTGCCACGGGTACTTAAATTTTATTGTTCAATGCACATATATAATTCACAACTCACTGCGAAAATTTAAAATAAATCAAGGATATCATAATATACTATAGCATGATAATATCGAACGAAGAAGTACCTAGTTCAACTATGGAGTTTCCTCCGTTCAATCTTAACTTTTTTGCGTGCTCCTCAGAAAGAAATAACCTGGGAGCCATGAATCTCATCAACTTTTGGCAGTCCAAACTTCTTACCACATTCTTCTTCTAGATGTACTGGATAGGGTTAATGCGTGCTGCCTACACCACAACATCTCTTGGCACTTAAGAAACATTCTTGTGTTGCTTAAGTACACACTTTTGGATTTACAAGTTAATAAAAGGTACTGCAATTCACATCTACAGAATATTGACATCCCTCATACTCCCTCTGTCTCGTGAAACATGTCGGAGATTTCATAAAAGTTGAATGTATCTAGACACTAAGTAGCATCCAGATACATCTGAATTTGCCAATCTCAGACATGTTTCATGGGAAGGAGGGTATATATAACTTTTACCATTGCTCCTTTCGTACTTAAGTTACATAAAGATGGCGGACAAAAGAACCAGGGCATCTCCAATGCGGCGGCCCATCCCGCGTGTCCGGATGGGTCGAACCGGACAAAAACGAGGCCTAGCGCGCAGACCAATCCCAAAAACGGATGGCCGCGGCGTCCGGGACGACCCAAAGCCAGCCCAAATCTGGGCCGCGTTTGTGTGGCCGCGGACGCCGGATGCTGGCCGCTCGCGTCCTCCCCTTGTCCGCCCCTGGCCCGCCTGTCTGCCTCCTAAAACACACCCACTCCACTCCACTCACAAAACCTAGAGATGGCCAATGAAGCTCCTACCGCCACCACCGCCACCATCGGAGACGAGACCCAGCACGCGGCCGTTGGCGCTCCTCCAGTGGAGGCGGCTCCTGAACTGGACGCTCCGGTGGTCCTGGAGCCCGGGTGGGCAACAAAAAAGGTAAGCCCGAGCTCACCGCGAAGCGGAGGGCGATCGAGAGCAAGAAGCGGGGCAACCGGCCACAGCATTGGAGATGCCCTGATATGTGCCTGAAATGAAACATATACCATATTTATTTTAACATAAGCTCACTGGTAGTTGGGACCTTTCTAAAGGGACATCATTAATATACACGGAAATTTTGAAGACAGTTCAGATGAATATTAAAATCAAAATGAAAAAAAATACTCGTATGATGAAAGATATGATATTCTTTAGGTTCTCTAACATCTTCGACTGAAGAAAGAAACCAGAGTAACAGTCCATGGCTAATTATAACTGAACAATATATCTGTTGTATGTAGGCAACGGGTTGGATTGACGTCTCCACATCATGTGGGTCTAGATTGTCAGTGAAAATAAGCGGATGGATGCGTTTCCGCCTCCTCGAGCTTTTTCAGAAGCCAGAGACCAGAACTTAACAAAGAATTTAACATTTCACAATAGAGGCAGCCATATCTAAAACAACTTAGGATAGAACCTTCCATTTTCAAAACATGTTTATCTGTGTTAGAACACAAGAATATGAAACAAATAGGAAAGGAAATTCAATCTGCACAGAACCATGGACCTCATCTTTGAGTTATTCTTAGCAATGTAGCACAGCTCACTTCCTTGGGGTGGACATATCTCATCATGTATTTACTGAAGTTGGAACATTTTACAACATATCAGATCAGAACCAAGAAAAAGGAACTTCAATAAAAAAGTATAAAAAAGAACTCAACCAACCTTATGCAACTAAAAACAAGCAGGTCACAAAGTAGCTACGCTTCATCAGAAAGCGAATACATGGAGAACAAGAATAATGGAAACCCACGAATTATGGGTGAATCAGATGTAAGACATCTAATCGGATACTGCAATGTCGAAAATGGATGGAATAAACACGAAGTAATATCATGTATTGGTACAGATCATTTGCCTTCCCCAACTGCATTGAACATGGCTATCATTGGTAGAGATCATTTGTGGGATAAGTACACGGAAAAAGTACACATGCTTCAGAGCAGAAAAAATAGGTTTCATCATTTTCCAGACATTAAAAGCTTTCCTAGTAGTGCGAATTGGGTCATTCACCCGTGCAAATTAGCCACCTTATAAATATTGAAGTACTTTCTCTGAATCTTTGTCAAGGTTGAAGGTTCCAGATTCCGTTATCAACGATGGTGATGCATTAAGTAACTCGCCTTCGTATAAGTAAAATACCCCAATAAGAACCTATTCCATACGCATTTGGTTGCAGCGACAACACCAGCTAGCTTTCTCTCCAGTCTCCACGTCCAACAGAAGGCTAACCCCTGCAATACACCAAGCAACCAATTAATTTCTTTATCAGATTGTCTCACCAGAATGCAGCACGGATGTATCATTATTATGTTCCATTGGATGCCACAGTTCCTTCATGTGATGATCTAGTCATTGCAAAGCTAGCAGGAAGAGAAAGGACAAATTAGAACAAAAATACAGAAAATAATACGAGGCCTTGCTTGCTTCATGGGTGATATAAGTAAATAACCAAACAGAGAAAAGGGGAAAAAATATAGTGTCCGTCTGCAGCATAATATCAAATTAATCTACCTCAAATTTGGGATAAGGTAAAATCAAGTCCTACTTGCCTGGAAATATTTGGAGAAAATTCACCATCATCGCCAAGGTTGAACTAATTCTACCACAAATTAATCTAGTCTCTGTCAAAGGAAGTTGCACGTATAAAGTACTTCTAGGAATGGCGATTCTAATGCACGTACATTGCAGATATAGGTCAATATGAGACTGAACTGTTGGCTGGAAAAGGAAAAAAGAATCTTAGAATGTAACATTTTCAAACAGTGTATATCTATTTCACCACTATATCACATTGCAGGAGACACATCTATCTATACCTAATAATTTGCATAACCTTCTTGAATCTGTTTTTGAATAAGCACTGAACCAATTGATCCTCGTCACCATATTTTGCCAAATGCCTGACAGAAATGACAATTGATAGGTGTCAATCATTTGCAATCCAAATTTAACTATGCTCCGCACCCAAATATTTTGCCTCTCATATGTAGGTGGCTGAATATAGTTTCTAATGTCACGATTCCTATCAAATGCTACATTCAGTGGTACATGACCATCATGAAAGGTTTAAGCAGTATATAAAGTGAATGCTTGCTGCACTTTTGTAGACAAAAAAAAACATGCTTCCACTAACCAGATAGCCTATTTCAGGTGAGCGGCCACATAAGAACTTACAAAACCTAATATTTCTTGGAGCTATAAGGGGGCAGTACCACACCTAATTAGCTAATTCATCAGAGTATATTGTAGCATCAGCTATACCACCACATACACACGGGAGGCGAAAGGTCAAAACAGCCGTCTATGTTACAAAAGAACTAACAACATGACCTATGTTTCCAAAATTGTATACAAATGAAAAATGAATCGAACTTTAGAGCAGCCTTGTGTTGTTCCCAATTCTACACTCACCAGTACATAAGCTCCTCGATTCTCTGCCCACACGCCGTGATTTTGGAATATGCATCTTGATACTTAGCAGTTTACCAGAACCTATATTTCAGGCATGGAACATATGAATTGTTATAGTGAAGACCCCGTATTTTAGTCTAAAAAAGATGTACTGTCTATTTCTTACTGAAAATTCTACAAAAATAGATACAACCTTTGGAACATACTGACTGTTATGGCCCAAAGTCCAATTTGCGGAGTAAATGTTCTTCTAGATGTGGCATTTCTTTAGTTATTTTTCAAATGTGTTGAACATACCAACAAAGTCAGTATAAGAGAAACAACATGCTACTAAGTAAATGTAGGTTGGTATTTCTATACACCATGCTTTTCGTAAAACTGCACAATCCCGTGGAAATAATTTTAGTCTATTGCTTACTTCTCAAGCATTGCACACATCTGGTCATGGACAATCCTAGGCTCAATTAAGTTAATTTTGTAAAAGTAAAACAAGCAAACCAACCATGTATACACCTAAACAACTTAAGCTGATACTGCTCCTGTGTGTAGTGGTAAAAATTGAGCTTTCCTAAACTGAACTGAACTACATGATTGAGGACATCAAGATGGTGTGAGTACCTGAAACGCTGTTTTGGCTAGTTGATGCAGGAAAAAACTGAACTGTAGTACTCCCGTGCATCCAAACAAGATTCAGTTTCGCTAATCTAATTGATCTTCATACATCAGTTGTGGTACAAATGTATCTGTGACACATAGAAATAACATATAGTAGGAAGGAATATCCTTTTCAAATTACTTATACTTAAAAAAAATGGCAGGAACATCCATGAAGATTTTTCTTATGAGAAGCATATCTATGATTATGAAACCATTCATAGTATAAGCAGACAGGTGGACATAGATGATGAATAAAGTGGGAATATGGTGGCAGCTTCCCACATACTGTAAAAATCCAAGTAAATGAACACAACTACAATCTTGTTTGATGGCTTACCTTTAACAGTGAACGCACTATCGAGCATGACGGCAATCAACTGGGCACAATACATGCCGACCACCGCAGGTAGCTCTGTCCTGTTAGGTTGCAAGGGAAAATACATGCACATAGTTGCGCTTCGAGAGGACCATTTTTCATAAACCATAACAAGTCATCTGAAGACTATAGGTACCGGCAGTTTAGGGTAGTTAGTTACGTTCATCAAGAATAGCAGAAATTGAAAGGACCAAACAGCTAGCTGACACTGAAAGAAAAAAGTACCCAAACAATATGTGTAGTGGAGAACATTCTTACCCTAAGAATTATTAAACCAAAATTATTGGTGTTTGAACTGGTCCCAGCTATCCCTTTTTATTTCCTTGTCATCTCCATTCATTTTCCTCGTATTTTCTCATCTCGTCAAGAGCACCAGTCCACTCCCTGTGAATTCTCCGACATGAATCAAGAGCACCAGGTTATTGTGTCACATAAATCATGTATTCTCAATCTTCTAATAAAATGGTGATAATTACAGAACTACTGGGCTAAGGAGCAATATTAGCAAAAATGTACTGGAGAAGTGCAAGACATGCATTTACCATTCTAGTGAATTGTAAATATAGATGGCAATTAATATAGATGTATACACTTCGTACTATTCTTCTCCGTTGAGTAAGAGAAGAAATCCTAAAACGTGAATTGTAATTAAGTTATAGTGTGATTTCTCAAAATTAAGTAAGGAAGATAAAATGCGAATACAGAATAGTAATGCATAAAATGCAAGGGAGGAGACAAACCAGAAGGTATAGATATGAATCTACCAACTAATCTTCATGATGTTTCAAACATATTACAATAGCATGTTCAATATATCGTATTGATATTTATAGAAGTCAAGTAGCTTGTTCATAAAATGATAGTACAGTTTACACTATGCTTTTTAGCATAATGGCAAGCCAATTCATAAAACAACATTTAAATATCTCTGTACTTGATTCAGCGCTTGGAAGATTTTCTTCTTCCAAAATACCGCCTGATACTACTAAATTTGATGATTTATTTCTTCATAGAATGTATTGAAGAATGAAATAACAATGCTGCGAAATGAATAGTATGGAACAGGATAAGTTAGGCAATGTGCAAAAATAAGACTAATCCTTATGATGTCAGAATGTCAGATGGGGACAAATCAATCTAACAACAAAAAGATAAAGAGATAGAAAGGAAAGAGGAACACCTAGGTTTGTTATGTGGGCAGCAACACTATGTAAGAAAAGAAAGAAATATTTGCTTCAGATACAAAGAGTTCATTTCCTAATCATAGAGCATCCTCTGCATTTCTGAATTTGATACTTTTGTTACTCTGATCAGTATATATATGAAGGTACATCATATATACGTGTCAAATTACATATCAGATTCAGAAATTAATCAGGCATATGCAAGTACTTTCATAGTGTCAATTTACACTTCACAGCATAAAAAGAAGGATGCGAAATTAGTTCATGAACATGATGAATAAAAAGAAACGGAATTTACAAGGAATGTGTGGAGGAGGAGGAGAGGCCTCACCAAGGAGCTGCATGTTGAGGGGTTCGCCGACGGCAGCAGGACAGAGTGGTCTCCATCAGCAGCAGGTCGGGGGCGTTGACGGCGGCCACAGCTCGGGGAGGGTGTCCAGGATGTCGTCAGCGGCCGGGAAGCAGGCCAGCCCTGACATGTTGGTGGCCCGGTACAAAACAACCAGATGGGCCCTTTGTGACCAAAAAGTTATAGAATATAAGGACCTTTTTTATATCCATAGACACTTTAAAATCGAATCTACCCATCAAATATAATTTGTAAATCTTAACAGATACATTACATAACAAAACTGCAGCTTGTCCAAAAAAGTACTTGTAGGATTTCGTTCCAGAAGAATTTGTCTATGGCGTCATCTGCTCTGTTGTTTACCCCAGATAAAGTATATTTTCTAGAGTACAGCTTAGCACAACACATTAAAAAAACTATGATACGAAGTTGAAACAAGAATACCTAGAGGTGGAGGGTTGAAGTTGGGCTGGTTACTTCCTGCTTGCTGTGAACGTGATGTCCACCGCCACCAACAATTGCCTCATCGACTTTCCCTTGGACAACACAGTTGGGCGCTCGTTGCCGCCAATCCCCAAGGGCCCAAAATCCTTCGTCCTTTCCCATACCGGCAATCAATTTGAGAGGGAGCTCAATCCTATGGAGAGTTTTTCAACGGGATTACAGGAGCACTACTGAATAAAGAAAATCAGATGAATCCGAGAGATTTATCGAAGAGTCTGCACTTACCATTGAAAGCTGATGAGTAATTTGTTTGGAATCAATAGATTGGATATCCTCAATTAATCCCGACGGGAAGGCTACCACCATATCCTCATCCTTGCCTTCCCGCGGTGAGCTCCACAGTGATGGGATGCGGACGCCGTGGAGGAGGTCATCGACCTCAAGCGCCGACCTCTGCTGCTGCATGGCCCGTCGCCCACGAGTGGTGCATCTAGGCGAGGAGGGAGGGAGGCGGAGGGGCGCCGGGGCCCCAGGTCAACGAGAGGCGACATGGCGGCGGTTGGAGGTGACCTGCGGCGTGACGGACTAACGAGGACGCCCAGCTCCATGCGCTCCAGATGGCGAGTACCAGCACCGGGCGGAGGTTCTCGTCGCCGGCCTCTAGGCTTGGCGGACGCATGGGATTCAGTGGAGGCGGAGGGGATTGGGTGGGTTGGGTACGCCGGCGGCGCTGGAATTTGGTACTGTATGACTTGTTCGTTGGCAAGTTCATTGGGCCTGGCCCATGTGGAGGACGGACAACGACGAAAGGAACGACCAAGGTCCAACGAACGACCAAACGTATTGGCAGAATAAGGAACCATTTTAGTCTTTTTATTAAGTAGTAGATAGTAGAGATTTGGCCGTCAGCACAGCTTCCACGTGGACTCGGCGGAGACCTAACAACCGTTAGCCCGTGGACGGTCCTATGCCGATGGCATTGCCGTCATTACTGTCGGCATATGTGAATAATTTTTTTAAAAAAATGCCACTCGGTCGTTAAGCCGCATTACTTATTAATAGTCAAACTTTCCACTCGATCACCCACCCTCACACCGCACCTATACCAGCATACTTAACTTCTTCGTTTCTTCCGGATGCGCTTCTGGTAGAGGAGTTTTTCTTTGTTGACAATAGTAGCCTACCAATCCTATTAACCCTTGAACCATGACGTCACACTTCTATATTATTGTAATTCCAAACAATTATTTGACTAAAGAACCATGAATACATTATTTTATTTTAATGAATAAATCTTGACACAATAAAATATTTTTTATCAAAATCAAAAACTAAAAAAACTCATGTTTCAATTTTTATTCTAGGGAATCTAAAAATTGGCTAAACGACCATAGGCGTTTGAATTCGGATGTAAAATTTTGTGTAGATATATTCTTATATAAAAAAGTTTTCATCGGAGGTCGTATGCAACCAAAAACACCGGTTTACCGAAATATGACGCCATTTTGCATAATATATCAAAATTCATGTTTGTTAATTTTTCTAACAACTAGACCACATAATACATGGTCATCTCAAAAGATTTTATTTTTTGAAATTTGTAATATTTTTTTATATTTTTTTGAAAACTGAAAAGGCGATTCCTGGCGGGGTGCATGGAGAAACAAAATCCTTTGCCGATGGCCTAGTTATCTCACCGTCACTGCGGAGACCCCTATGCCAATGGCCTGGTTGTCTCACCGTCACTATGGACACCCCTGTGCCAACGCTTTCCGGTGCCGACGGCCAAACTAGGCCTTTGCCGATGGTGGCTGTCGGCACAAGTAGCCATTTTTCTGTTCGAACCATGTGTCTTTGGCCCAGACGAAAAGTCGTCGGCACCTTGACTTTTTCCGTAGTGACGTGAGAGTTGTGGAGAACAACGAGATGAAGCTACTAGTCAACTGAAGTTTGAAAGGTCCATCACATGCGATGAATCTGACGAGGTTTGTCTACAAACACTAGTAGAAAATGCCCCTTTTGCACCGGTTGGTAAGGCCTATATGCACCGGATGCCCAACCGGTGCAAAGGATCCGGTGTAAAAGGCCCCCCTTTAGCACCGGTTCAGTTGCGAACCAGTGCTAAAGGGTGCACCACGTGGCGGCTGCCGGGACGAACCGGTGCTAAAGGGTCTGCCGCGGCAGGAAAATGTCCCAAAACGCTGCCACGGTAGAACCCCGCTACTGTATTTTTTTCGAATTCTTTTCCACTCCCTCTTTTTTTCTTTTTTTCCAGAATTTCTAATATTTTAGTTATTTCACAAGCTTAGTCTCTAACTACCCTTATCTCTCACTACTCTAGCACTAGCACGCTTAACTTCCCGCTCGGTCACCCATCCTCTCACTACTCTAGCACTAGCACGCTTAACTTCCAAGTTCCTTTCCGTCCCGCATCCAAGTGCTTCACGCGCATGTATGTGATAGTAGTATCATATCAATCATATTAACATGTCTGTTGATGTCATATTTCTTTATTGTTCGAGTTTCAAATAATTCTTTTAATAAACAAAAGTAATGTTGTAATAATAATCTTGAATAAATAAATAAACATTAACTTTATAATTTGTATTATTTTTAATTTTTTTTTTATTTTTTTTTTGCCAAATCTAAAACCTGTAAATTTGAAAATCTTATAATTTGCTAAAAGTAATAGTAATCTTTATGCAGGATGCAATTATTAATTTTAATTTAAAAATATATATAATCCTAAATTTCTGGAAAAAAAACTAAAATCGTTATGCTTTCATATTTTCATTTGGAATTTTGAGAATCTAAAAATTGGCTAACCGGGTAAACCCGGGTGAATTCGGATGTAACTTTTTACCACGATGATTTTGATATATTATATGCTTTTTTTCGACGTCGTATGCAAAAGTTATTGCGGTTTTACCATTTTCCAAACTTTTTTTGCAAAAAAAGTGAAAATTCAAATTTGTTAATTTTCCCTAATAGTAGGTTGCATAACATACAAGAATATGAAAACATTTTTTTTGAATTTTCTATCATTTTCTTTTCTATTTTACAGTGTTAGAAAAGGCGATCCACGGGGGTGGGGTGAGGTGTGTGAAAAACCTTTTGCACCGGTTCAATTTTAGCACCGGTTCGTGTTACGAACCTGCTAAAGATACTACCGGTTCGTAACACGAACCGGTGCTAAAGGTCCCTCGGACGTCCAGACCGCACGAACCGGTGCTAATGACCCTCTTTAGCACCGGTTCGTGCCAAATCCGGTGCAAAAGCTATTTGGGCAAAAAACCAAAACCCTTGTTTCTACTAGTGAAACTCCAAACATAGAAATGAAATAAATAAAAATTATAGGTAAGGAAGCTTGGAGTAGAGTAACACCATCTATCTCGATCTTCTTCGTGTAGACACCATCACGAACTGGTAGACTAACAGAAAGAAAATGATCATGAGAGATATAGAGATGAAGAAGCCAATATCTTGAAGTAGACACGGGAATCACAAACTCATTAACATGTGGGGTGCAAAAGAACACATCATAAGTTCGTATATGAGCCTCAAAATTTTACGACATGAGATGGTGTGGAACGACTAGTACAAGTTGATAGACAACAGATACGAACATAACCTCTTCGTTCTAAAATGTAATGCGTCCTTAAATTTCGTTGTTCAAAAAAAATTATAACTTGGGATATGATCTACACTTGCAGCACTTCCACAAATTTTGTATAAATATGCATCAAATATTTGCAGGATTTGCAAGACGAATGCATTGATACCATTTATAGATTCTGAAACTTAATATAATTTTCTACGGCTTGTGCTTTTTTAGACCCCTAAAACTAAAATATTTTCCTGAGTAAAATACAAGAACGGCTGAGATTCAACGATACCTGTTCGAAATTAGGAGTATGATGGCTGAGATTAAACAATACGACGATACCCTTTTGAGGATTTACATTTTTCTACATATATTAATGATCAAAATTATCATAAAAGTCCTTGCAAAATAAACCTTTTTAAGACCGAGAGAATAATTATCCACACCAACAAACACATAGCAACCGAGCCAGAAATTGCAACGAACTCAGGCATGCCTGGATTATAAACACTCTGCGTGAGATTAAGACGTTCAGACCAACCGAACACGCAGGTTGAGATCCATGACCTGCGCTCGCGAGAATGAGTCAGAGAGTTGTTACTCTAAGAGCATCTCCAACAGGTGCTTTATCTCGCGCTGTATCCAAAAAAGCGGCTAGTTTAGCGCGCGGGCGCAAAATTATGCTCCAGCAAGTGCTCTATCCCGCGCTGTAAAATACAGTTTGGGGCAAAAGCGATATGTCGTGCACTATATCTACAGCGCCGGAAAGAGCGCGCGGTATCCGTCGCGCGCATAAACAAATACAGATTTTTACAGCTCCATGGTTTAGAGCTTCTGTTGGAGGTGAATATGCCCTCGCGCACAAAACATGGATAGAGCGCGCTCTAAAGTGATTTTTACAGCGCCAAGTTTAGAGCGCCTGTTGGAGATGCTTAAGCATCTCCAGTCGCGTTTTCCAAAGCTTCTCCTAAACCAATTTGGGGGCGCGCCGGAAAAAAACGTTCCCAGCTACGCGTTCCAAAGGCATTTTTTGTCCGGCGCGGCCCAATACAGTGTCCGGCGTCCCGAGCCCGTCCCTGTCCCACAGGGGACGCACCGGGCACGCCGGACACAACAAAATGAGAGGCGAGGAGGCGCGGGCCCGACGCGTCAGCGGCTCGGACGCTCAACCGCCACCTACGTAGCGACGGTGCAGTTGCCAGGAAGCGGAACCGTCGCATTGGCAACCGCTTCGACGACGCGTCAACCCCGCCGGAATGGAGCGCGGACTCCTCGGAAGAACAACCGCCGCTCTCTTCGACTTTCGTGCCGCCGTTCATCCGCGCTCAATAAGACCCGTACGTACATGGGCGTACCCAGCGGTGGGGGGGAGGCCATGGCCCACCTAGAATTTTCATAAATTTGTATACTACCCTTAGTCTATTGTTTCAGAACGTGGCCGATTGACCTTTTTCCTCGCCTATGGATAGTTCCCGGTTGTGGGCCGGCCCAGTTTACCCGTTCGCCTATCGATGAATCGATCCCTGGTAAAATTGTTTCTACCCCTTGTACTTTTTCTTGACGTGAACATTCTTTTCTTGGTATGCATTGCTTCTAGTTTTAGATAAAAAAAATTAATATATGTTTCTCTCATTTTTTTTATTTCTATTTTACTTCTTTAACACGTTTCTTTCTCTATAGGTATCTTTTTTACTTTTTAAGTCAGTTTACTTAACTTGTGGACATATTTGTTCGCTGAATGGACAAGATATTTTTTTCATAGACTTAATGTTCTTGTTTCCTACTTAAACAAGATGTCTTCGTTCTGTCAACTATGTATAATGTATTGGCATATATAGAATCAATTGGCATCCGTGTCTAGAATTGATGATTTATGTTTATAGTGGCAATCAATAGCTTATATATGGTCCGTTATTTTCGTTGAAACAAAAAATGACATGTTATTTATAATTTAGCCTACATTCTTTTGAAACTCATATTGATTTTATTGGCGGTGACAAGGAGTGTTGAAAAGAGTATTTTCTGCAATAAGTTTAGTGAAAAACAAGTGAATGGTGAGCTTTTGAACCATTTTTTATTGACATTTGTTGAGTGAGATGTGTTCTTGAATGTGAAGATGACATAGTTGAGGGTGCCCTCCCTCAAATATGTATGCAAACTTTTATCCCAATTAAGAGAGTACAATTTTTTTAAGGTGTGCCCACCCTCAATTTTTTTCTGCGTCTGCCACTGCGTACGTACGCCGTCATTCATCTAAGCCTCCATCCGACACCTCCAGCGACGATGAGCTACATCTCCGAGCTCCCGTCCGACACCTCCAGTGAGGGAAAGCCTGCTGGCTGGTGCCATTGGTGGGACAAAGCCAGGACGCCCAGCAGCGGTGACGATTCCCGCCGCCACTTGACAGCGAGGAGGAATGGCTGGGCGTGGAGGAGGACGCGGAGGAAGAAGAGAGCGAGGAGGCGGCGGCGGTGGCCCGTGCAAGGAAGGTGGCCAAGGCCAAGGCAAAGGCGCAACCGACGAGCATCGACGACGAGGAGGACTCCGACGCGGGCGCCGACACCGCCTCTTCGGAAGAGGTGACGAGCAGGAAGTGCCACCGCGATGACGACGAAGAGGCGGGGCCATCATCAAAGAAGAAGCAGAAGTAGTAGTTTAAAATAATTTATATGTAACTTAATTATATTGTTTCGAAGTTTTATATATAATTTGATTGTGTTCAACCGATTTGAATATTAGTAAATAGTTTTGTTCTAGCAAAAAAAAAGTACTTTTCATGTTTGGGGCGGCGTTTGGGGGACGCGGCTGGGGAGCAACGTCCCCCAAACGCGGTACGAACAAAACACGTCCCCCAAACGCTCGATCCGGCACGGTTTAAGGGACGCTTTGGGGGGGGCGCGACTGGGGATGCTCTAACGACACCTGTCCGCCCTGCTGGTGTTGCTCCACAAGCTAATTTCAACCTTGCCGTTCGATTGATTGCTCAGGCCGCTGCCGCCGCCGCCACACGCCGGCGTGCCACACCTCACGCCCGCACCTATCTGCCTCAAAGTCGTTAACTGGCTACCACAAAGAGTGAGGCCTGATCAAAACGGAAAGGAGAGACAACGGCGCCGTCCTAGTTAATTTAGGCTCGCCGGGGAGACGTCTGTGCAGGTGCAACAGGCGAAAACGACGAGATCCATATAAACCACATCAGAGCAAAACCAAGAGATGGCTTTTACACCGGGAGATGTTCTACTTTGCTAGCTAGCTCCTGCCGAATGTGCGTCGTGACGATCGAGCGTATGTCATCCTCCTCGGAAGGTACAGAGACGAAAACCACGTGGTCTACGCTACTCCTAGTAGCGTCCTACTTTTGATTGGTAGGTCCCAATTCTCAGGCCGGTCGTGGCATAGCAGTATTTGGTGGCGAAAGACTCGTTCTACGTTGCTGCCTCAATCAGTCAAGAGGGTTTTTCTTTCTCGGCTGAAATTTCCAAAATTTCAATGAAAACCAAAAATCTTGTTCCTAATAGAGATAGACTGGGCTGGTAATTTGGTGGTTTGTTGCTCTGGGTTGACAATAAAAATAATTACTCCGTACGATAGATGGGGGTTCGAACGGGCGGTTTGAGTTTTCAATAAAAATTGGTGTTTTGAACATATTAGGTTGGGATGTGGTAGTTTTCTTCCTTTACTTCTTGTGCCTACAAGATTGTGTCATGAAAGAAGAAGAAGGAATTTTACAGCCTCAAAGATTTGCTAGTTCTTTCTTAGATTTTATTTTGTAACAGTTGGAGATAAATTATGCGTATCTACCATGTATTGTTAGCAGCTATAAATATATCCTGCTATAAATTTTTCTGTTAAGAGTTTAACTTTGACAAACAGCTCTCACGATTCGTGCATGTCCAGTCTCCTCATGTATATCATGGGCTTCTACATCCTTCCTGAAGGGGTACATGCTGCCTTTGAGAAAGAGCTTGCACGCTTCTTTTGGCAAGATAGGACAGGCCGTCAAAAATACCATATGGTCAAATGGGCCGATGTGTGCGCCCCCAAGGATCTTGGGGGCACAGGGATTATCTCATCTCGCCACATGAATGTGGCCCTCATGCTGAAATGGGTTTGGAGGATCTTATCTGACGACGGGGTCTGTGACTTATGTTGATCAAGGCCAAATACCTACGGGGCCTGCCACTCCTTGCTTGTGACCGCCGGGAGGGATCTCAGTTTTGGAGAGCCCTCCAGGACATTAAGCATGAGATTAGAGCGGGACTATCCCTCTCCATAGGCGATGGTAGAGGGACCATGTTCTGGCTTGACCCATGGCTTGGTGACCGCCCCATTTGTCTTGACTTCCCGGACCACTTTGCCATTTGCGCAGACCTCCCTATTCTGGTTGCCGACGCCGCCCAGGGGGGCTGGGATATCCTGTTCCGTCGCGGCCTAACCCAGGGAGAGGCCCTGAGTCTGGCCCTGTTGCGGAACCTCCTCCCGAACGCTATGCCGGGAGGATTAGACTCGCCCTCGTGGCGCTTAACGCCTTCCGGCTCGTTCTCCGTGCGGACAGCCTATAGGGCCATGTTTAGGGGCCCCACGCTTCCCTGGACGGCCCCCCTTTTTAAAGCGCCTATCCCGCTTAAGACGAAAATTTTCTTATGGCAGTTGCTTAGGGATCGCCTTCCCTCTGGGGTGGAGATTGCGAAGAGGCACGGGCCGGGCAACGGGCTTTGTCCACTGTGTGCGACCCCGGAGACGACGACGCACATCATGTTCTCTTTCCCCGCGGCCCGTTTCCTTTGGAGCTTCCTCCAGGAGGTGTTGGGGCCTGAGTGGCAGGCTTCAGCCCTCGGCGAGTTCATTGAGGCTCATGCGAACAACACCGGTAGAAGGAGGCGCCTCTTCTTGCTATTGTTCGCGGCCCTGACCTGGACTCTATGAACAGTGCGTAATAAGATGGTCATCGAGCGTATCTTACCTCGACGCGCTTCTGACTCTATCTACTCTTCACTACTAGGAATTAGCTTATAGCCGCATTTCTTATCGACGGCGCTCTCGGTTCGAAGATGCCAGCGGTAAGTTACCGCCGGCGAGTTGGTTTGGGGATGCCGGGGATAGGCCCCTTACCACCGGCGATTTAGGACTGAAACTGCCGGGGGTAAGTTGGGCTGAAAGCACGCAAATGGACATCTCAATACCACCGGCGAATCGGACTGAAAACGCTGGGGGTATTTGGCCCAATACCACCCGGCCCCTTCCACCTCCCACGCCCCCACTCGATCGATCTGATCTGTTTCTCCTCCCGCACCCCAACCTCTCGATCTCTCTCTCTCACTCCTGCAAGTCCCCAACCCCCGTGCCCTCCCTCTCCCCAACCCCCGCGCCCTCCCTCCCCCCAATCTTCCCCAAACCCTAGCGGGCAGCCATGGCGCCGAGCAACCCGTCCTCCGCCGCCACGCCGGCGCGCACCTCCTCCCGCAAGCGGAAGGCCACCGCCAAGGTCGTCGCCGACCCCGAGCCCGACCTCGACCAGGACGCGGCGGCGTACAAGCGCCCGCGCAAGGGGGCGTCGTCCTCGGGGGCGAAGAAGCCGCCCAAGAACGAGAAGTCGCGGCGGGAAGACGAGGACCTGCGGCGAGGAGCCGGACGAGGAGGAGCTGACGCTGGGGGAAGACGAGGACCTGGCCGCTGCGGGGGACCAGGAGGGCGCGCAGGAGGCGGGTGCGGCGGCGAGGAAGCGCGTCGCCAAGCCGACCAAGGACGTCGTCGTCGTCTAGCGGGATGGTGGCGTGCGGCGGCGGGATCCAGATCGGGAGCCAGGAGATGGGACTTGATCACTTTTTCTTTTCCTTTTAGGGTCCTTGATGTAAACTGTAGTTTCTGGTTGGACTATTTTGTAACTTGGACACAGCCTGGTGGCGCTCCAGATGGGTCGCTTGCCATGCTTTTTTTTATTTGCAAAAATAGATACTGCCGGCGAATAACTATGGGAGTAGGGAAAACGCCGGGGGTAACGCCCAGTTACCACTGCCGAATTTGAAAACGCTGGCGGTAAGCGTTTACCACTGGCGAGGTGATCGCCGGCGAATCCGAAAGCGCCGGCGGTAACACTTTTCAGGTCGCCGGCGGTAAGGCTTTTTCTAGTAGTGCTCTCTTGGCTTTGTTGCAGCAGTGGTACCCGCTATGTAGGCAGCGGGACAGGGAGCGTCTGGACGTCATGCTGGAGGATCTTCTTGCGGCGGTCCGTCGCATTTTTACGTCGTCCAGCCTCTGAGTGGCCCTCTTTTGTGGGGGCTTGTATCGCTTTACTCGTTTTCGTGGGCATGTTGTGCTGTTGCCCCAGCAGACTGTTGGTGTGTGCTGTGTGCATGTTGTGTTATATCTGAATTCTGTATGGATGTGGTTGTTTTATTTATAAAGCGGGGTGAAAGCCTATTTCGAGGAGAAGAGTTTACTTTGAGAAAACTTGAATTCATGAAAATTTGAGAGAGGTATTTCGTATGAATTCATGTGGCACAGGTATTCGGACATGCACGCTATGCACGTAGCCTTCAAAATGAGAAATCGACCATGTTACACACCTCCTTTTCGCGACCGGAGGATGGATACTCTTCGAAGATGTACACACACACAAACGCCGCAGCAAGACAAGACTAGAGTCTACAGTGCTTCGAAGATGGACTGCTCCCGGCCAGCACCCGATCCGACGAAACAAACCCACCGGCAGCGTGGTAGCTAGGCGGCTACGGCTTCATTAACACGACGCGCCGCCGCCGCCGCCGCCGGCGGACATTCCTCGTGCCGATCCCATGCCGACGTGCCGTGACGGGCGCCCGCAAAAAGGAAGACCCACCATCCAGGCTCGGCGGCTGGGTGTCCGCCGTGGCCATCACGGCGGCGTGGTAAGCGTGTTGCTCGATCGGATGCCATTAACTAGCTTCGAGACAATCAGATCAGACCACGTACTATGAACAACACACTAGTTAATGGCAAAGTTATGAGTTACTGGTGCGACATCAACGTTTAGGATTTAAAATTACGGTAGAGATAAAATTGGCCACGGAGGAGTTCACAGGGGCAGGGACGGATTTCGACCGGAGAAGCTGTGTCATGGACGCATGCAATGCTAATGGTGGAAATCTCTTAATTTCCTCCTGTCAAATTAGGCACGCTGTCAATTCTGCGCAGAAAGTATCTGGCTAATCTAAATTTTACGTCTGCACCGCCAAGGGCTGAAGCAAACATAGTACACTTTACGGCACTAAAAATATCGAAAACTTTCAGACCAGAACACACTTGGAAGATTAGCATCGCAATTATATGTTTTACTTTGCTCGAAGTTACTCAAAAGTCACTGCTTTGATTCTGAAATTACATAATTGGGCGGTCAAAAACGTGTTCTTATTATTCCCAACGATAGTTTATAAAAAAAAATTTCCGCGTGATAGTTAGGCATCCATCCATCTAGTGTAAGGGGCATGTATGATCAGTCACGGATGCAGGATTAAATTTGAGATGTGGCGGAGACGATAAATGAGAATATGCAAGACTCCATTAAATAAATGTTGCTTTACGTTTTTTTTGTTCAAAAGTGCAATGTAATTTCGTAATGTTAGAATAAAGTTTTGCACCCAAAATACCTAGCAAAATTGAAAATTACATGAAGTGGAATTTCAATCTATAACAACAAGATCGGTTTCAAATTTGAAGTGCAATTTCAATTCCAAAATTCCTTTCATTATGTAATTGCTTTTATTTTTAGACACCGCGATCTCGTCGCCTCAAAGGCCGTAGTTCGTCTTGCCGGCCTGCGGCAACGAATCTCTGCTTGTTGGCTGGAACTTGTGAGTTTGGAGTCACCAATATCTGTCTGGCCGGAGCTGGGATCATCTCTCGGCCCTTCTCAGTACTAGTTTCTCCAGAGAGCGATCTTTTGATATCGTGGTCGCCGGCATCTTCTGGTTTACGTCGACGACTTCTCGATCGCTGCTCCTACAAGCGCCTAGGTTTTTCAAGCTTTCTCCGACACGATCTTTGCAACGCCAGAGGCCCAAAGGTGGCATCGATATGTGCTCACGGCGTGCCGTCGAGCGATGCGGCTAAAATTTTCAGGAACATGTATTTTATTTCTTTTTCTTGTAAAGATGGTCTTGTAAGGGGAGATTTCGGATAATATATTTTAAAAATATGGAAAATGTTCAGACCAGTACACTTATACTACGGAGTACCTTCGATCCGAAATCATTCACACGGACACCGTACAAAAATGCATGCATGCAAGCCTAGGTCTGTCAGTTAAATGCCATAGGAGGGAGTAGAAGATAACATCAGACTTGGCTCGAAGTTACTGATTTGATTCTAGAACTACATAATGGGACGGTCAAAAACGTGTTTTCATTTTTCCTGAGTGATCGGTAGGCATCCTGCAATCCACTGAAACCGATTAGCCATGTCCTAATAATGGTATACGAGTGTTTCCTGTTAACAAAAAAACGTTCTGCTTAGTGGGCGGGGCGGCTTCCTGGACGCCCCTTTGCAACTAAAACAAAGGTTCCCAGAGCTCCCGTCCATGTCGATCGAGCGAGCGAGCCCAGTACTCACGAAGACTCACCACACAAGCTTTGACTCCCAAACCTTTTAAATTCCCACACGCAGACGCCGCAAACAACAACGCCAACTCAACCCGCCGGCCACGCCCACCGCGCAGAGCAGAGGTTAGGGACGGAGGCGGCCAAACTCCAGAGAGAACACAGCCGGCAATGGGCAACACCATCGGCGGGCGGCGCAAGGGCGCCAAGATCATGCAGCTGGACGGCACGGCGTTCCGGGTGAAGCCGCCGGCGTACGCGGGCGCAGTGCTGCACGACCACCCGGGCTTCCAGCTCCTCGAATCCGAGCAGGTCAAGCACCTCGGCGTCCGCGCGCGCCCGCTGGAGCACGACGTGCTGCTCCGCCCGGGCCGACTCTACTTCCTCGTCGCGCTGCCGAAGCCCGTCGCGCCCCCGCGCCGCGCCTGGTCCGGCGCGCTCCACGTCGGCGCGCGCGAGCGGCTCGAGTCGCTCATGCTCACGCGCCGCTCCACCTCCGACCTCACTTTCCCCACCGGCACCGCGCCGGCCTCGCCAGCCGCCTCCGAAGGCGGGCCTGTGCAGCTCAGGATGCGCCTGCCCAAGGCGCAGCTGGCCAAGCTCATGGGCGAGAGCCGGGACTCCGCCGAGGCCGCCGCCAAGATCATGCAGCTCTGCGCCGCCAACGCGGCCGGGAGCGGCGCCGTTACGCCGGAGAGGTTCGCGCCACGGACGCCCGAGCGGTTCGCGCCGCGGACGCCCGAGCGGAGCCCGCTGTTCGTGCCCACGCCGGACTGGGGCACCGGCGTTCGGCTCCCGCAGACGCCCGAGCACAGCCCGCGGTTCGTGCCCACGCCCGACTGGGGCGCCGGCAGGTTCTCCCAGACGCCGGAGCAGAGCCCGAGGTTCGCCGCGACGCCCGAGTGGGGCGCCAGGTTCATGATGCCGACGCCGGAGAGAGATACCGGCATGACGCCGGAGAGAGATACCGGCATGACGGCGAAGACGCCGGCCGAGAGGTGGTCCGCGCTGACCGGCACGCCGGGCGGCAAGCCCAGCCGGAAGGAGGTAATTCCCTGCTTCGCTCAAAGTTTTTACTATGAATCATATATTCTTGCTAGCTATTCAAAACAAATTATACGTACACGTTGGTCTTTTTGTATTGGTTTTCGTTTCATCTGCATTTCGTTGTTGTTTCTCAAACAAAAATAAAGCATTTAGTTGTTTCCGGAAAGCAAAGGAAATTGACGCATATGGCACGTCATTTGTCAAGCTTGCCGAGTTACTACTTACTAGGCATAATTTAGTCAATGATAAAAAAATCTGCTATTTTGTGAAGCATTTTTATCATATCAAACTGAATTCTCTAGCCCAACTTTGTGCTATGGATCTGTTTATTTCTCCAAGATTGACTTATCAAATTTAAGTACGCAGAGATCGAGTTAAAAATTGAGAATTTAGAAGGTTTTTTAAACATAAGAACATTTAGAAGATCGTAACAATCAAGTGTTGCATTTCGCACGGACATCTCCAAAACATAGTAATCCAAGCTGTCAATGTTCCTTTTCCTTGACCATATACACCGTTAGTAGGTTAGTCGTATATGGGAGGAGTCATCATAGGAAGAAGCGATGTAGATGGGTCTAGCGTGCCTCAAGTCGATTCCAGAACTTGACCTCAAGTGGATACAAAATACCGTTGATTATCATGCTCAAAAAGACCAGCATACTACGCTAGCAGTCGTACATCTACCATTGAAAAATGTTTCTAATGCTGAATTTTCAAAACGAAGCATCTCTGAATCTTCAGTGTTGTCAACAGATATTTTCGCAGATTAATAGCTCTGTTCCCACTTCGATCTGAAACTGCTGCGTTGACTAGTTTGCATTTCATTCCTATGGATAGTCCTTCATCTGTGGATTCAACACAGCAGCCTATAGATGTTTCTTCTACGTGTCTAATAAGTAGAACGTTTGTCTATTGTCTAACTTGTAGAAAGTCTATGCGTTACGTACCCAGGATGATCTTGAATTCCCATACGGCCAGGCATTACTGCATTAGACGTACTTAAGTACGGCTCAAACACTTATGGTGGCAGTACAACCACGCCGAGAGTCGCATCTCTAACTAAGTAACCAATTAGAGAAAGTTTCAAGGATCATAACAGGACAAGTTGCTCCATCAGAATTATACAGTACCCATTAGTGCCTCTTTGGCCGATTCTTTGCAGTCACCCTCACTAATGTAGCAACATACTGATCTGATTCATTATTGAGCACCTCAAAGTCAGAAGGGTAATATCAACCTTTAAACTAGCTTAGGCAGAGCATGCAATCGTTATATGATACTTATTTTTCTGATAAAGACATGACATAGTATGCTACTATGTCACTCAAGTTAGCCCTATCATCATGAGAATCGAGCAAATTATTTTTTTATCTGCCCTATTCTTCTGTCTAGAAGATAAGGGAAATCACATCAGCATTACGTTTCATGACAGATTTCCTTTGCTTTGTTATTTGGCAAGTGCATAGTAATGGCTTCGTCATCTGATTTTCTTTCTCTGTACTTCGCTGATCAGATCTTGGCCCATCGTTTTCTCCTACTATTGCCTAACACCTTTACCATTTATATTAGAACGAGCTAGCCGTCGCTTTTGCTGACATTTTCTCGTGTGATTAATTTTCCATTCTTTAATTCTTGGGTATTTCAGAAGCGAACGCGGTTCGTCGCCTTACCAGACGAGATAATCGCCTGACTGTTCCTGCATTGAAACGAGGGGAGCTAATATACATCGCAAGAATGTTGGTGCACCTTCAGCTTAACCTATCATGATGCTATACAAGATCAACCACAGATAGCCGAAGTCGGAGACGTTGCGAATGGTTTCCTGCCTCGACTCTTCCTCCTTCAGGGTCTTGGATTTTGCAGAGATTGTGAAGGAGAATGAGATGGTGAAAGGGGGATAAGTGGTGAAGAACTGAAGACCGGTCAGGTATAGCTGCATCGACTAACTCGAAGGCTCGAGCTCAGTTAATCGGGGGGATTCACGCAGTCTACAACAACAAGATCTATGAGTTCCCAAACTAACTCGAGGCCTCCGACTGTCCGACATCGAGAAGACGGCTCACCAAGAGCAGCGACTATGTCAAGCGTAGGATGTAAATAGGGATGTGAATAGAGCTGAAAGTTTTCGACTTCTCTTTTTCCTTCATTATTTAAAATATTCAAGCATTACAACCAGCATCTGCATAACTAAGATGCACACAACCATTCAAGTATCAAGTCTGAACAAAAATATAAAAGATCGATCGAAAGAGCCAAACTAGACTATGCTATATTGGCTTCAATCCGCCTAATATGCAGCTACCCATGTCGGGAAATAATCTTCTTGGCCGTGTTCTCCAACCGTGTAGACACCTCCATAAAGAGATCTTGGTCATCCAAGCGCTGTAGTGGCGACCATGAACGGAGCAAAGCCGTACATTGGTAAATGACCTGCATGAGAGAAGAATTCTTGTCATTGAAAACCTTGTCATTTCTACATAGTCATAGCGTCCATACGACTGCAATCGCGCCCACTCTGATAAGAGTTTTATACCTAGTATCTACCCCATTTAGCCAATTGTCAAATATATTTGCAACGCTACGAGGCGGGTATAAGGTAGAAGCCATCTGAATGATTGACCATATAGACCAAACATATAGTTGAAAAAAAGATGTTTTATTGTCTCATTTTGATGACAGAAAACACATTTCTTATAACCATGCCAGTTGCGTTTAACAAGGTTGTCTTTGGTTAAAATCACACCGCGACGAAGGTACCATGCAAAAACTTTCGTTTTTAGTGGTATCTTCATCTTTCAAATATACTTATTGTTGATAACCGGTTGACTAGGAATGGTAAGCGTCCTATACAATGAATTAACCGAGAAAACACCGTTCTTGGTGAGGCTCCATCGAAATTCATCATTCCCCTCAGATAATTGTATTGGAGCTAACCTCTGTAGCAATTCATTTCAACTAATCAATCGGGGGCCAATTAGATCACGCATGAGCGTCATGGAGGGAGGAGAAGTTTCCATAACCTTCTCCAAGGTATCTCTCTTATAACGAACAATATTGTATAAAGCTGGATATTGTTCTCGAAAAGTAGTTGTTCCCAACCATCTATCTTCCCAGAACCTGATCTTCGTCCCATTCCTTATGGAGAACGAACCAAAAGGGAAAAAGTGCTTCTTAGTTGCCATAATGCCAGCCCAAAAGTGAGAGTCTCCAGGTTTCTAAAATACCTGAGATAACGCTTTTGAGCCCAGATACTTTTTCCTTAAAAGTTGTTTCCATATACCATCCTCAGTTAATAACCTGGCGAGCCATTTTCCTAGCAAAGCTATGTTCTTAACTTCAAGATCATGAACACCAAGTCCACCTTGATCTTTTGGACAGCATACAACACTCCATTTAGTTAACCGATATTTCTTCTTCTCGTTGTCCCCTTGCTAAAAGAATCTTGAACGTATATAATCTAATATTTTACAGATTCCTTTGGGTAGTGTAATATCCCAAGATTCGAGACGTTTGCGGGGTAGAATTAGAAAAGGGATGTGCATTGCATCACAAAACTAGGGAAAATTTCACGCTTAATTGCATAAAACCTAAGAGGTAACAAGTTTCTCTTTCGACACCAGCTAGGTTTAGGGTTTTGAGGGTATGACAAACTTGGACATGATCTCTTTTGAATTAGGGTTTTGAAATGAGGGGGAACATTTGAATTTCACACTTTGAGTTGTGTGATTGAATTTGAAATGAGTTTGAAGTAAAATTCAAACTCAAACAATCCATAAAATATGAAGACAATTAATAATTCAAATAATAATATTATAATTGGATAATAAAAATAAGAAAAGAATGAAAATATATCACAATAAGCTCATTAGAGAAACATTGAGCTTTATTGATCATCACCCACAAGATACATTGTCTTTACAATATTCAAATAGAATAATTATAAGACTTTTCTTTTCCCCTTCTCTTCCTCTCTCCCACCCCGTCCCTTTCCCTTGAGAGTCGCCGGAGATTCCCCGGCTCGCTCCCCGCTCCTCTCCGACGGCGCTGGCAGCCGGCGTGGAGACGGATGCGTAGCACGGGATGTACAGAGTAGCTGTAGATTTAGGTGTAGGATTATGGTTTGCTTGGTGTTTGCCCAGGTGGCGTATGGCGTGATGCCAATATGGAGCTCGTTCCCGGCGCCGGCGAGCGACGATGTGACGCGGAGGATTTGGTTCTCCGTTCGACGTCCATGGAGGGCGGAGGCGGAGATCAAGTCTGGCCGGAGCTCCTTCCCCAATAAGCTCGCTGTCTGTTGCCGAGCAGATTCTCGTGGTGCTGTTTCCTCTCTCTCTCCTTCCCATCGAGGTGATGGTGGAGGTGCTGGGCGAGGTGAAGCTCCGTGCTCATCTGCAAGGCGGAGAAGCTCAGCTGCTGCACACTCTTGGAGCGCATCCTCGGCGGCTCTTCGACGGCCGTCTGCCGTCCTGCCGTCGACTTATATGGCCGATTGGCGGCTGCTCCAAGCTTTGACGTCTGTGGCTGGTCTTCGGATCTTGTGCCGGCGTCAGCTCAACCACAACCTCCCGGCCGGCGTGCCAAAGGGGAGGCCCTTCTGCTCCAGCAGCGCGGCGTTCTTCGGTGGCTTCGTCCCAAGTGGTCTCGTCCCCGGCGACGAAGTGGCTGGCCGCGACTGGAAGCTTGGACGCGAGCTCGGTGGTCATGGACTTGATTGCTTTTCCCATCTTTCTTGTAGGGTCTTATTTGTAAAAGAGGGGGACTTAGTTGCAGCTTTAGTTTTCTTGAAGGTCCTCTTCATAATTTGTACCACCGACGATCATCAGTATTAATGCAGCATTGGGTCCTTCGGGACCCTTCTGGGTTCAAAAAAAAATAGAATAATTATTACATAACTCATTTCAAAAAATGATAAATGAAAAAGAAAAGGAAAATTACAATATATCAATGAACTAGCTAAACTAAAATATCTCTATCTTCTTGATCTTCTTGATCAACAAGTTGATGGAGTAGTTCTTGATCATCTCATCTTGATCCCTGCAGAGTCAAGATAGAAATAGAGATGCACATTGTGCCAAATGGCAATGCCCCTTGTCAGATTAGAAACAAAGGTAAATAGGAAGGATAAGATCAACCAGCCGAAGCTAATCCACAGCTTCACAAGTCTCAACAGTGAGCAGCACAAGCAGCTCACAAGGATGAGTGCATGCTCACCAACACACACACACATAGGAGGAGTCACCAAAATGGCACAGGACATGCTGTCGACCAAGGAGGACATCACAGGTTGATATAAAACATTTTCAAGCACAAACCCTAGTCATTCATCGACCAGCCAGCCATAGCTAGCAAGAACACAAGAACAAAAGAACAGCAAGAACAGTTCCAGTTCTTTTTCCACCAAGAAGAAGAAGTTGTTGAGCCAACAGATGGAGTAGCACCAGCACAGGCCATCTAGGAGGAGCAGGGCAAGCACCAACCCAACCGCCAGAAGAAAATCCTCTACACCAACACCATCTAGGAGCTGGAGTGACATATACATTGTATCATGGACAGACCAGAAGGTTTTGTCCATAATATTGCACAGGCATGCTACACACAAACACACAAGGGTGGAGAACCCTGTTTGATCATCATTTGATCATAGACCAAGTGAATCTGGTGAAAAAGGCAAACATCCAGAGATGAATCAAACATATGTCCATGCTTATTCCAACCATTCAAATGATAGCATTTTCCAAATGGAAATAGGAAGGAAACCATCCTAGACAATTAGACCATATCTACCAGACTACACTAGCCCTTTGAAACCATCAAAAAAGGCAGAATAGATGCATCTGCCACTAATTTTCAACACCAAAAGCTGCTGGCAATCCAAATGGATCAACCAGCAAGCACTTATCCCATCACAGCAAGCCAACAAGGTGGGAGATACCAAAACAGCAGCCATATGCTGCTAAGGCCAACTCAACCACACCAAAAGCATCCAAACAGCAAGCCAAACACATTTATCATCACCCAGAAGGGTTCAATATGGAGCTAGGGTCCCTAACAGTAGTTGGCATCCCTCTAGCTCAAGCATATACATCATAAGATTCATTACTGCAAAGCAGTTCATCTCATTTATCCATTTATTCATGATAAGCTATACAGATAAATGAAGTAAGCAAATAACCAGCAACAAAAACACTTGCTAAGCATCCAATGGATCACTGCAAGCATAAGAACATGATTTACCAAGCATTAGCAATCTCCAGTACATGGTGAGGTGCTACACAAGTACAAGAATAACCATTAGCAAGCACAGATAGGATCACAGTGAGCAGTTATCAAGTAACTGATGATCATATGATCATCAGAGCTTGCTAGAGCTTGCTAGAACTTGCTAGAACCAACCAGAACATCAATAACTCATAATAGTTACTGAATTATCACACCCAAGCCATAATTACATTAACAGTAATTGAATAGACAGTTTTATAATTGTATCCAGAAGCACATCATCTATAATGGATGAATTTGTGCGACTGAACAAGCAAGCAAGACCTAGGAGTAGATAGAGCTTCACAGCAACATATACAAGCACAGCTGGCACTTGCAAATGCAAGTACTGCAAGCTGTAGTAAGCCAGAGATGCATACAAGGATGGCACACACATATATTTGAGCCACAACAACAACCAGAGCCAACCAAGCAAGCAATTGATCAGCCAATAGCATAACCAGTGGCACAGTAGGAGCAGCAGTAGAAATTCATGGCATATAGACCATACAACAACCAGCAGCATAACATTAGAGCATGGCAGAAATAGCAAAGCAGCAGCCAGTAGCACAGCAGCAGGCCAAACCCTAGCGCAAGAACAGCAGCAGCAGCTAGCACAGCACAGAAGCAGCATGGCATGGCCAGCACCTCAGAGACGAAGGCAGGGCCAGTGACCAGAGCTAGGAGAAGAAGAGAAAAATGGAGGGGAGCAGAATAGGTGGCGTACCTGGAGCTGGGCGCTGCGAGCGTGCCATGGCGGCACGGCGGCACACGCCTGGTCGTGGCGGCGCCTGGCCAAGACCAAACCATGGGCCACGCCGAGCACACTGCTCCGACGCACCACCAACACGCTCTAGAGACAACCATGGTGTCCAGGAGCGTCAGCACAGCGAAGTCGCCGCGGATGCCATAACCCTAGCCGCAAAAGAGGGGTCGGGGACGAGCGGAGACGACGCCATCTCCAGATCGAATTGGATGGAAGAGAGCGGCGTCGAGAGGCGGTCCGATTGCGACCCATATTGTCGCCAAGGATCGACGGAGGCGGCCAGGAGACATCGGCGCCGACGACGGCGACACGGAGTCGCGGGAGCGTAAGGGAATTATGGTTAGGACGAGAGGAGGGCGACGCGAGCGTGTGTGGCAGTTGGGCCGAGCCCAACGGGCTGGTCCAACCTAACCGACTCGGTCGGCCTGACTAGTGGGCCTTGGAGGGGCAAAACGGTCTTTTGACCATTGGATTTTAATAAAAAATTAAAATCTAAAAACCCTAAAATAACTCTAAAAAATAAATAAAAGTATGTAGCCCTTTAAAATTTTGAGAGCTATTCAAAACAAATACTTTCATCATAAAATAAAAAAATGTTAAAAAATGAATGTGATGAAATAAGATCAATAAAAATTGAATAAGAAAATATGGAGTTTTAAAACAATTAAAAGAAGAAGGAAAATTCAGAAATATTTTAAATAAATTGGAAATCAAAGAAAATAAATATTTTCTTTGAATAAGCATCTCAATACAAATAACTAAGGCTTATTTAATAGCTCTTAAGGAGCATTATAAATTGTGCTTATTCACAACCTCCGACAATAAATAATTAAACATCATGAAGGGGGGAACAACCCTAAAAATCGAAAGCATGCATATTTGAATCTTTAACCATTGCCCTTATCGGACAATGATGCTATTGTCGGGGGGTTGGCCCCCGGTAGGCCAAAGGCATGGCAAAGTAGCCATGTTTCTATCTTAAAGATGACGGATTGTAGATCAATCTGGATGGTTTTAATGAGTTTGGCAAGAGCGAAGTTCAAACCTACCGGTATTCCAGGAGGGGTATACCGGATCTTAGTGAACAGAAGAGATACCGGAGTACCGGAAGGTTTACACTGTAGCCTGTCGGCACTTTGGTCAAAGATTCTCTCCAAGGGTAGAGGACAAAGATGAGCTAAGCAAAGTAGCTTTAAACGAGGCCATGACGACAAAGTAGAAGATGACGTTAAAGCATCCGGAGGACGTCACGGCTCCCCGACTAAAGACATACCGATGTCATCTGAGGCCAAAGAAGCTTTATAAAGTAGTTTGTCTAGTCAAAGATACCATTAGGGTTCCTTCCCTTGTAAGCCACCCTCTCCCCTATATAAGAAGAGGGGGCACTCCCTTGCGTGGAGAGACAACAAGTAGACGATTCGACCCAGAGCTTCACTAGCTGTCAGGAGAAAACCCTAGTTCATAGAGTGGTACTATTCGTCTTCAACCTCTGGCCAAGGCCAAGTTCATCAATAAAGATACCGGAGTCCATCCGAGATTCATCCATCTGTTAACCAAACCCTCCCCCAAATCCTCAAGCGTCCATTCGGCCCCAACTTAAGCCATCCTATGGTATCTGTCTGTTCACCACGACGACAGTTGGCGCCCACCGTGGGGACAGCAGCGGCGCTTGCTGGAGTTCATATTTGGGCGGGCCTCCTCAACGTCTCCGGCGAGCGGGTGGTGTCTGCGCTTGTGCAGGGCAGCTACTCGCTGGACTTCATCAACGACAACACAGGCTGCTTCGCCAACGGCGGTAAGTTCCCCAAGAATGGCCGCATCATCGAGTTCGGCAGCCACCGCGTCTACCTCGGCACCGTCCCTGTGCGCCAGTGCCTCTCGCCGGTGCTGGTGGCGCCGGACCCGCCAAGATGGATGTGTGCGCGCCGCCGGCAGCGTGAGGTGATGATGGCTGGCGCGGCGGCGCCGGAAAGGGGCTGTTGAAGAAGGCGCAGGCGCACGGCGTCCACGCGCGCGGCCGCCGAGCGCGGCGAGGGCGCCGCGGGAACATCTACCGCAGCACCGGAGGCAACACCCTGCACGCGGCCATGAACGTGCTGGCCACGCCCATCGCGCACAACGCCGATGCGGCGACCAAGCGGAGCTGGAGGAACAGCGCCAGAAGCTGCTCTCCGGAGGCGCGCACATCCTCAAGGCGCAGCGCGAGCTGAACCTAACCTTACGTGAGTACAACGCTGCCCATGGCTTTGCTTCTGTTAGCGCGCAACCGGTTAGAGTAGCTGAGCACCGGCTTAAGGTGTGTAACTTAGACCAGGATTTGCGCAAGGAGGTGCTTGCCGGAAAGAGTGCATCAGTATCTCTAAGTGTAGTGGAAAAGCCTAAGTATAGCAGTCCGGATAAAACTATCAAAGTTGCTAAGGCCGCTGTGCAATTGCGTGAGTCGCTATCCGGAGATGCTCTAGCAAAAAAGCAGGATAGAGTTAGAGAGTTGCTTGAGAAGATAGAGGCACAAAACGCTAAGCTCGCTAGGATCAACAAAGCAGCGATAGAGTCAAAATCGATCCGGTCGACTAAAAATGCCGGAAGCAAGTCCCATGGGCAGGCATCGTCCCCCCATCCGGACAGGAGAAAAGAAAAAGAAGGAAATGCGCGGCAGATGACCTTATATGATCCGGTTCTTGCCGGAAAACAACAAGCCGGGCACTACGAGGCCGGTAGAAAAAATCATGGGGCAGGTCACGGCTATGCCGGTGATGACTATGCCGGAGATGGTTACGCTGGGAACGCTTATGCCGGTAGAGGTGAAACCGAGCAAAATTATCGAGCGCCCAGAGCAGCTTATGTTGATGAGATGCCACCACCAAGGTACCGGCAGGCAAGAGCCGCAATACCGGTAAGATATGATGAAGCAGGTTCCGGAGTGGAACGAGCCGGAGCCTACCGGAACCCATTGGGGGAACGTGTGGGAGAAATGTGCTTGCCAGGCCAGGATCCGAGGCACAGGCTGGACAGAGTGCACCTCTCTGAGATAATTGAAGCTGAGGGTCCGCCTGGTCCACAATGCTTTGGCCCGTGGATCATGAGAGAAGAACCACCGGTACACAACTCTCAGTTGCCCCGAGATACGAAAACATACGATGGCACAACTAAGCAGGAAGATTGGTTGGCAGATTATGTCACAGCTGTGTACGTCGCTGGTGGCGGAGGAAACCGGCGTTGGGCCGTGAGAATCATACCGTCATTCCTAGTGGGACCGGCACGAATTTGGCTTAACAATTTGCCAAAGGGAAGCATCAATGGTTGGCTAGATTTTGAGGAAGCCTTTGTGAGCAACATTAGAAGTACCTACAAGAGGCCAAACAGACCGCTGCAGCTCGCTTTGTGCCAGCAGCGCCCAAATGAAACAGACCGGGACTATTTGACCCGGTGGAACTCAATGAGTGACAAGGTATTAACTTATCAATGAACACGTGTGAAGGGGTGATAGAAGCACATGCAATTGTATGGTTTTGCCATGGATGCCGGAGAGGATCACCACTGTGGCAAAGGTTACAAAGGAACATGCCTACCACACTGGCAGAAATGATCCGGGTGGCGGAAAGTTACGCGTTGCGGGACCCAATGCAACCGGCAATTCAAGCAGAGCCGGCGCAAAATAATCAGCCGCGCCAAGATCAATATCGGGATAACCGGCACAACAATAGAAGGGAAGATTTTCCGGATCGAAGATATGGTCCGCAGCAGGTGGCCGCGGTACAGGAGCATTCCGGCCCCAGCGGAAGTCAGAGGCAAAAAACAGGATCGCAGCCATGGGCGGGTCCTAAGAAACAATGGGTTGAAAAGAAGCCGTGGGGAGAGAAAAAGAATTGGCAAGAACATACAAGATATACCATGGAATCAACAATGGAGAACCATGCCGGTGGCACACTCCGAATCCGGTAAAGCCGGCAAACCATTTGACAAAAGATTGTTCCTGGACCAAGTACTTGATGTTGAGAGGTGTGGTAAAATATGCGCACGCGCAAGGCTGTTCTACGCTGCTACCACCATCGCAAGACATCTTGCGGCAACAACCACCGCCACCACCACTTACCAGAGCAAACGCTTTACCGGTACAGCCTCAGCCAGACCGGCAGCAACACCAGCAAGTTCATCAGGTGGAAGATGGCAATGGCCAACCCCCACCGCCGGCACCCTTGGGCCGAAACATTTACAAGGACCCGCACTTGTACTGCGTTGTGTTCGTCATTGAGCCAACCGACAGGCAGAGCATGCATCGCCGTTCCATGGAAGTGAACGCGGTGATGCCGGCGGTTCCCAAATACATGCTGTGGTCAGATCAGGAAATTACCTGGTCATTCAAGGATCACCCTAAGATTATGCCAAACCCAGGTGGCTACGCTCTTGTCGTGGACCCAATCATGCATGGGCCAACAACTCGAGTCAAGTTCAGCAAAGTGCTGATAGACAATGGAAGCAGCATAAATATCATGTATCGGCATACAATGCATACGCTGGGAATAACTGAAAACATGCTACAGGCAACTCACACAACGTTCCACGGAATCGTTCCGGGCCTGTCCTGCGCGCCCGTGGGAAAAGTCCGGGTGGATGTGTCATTCGGGGGACGTGACAACTACCGGGTTGAAAACATTTTGTTCGAAGTGGTGGACCTAGACAGTCCTTACCATGCACTGCTAGGGAGACCGGCATTGGCGGCGTTCATGGCCACAACTCATACGGCGTATCTCAAGATGAAGATGCCGGCACCTCGTGGACCCTTAACTGTGGTGGGAAACTACAAGATCTCACTGGAAACTGCTTCCGCCGGATCGAACCTAGCAGAGTCATTGGTGATAGCGGAGGATAAGAGAAGAATGCAAACTGCTGTGGCGCTGGCTCAGTCCTCCCAGCTGAACTTAGCAGCCATGAGCGGCAACTTGGGAAAACCGGCATTTCAACCGTCAAAGGAGACCAAGGATATCGTGCTTGATCCGTGATACGTCTCCAACGTATCGATAATTTCTTATGTTCCATGCCACTTTATTGATGATACCTACATGTTTTATGCACATTATATGTCATATTTATGCATTTTCTGGAACTAACCTATTAACAAGATGCCGAAGAGCCAGTTGTGTTTTCTGCTGTTTTTGGTTTCAGAAATCCTAGTAAAGAAATATTCTCGGAATTGGACGAAACTTCGCCCAGGTCCTATTTTTGCACGAAGCTTCCGAAGACCGAAGACCTAACGAAGTGGGGCCACGAGAAGGCCAGAGGTGGCCGGCGCCCAAGCCCCGGCCGCCCGACCTACCCTGGGCCCTCGTGTGGCCCCGCGTTGACCCTCCGCCTACTTAAAGCTTCCGCGAAACCCCGCACCGAGAGCCACGATACGGAAAACCTTACAGACGCCGCCGCCGCGAATCCCATCTCGGGGATTTCGGAGATCGCCTCCGGCACCCTGGAGGGGATTCATCTCCGGAGGACTCTACACCGCCATGGTCGCCTCCGGAGTGATGAGTGAGTAGTCCACCCCTGGACCATGGGTCCATAGCAGTAGCTAGATGGTCGTCTTCTCCTTGTTGTGCTTCATTGTTGGATCTTGTGAGCTGCCTAACATGATCAAGATCATCTATATGTAATTCTATATGTTGTGTTTGTCGGGATCCGATGGATAGAGAGTACTATGATTATGGTGATTATCAATCTATTGTTCATGTGTTGTTTATGATCTTGCATGCTCTCCGTTATTAGTAGAGGCTCTGGCCAAGTTTTTACTCTTAACTCCAAGAGGGAGTATTTATGCTCGATAGTGGGTTCATGCCTCCATTGAATCTGGGACAGTGAGAAAGTTCTAAGGTTGTGGATGTGCTGTTGCCACTAGGGATAAAACATTGATGCTATGTCTAAGGATGTAGTTGTTGATTACATTACGCACCATACTTAATGCAATTGTTGCTTGCAACTTAATACTGAGGGGGTTCGGATGATAACTCGGTGGACTTTTTAGGCATAGATGCGGTTGGATGGCGGTCTATGTACTTTGTCGTAATGCCCAATTAAATCTCACTATATTTACCATGTCATGTATATGCATTGTTATGCCTTTCTCTATTTGTCAATTGCCCGACTGTAATTTGTTCACCCAACATGCTTTTATCTTATGGGAGAGACACCTCTAGTGAACTGTGGACCCCGGTCCTATTCTTTACATAGCATACAATCTACTTTTTTTTTTCTTTGCAAACATCTTCCACTCGTACGTTTAATCCTTTGTTACAGCAAGCCGGTGAGATTGACAACCTCACTGTTTCGTTGGGACAAAGTACTTGGGTTGTGTTGTGTTGGCGCCGGAATCCCTGGTGTTGCGCCGCATCACATTTCGCGACCATCAACCTTCAACGTGCTTCTTGGCTCCTACTGTTCGATTAAACCTTGGTTTCATACTGAGGAAACTTGCTTCTATACGCATCATACCTTCCACTTGGGGTCCCCAACGGACGTGTGCATCTGCGTATCAAGCTAATTTCTGGCGCCGTTGCCGGGGAGATCAAGACACGCTGCAAGGGGAGTCTCCACTTCTCAATCTCTTTACTTTGTTTTTGTCTTGCTTTATTTTATTTACTACTTTGTTTGCTGCACTAAATCAAAACACAAAAAAATTAGTTGCTAGTTTTACTTTATTTACTGTCTTGCTCTCTATATCGAAAACACAAAAAAATTAGTTACTTGCATTTACTTTATCTAGTTTGTTTTATTTACCGTTGCTAAAATGAATACCCCTAAAAATACTAAATTGTGTGACTTCACAAATGCAAATAATAATGATTTCCTATGCACACCTATTGCTCCACCTGCTACTACAGCAGAATTCTTTGAAATTAAACCTGCTTTACTGAACTTGGTTATGAGAGATCAATTTTCTGGTGCTAGTTCTGATGATGCTGCTGCCCATCTCAATAATTTTGTTGAACTTTGTGAAATGCAAAAGTATAAAGATGTAGATGGTGATATTATTAAATTGAAAGTGTTTCCTTTCTCATTAAGAGGAAGAGCTAAAGATTGGTTGCTATCTTTGCCTAAGAATAGTATTGATTCATGGACTAAATGCAAGGATGCTTTTATTGGTAGATATTATCCTCCGCTAAAATTATATCTTTGAGAAGTAGCATAATGAATTTTAAACAATTAGATACTGAACATGTTGCTCAAGCATGGGAGAGAATGAAAACTTTGGTAAAGAATTGCCCAACCCATGGACTGACTACTTGGATGATCATCCAAACCTTCTATGCAGGACTAAATTTTTCTTCGCGGAATTTATTGGATTCAGCTGCTGGAGGTACCTTTATGTCCATCACATTGGGGGCGGCTACAAAACTTCTTGATGATATGATGATAAATTACTCTGAATGGCACACTGAAAGAGCTCCACAAGGTAAGAAGGTAAATTCTGTTGAGGAAACCTCTTCCTTGAGTGATAAGATTGATGTGATTATGTCTATGCTTGTGAATGGTAGATCTAATGTTGATCCTAATAATGTTCCTTTAGCTTCATTGGTTGCTCAAGAAGAAAATGTTGATGTGAATTTCATTAAAAATAATAATTTCAACAACAATGCTTAAAGGAACAACTCTGGTAATAACTATAGGCCATATCCTTCAGCTAATGGTAATGGTTATGGTAATTCTTATGGGAATTCTTACAACAATAATAGGAGTGTACCCTCTGGTCTTGAAGCCATGCTTAAAGAATTTATTAGTACACAAACTGCTTTTAACAAATCTGTTGAGGAAAAGCTTGATAAAATTGATACTATTGCTTCTAGAGTTGATAGGCTTGCCTCGATGTTAATCTTTTAAAATTGAAAGTTATGCCTAATAATGATATTGATAATAAGATTACTACTACAGCAAATGCCATCCAAGTTAGAATTAATGAGAATATAAGATTAATGGCTGAATGCGTGCTAGGTGGGATAGAGAAGAAAATGAAAAACTAGCTAAAGAGAATAATGTAGCTAAAGTTTGGACTATTACCACCACTAGTAATGCTAATTCTTCACATGTTGCTGCACCTCCTACTATCAATGGTAATATAATTGGTGTTGGCAATGTTTCTACTCCTAGTGCAAAGCGTACAAAACTGCCTGAAATTGCTAAAACTGCTGAAACTGCTTGTGATAAAACTGCTGAAATTTTTTCCAACCTTGGGAACAATGATCCCATTGCTGTAGCTCATAATGATTTAGATTTTGATGATTGCCACATCTCTGAAGTTATAAAGTTCTTACAAAAACTTGCTAAAAGTCCTAATGCTAGTGCTATAAATTTAGCCTTTACAAAACATATTACAAATGCTCTCATAAAAGCTAGAGAAGAGAAACTAAAACTTGAAACTTCTATTCCTAGAAAGTTAGAAGATGGTTGGGAGCCCATCATTAAAATGAAATTCAATGACTTTGAATGTAATGCTTTATGTGATCTTGGTGCAAGTATTTCTGTTATGCCTAAAAAGATTTATGATATGCTTGACTTGCCACCATTGAAAAATTGTTATTTGGATGTTAATCTTGCCGATAATGTTAAAAAGAAACCTTTGGGGAGGATTGATAATGTGCATATTACGGTTAACAATAACCTTGTCCCCGTTGATTTTGTTGTCTTGGATATCGAATGCAATGCATCTTGTCCAATTGTGTTGGGAAGACCTTTTCTTCGAACTGTTGGTGCTGTTATTGATATGAGGGAAGGTAATATTAAATATCAATTTCCTCTCAAGAAAGGTATGGAACACTTCCCTAGAAAGAGAATGAAGTTGCCTTTTGATTCTATTATTAGAACAAGCTATGATGTTGATTCTTCTCTCGATAATACTTGATTTGCACTTTCTGCGCCTAGCTGAAGGCGAAGAAAAGCGCTTATGGGAGACAACCCATGTTTTTACCTACAGCAATTTTTTGTTTTGTTGAGTCTTGGAAGTTGTTTACTACTGTAGCAACCTCTCCTTATCATGTTTTTGTGCCAAGTAAAGTTTCTATGTCAAAGTTGATGTTATATTTGGGATTGCTGCGCAGAAACAGCATTGCTGTCTGTCACGAATCTGGGCACAGTTCCCTGTAGAAAATTCGAAAAAATCTGCCAATTTACGAGCGTGATCCTCAGATATGTACGCAACTTTCATTAGTTTTGAGTTTTTCCATTTGAGCAAGTCTAGTGCCAACTTTAAATTCGTCTTTACGGACTGTTCTGTTTTTGACAGATTCTGCCTTTTATTTCGCATTGCCTCTTTTGCTATGTTGGATTTATTTCTTTGATCCACTAATGTCCAGTAGCATTATGCAATGTCCAGAAGTGAAAATAATGATTGTGTCACCTCTGAATGAGTGAATTATTAATGATGCACTAACCCTCTAATGAGTTTGCTTGAAGTTTGGTGTGAAGGAAGTTTTCAAGGGTCAAGAGAGGAGAATGATATACTATGATCAAGAGGAGTGAAAGCTCTAAGCTTGGGGATGCCCCCGTGGTTCACCCCTGCATATTTTAAGACTCAAGCGTCTAAGCTTGGGGATGCCCAAGGCATCCCCTTCTTCATCGACAACATCATCGGTTCCTCCCCTGAAACTATATTTTTATTCAATCACATCTTGTGCTTGGAGCGCGGTTTGTTTTTGTTTTTGTTTTTGTTTGAATAAGATGGATCCTAGCATTCACTTTGTGGAGAGAGACACGCTCCGCTGTTGCATATGGACACATGTGTCCTTAGGCTTTACTCATAATGTTCAAGGCGAAGTTTCTTCTTCGTTAAATTGTTATATGGTTGGAATTGGAAAATGCTACATGTAGTAATTCTAAAATGTCTTGGATAATGTGATGCTTGGCAATTGTTGTGCTCATGTTTAAGCTCTTGCATCATATGCTTTGCACCCATTAATGAAGAAATACATAGAGCTTGCTAAAATTTGATTTGCATATTTGGTTTCTCTAAGGTCTAGATAATATCTAGTATTGAGTTTTGAACAACAAGGAAGACGGTGTAGAGTCTTATAATGTTTACAATATGTCTTTTATGTGAGTTTTGCTGCACCTGTTCATCCTTGAGTTTGCTTCAAATAACCTTGCTAGCCTAAACCTTGTATCGAGAGGAATACTTCTCATGCATCCAAAATCCTTGAGCCAACTACTATGCCATTTGTGTCCACCATACCTACCTACTACATGGTATTTCTCCGCCATTCCAAAGTAAATTGCTTGAGTGCTACCTTTAAAATTCCATCATTCACCTTTGCAATATATAGCTCATGGGACAAAATAGCCTTAAAAACTATCGTAGTATTGAATATGTACTTATGCACTTTATATTTTATTAAGTTGCTTGTTGTGCGATAACCATGCTTCTGGGAACGCCATCAACTATTGTTGAATATCATGTGAGTTGCTATGCATGTCCGTCTTGTCCGAAGGTCTATCATTTTAGTGGTTGGAGCATGCAAAATTGTTAGAGAAGAACATTGGGCCGCTAACTAAAGCCATGAATCATGGTGGATGTTTTTTTGGACATATATCCTCAATCTCATATGAGAATAATAACTTTGCTACATGCTTATGCATTTAAGAGGAGTCCATTATCTGTTGTCCATGTTGTCCCGTATGGATGTCTAAGTTGAGAATAATCAAAAGCGAGAAATCCGAAATGCGAGCATTCTCCTTAGACCTTTGTACAGGCGGCATGGAGGTACCCCTTTGTGACACTTGGTTGAAACATGGCATGCGAAGATCCGGTAGTCCAAGCTAAGTGGGACGAATTAGTATACTATGCATGAGGCTTGCAACTTGTAAGATATAATTTTCATAACTCATATGCTTTATTACTACCGTTGACAAAATTGTTTCATGTTTTCAAAATAAAAGCTCTAGCACAAATACAGCAATCGATGCTTTCCTCTTTGAAGGACCATTCTTTTACTTTTATTGTTGAGTCAGTTTACCTATCTCCTTCCACCTTAAGAAGCAAACACTTGTGTGAACTGTATTGATTCCTACATACTTGCATATTGCACTTATTATATTACTTTATGTTGACAATATCCATGAGATATACATGTTATAAGTTGAAAGCAACCGCTGAAACTTAATCTTCCTTTGTGTTGCTTCAACACCTTTACTTTGATTTATTGCTTTATGAGTTAACTCTTATGCAAGACTTATTGATGCTTGTCTTGAAGTACTATTCATGAAAAGTCTTTGCTTTATGATTCAGTTGTTTACTCATGTCATTACTTTTGCTTTGATCGCTGCATTCATTACATATGTTTACAAATAGTATGATCAAGATTATGATGGCATGTCACTTCAGAAATTATCTTTGTTATCGTTTTACCTGCTAGAAGAACTAAGCTTGGGGATGCTGATACGTCTCCAACGTATCGATAATTTCTTATGTTCCATGCCACTTTATTGATGATACCTACATGTTTTATGCACATTATATGTCATATTTATGCATTTTCTGAACTAACCTATTAACAAGATGCCGAAGAGCCCTTGCTTTTCTGCTGTTTTTGGTTTCAGAAATCCTAGTAAAGAAATATTCTCGGAATTGGACGAAACTTTCGCCAGGGTCCTATTTTGCACGAAGCCTGGAAGACCGAAGACCTAACGAAGTGGGGCCACGAGCGCCAGAGTGGCCGGCGCGGCCCAAGCCCTGGCCGCGCCGACCTACCCCCGGCCCCTCGTGGCCCCCGCGTTGACCCTCCGCCTACTTAAAGCTTCCGTCGCGAAACCCCCGCACCGAGAGCCACGATACGGAAAACCCACGAGACGCCGCCGCCGCGAATCCCATCTCGGGGATTCGAGATCGCCTCCCGCACCCTGCCGGAGAGGGGATTCATCTCCCGGAGGACTCTACACCGCCATGGTCGCCTCCGGAGTGATGAGTGAGTAGTCCACCCCTGGACCATGGGTCCATAGCAGTAGCTAGATGGTCGTCTTCTCCTTGTTGTGCTTCATTGTTGGATCTTGTGAGCTGCCTAACATGATCAAGATCATCTATATGTAATTCTATATGTTGTGTTTGTCGGGATCCGATGGATAGAGAGTACTATGATTATGGTGATTATCAATCTATTGTTCATGTGTTGTTTATGATCTTGCATGCTCTCCGTTATTAGTAGAGGCTCTGGCCAAGTTTTTACTCTTAACTCCAAGAGGGAGTATTTATGCTCGATAGTGGGTTCATGCCTCCATTGAATCGGGACAGTGACAGAAAGTTCTAAGGTTGTGGATGTGCTGTTGCCACTAGGGATAAAACATTGATGCTATGTCTAAGGATGTAGTTGTTGATTACATTACGCACCATACTTAATGCATTGTCTGTTGCTTTGCAACTTAATACTGGAGGGGGTTCGGATGATAACCTGAAGGTGGACTTTTTAGGCATAGATGCTTGGATGGCGGTCTATGTACTTTGTCGTAATGCCCAATTAAATCTCACTATATTTACCATGTCATGTATATGCATTGTTATGCCCTTCTCTATTTGTCAATTGCCCGACTGTAATTTGTTCACCCAACATGCTTTTATCTTATGGGAGAGACACTCTAGTGAACTGTGGACCCCGGTCCTATTCTTTACATAGCATACAATCTACTTGTTTACTGTTTTCTTTGCAAACATCTTCCACTCGATACGTTTAATCCTTTGTTACAGCAAGCCGTGAGATTGACAACCTCACTTTCGTTGGGACAAAGTACTTGGGTTGTGTTGTGCAGTTCCGCGTTGCGCCCGAATCCCCGGTGTTGCGCCGCATCACATTTCGCGACCATCAACCTTCAACGTGCTTCTTGGCTCCTACTGGTTCGATTAAACCTTGGTTTCATACTGAGGGAAACTTGCTTCTATACGCATCATACCTTCCACTTGGGGTTCCCAACGGACGTGTGCATCTACGCGTATCAATCCGGCATGCCCAGAGCGCACCGTTCGCATCGATGCCGGCCTGAGCCAAGCATAGGAAAGCGCGCTCGTCAACTTTCTCCGTGAGAATCGGAATATCTTCGCCTGGTCTACGATGACTTGGTGGGTGTGCCGAGGAGTTGGCTGATCACTCTCTAAATGTCCGGAAGGACGAAACCGGTACGACAACCTTTGCGCCGGTTTTGAACAGAAGAAAAATCATCGGAGAAGAAGTTACCAAGTTACTGGTTTCCGGTTTCATCGTGGAGGTACTGCATACTAAGTGGCTGGCTAATCCGGTGCTGGTCGAGAAGAAAAAAGAGGAAGACCCCAAAGCTCCAAAGGTGTGGCGAATGTGCATCGACTACACCAACCTGAACAAGGCATGCCCTAAAGATCCTTTCCCTTTACCTCGAATTGATCAAGTGATCGATTCTACGCTGGTTGTGAACTGTTGTCTTTCCTGGATGCTTATTCCGATTCCACCAAATTTTGAAAAAGGAGGATCAAATAAAGACTGCATTCATTACCCCTAACGGGGCTTATTGCTATGTCACAATGCCTTTTGGTTTGAGAAATGCCGGCGCAACATACCAGCGCTGTATGCAAAAATGCTTATTCGATCAGATCGGAAAAAACGTGTAGGTATATGTGGATGATGTTGTGATAAAAACTAAGGTAAATTAAAGAAACCTTGATTGATGATCTGAGGCAAACGTTTGACAACCTGAGAAGGTTCCGGATGAAACTCAATCCGGCAAAATGCACCTTTGGTGTGCCCGCCGGAAAACTTCGGCTTCCTGGTGTCAAGCCGTGGTATAGAAGTTAACCCGGTAAAGATTCGAGCAATTGAAAGAATGACCATACCTCAGGAACTAAAAGATGTCCAGAAGTTTACCGGTAGCTTGGCGTCGTTGAGCCGGTTTATCAGCCGGTTGGGGGAGAAGGCCTTACCTCTCTACGCCCTAATGAGAAAATCGGATACTTTTGTCTAGACACCCCAGGCAGATGCAGCTTTCAAAGAGCTAAAAAACATGCTCGAGACAGCTCCCGTACTGGCTTCACCTTTGTAAATGGAGCCCATGTTTCTTTACATAGCGGCAACAAACCGGGTGGTAAGTGTTGTGGTTGTGGTGGAACGAGATGAGGAAGGAAAAACCGTGCAGAGGCCGGTATACTACCTGAGCGAGGTGCTCTCCTCTTCAAAGCAAAACTACCCCCACTTCCAAAAAATGACCTATGGCGTGTTCATGGCCGCCACAAAACTCAAGCATTACTTTGAAGAGCATCCGATGAAAGTGGTGAGTGAAGCACCCATCTCGGAGATCATAGGCAACAAAGACGCCAGCGGCCGGATTGCAAAATGGGCAATTCAGCTATCTCCATATGTACCGGCATATGAGAGAAGGGATGCCATCAAGTCACAAGCTTTGGCGGATTTCTGGTTGCTTGGGCTGAGATGCAATACAAGCCGCCAAAACCGGAACGAGACTACTGGAAGTTGCACTTTGACGGATCCAAGCTCAAAGAGGGTCTAGGTGCCGGAGTGGTTCTCACCTCACCAAAGGGGGATCACTTGAGATATGTGCTTTAAATACACTTCAGGGCATCAAACAATGTCGCTGAATACGAAGCTTTGGTCCACGGGCTAAAAGTGGCAAAGGAAGTTGGAGTGCACCAGATCATTTGTTATGGTGATTCAGACTTGGTGGTGCAGCAATGTTCTGGAGATTGGGATGCAAAAGATGCCAACATGGCTTCGTACCGGTTCCATGTGCAAAAGATTGCCGGATTCTTCGAAGGATGTGAGTTCCATGTACCGCGGGCAGAAAATGAAGCCGCCGATACCTTGTCGAAGTTGGGCTCATCCAGGCAAGAAATTCCTTCCGGAATAGCCTTGGCTCACCTGAGAAAACCATCAATCACACCAAGTCCGGAATCTGAATCAATTTTTGTACCGGAATCCCACGTCGTACCCATGGATGTGGATGAAGGAAGCACGGGGGTTATTCCAGCAAACCCGGGGACTTCGGGATCTAAACCGGAAGAAGCTATGATGGTGGACCACATGGAGATAGATGTACCGGTTTTCACGGTTCGAGAAGCGCCAGCTTGGGTTAAACCTATTAAGTAATTCCTGATCAACGACACCTTGCTGGTTGACGAAACTGAATCAAGGAGGATCCAGAGAAGATCCAAGGCATACACTATCATCAATGGGGAGATGTACAAGAGAAATGTTACCGGTGTCCTCCAGAGATGTGTGGAACCGGCGGAAGGAAGAGAAATGCTTGTAGAAGTGCACCAAGGAGAGTGCGGACACCATGCCTCATCCAGAGCGCTGGTGGCAAAAGTTTTCCGGCATGGGTTCTATTGGCCCACTGCTTTGGAGGATGCTGAGGACTTGGTCCGAAAATGCAATGGGTGCCAGAGGTATGCCAAGCAGAATCACACTCCAGCATCCGGTTTAAAAACTATACCGATAACTTGGCCCTTTGCCGTATGGTGCCTGGATATGGTTGGACCATTCAATACCGCAAGAGGAAAAATGACTCATATATACTGGTGATGGTGGATAAATTCACTAATTGGCTAGAGGTGAAGCCAATAGCAAAGTGTGATGGGCACACAACCATGAAATTCTTGAAAGATGTGATCTTGCGGTATGGATACCCGCACAACATCATTATAGATAACGGAACCAACTTTGCTCAAGGAGAGTTTAAGCGGTTTTTTGAGGACAATAACATCCGGTTGGATTTGTGTTCAGTGGCACATCCACAAGGAAATGGCCAAGTTGAAAGAATCAATGCACTTGTGCTTTCCGGTATCAAACCGAGGCTCATTGAACCATTCGAAAAGACACCGGGATGTTGGCTCGATGAACTGCCTTCAGTTTTGTGGAGCATAAGAACGACTCTGAACCGGTCTACCGGATATACGCCATTTTTCATGGTATACGGAGCAGAAGCGGTCATACCAACCGACATTCTCCATGACTCACCAAGGGTACAACTCTATACCGAAGAAGAGGTAAAAGAGGCCGAGAAAATGATGTGGACTTGCTTGAAGAGCAAAGGGAAATGGCTCTGGCAAGGTCAACCATATACCAGCAAAACCTCAGACGCTATCACAGCCGGAAGGTAAACCCGAGGGTATTTCGGGAAGGAGACCTGGTGCTACGCCTAGTGGAACACACTGAGGGCCGGCATAAACTTTCACCTCCATGGGAAGGCCCGTTTATTGTGAGTAAAGCTCTCCACAATGATGCCTATTATCTGATTGATGCACAGGAATGGAAAGAAGGAAAGGCGGAGAAGTCCGGAGAAGAGAGCAAGCGACCGTGGAACATAGCTTTGTTACGTCCTTTCTACTCTTGAAGATGTGGTGTAAGAAGTTCCTTTTTGTACCTTATGTTATGAATAAAATGCCGGCACCTCGAATGTGTCTCGGGGACTGCCTCTACCGGAATTGCATGCAATGTGTTTTTTTTTGTATACCGGTTTGATTGTTCAAAATTTTCCTTTCCAGTTTAGTAGCGTGCTAAACCTACCAAAGTCTTCGACTTGCTGATGTCCGCAACCCGGCTTCATGGCAAGCAAGATAAGCCGGAAGGATATAAACACGTGAAAAACGTAAAGGGAAATCGAAAACAAGCAATCTGATGAAAGTTTAACTAACCCCGGCTTTACCGGTTTTTTGTGAAAAAATTCGAATTATTTCTAAGTTCAAGAAAGTGTTCGCTTGGAAAAAGAACTTTGTGACTCATACGCCAAAACACCCAGAGAGGTAGGCAGAGCCAAAGCAAAAGAACCGAGTGTGCATCAAATTGGATGCACAAACGATCCCGGAATTTTCCACAGTGCAAGATCAAAGCAAAACAGTGAAGGCAACTTGCTAAAGTAGCAAACCAACGTAGTTTGATAAGCTACCGGTATAAAAGACACCGGCATAAAAGTTATAGCACAACCAACAGAAATGCTAAGTTTTATCTTACATCAAAGACCCCGGCATACCGGTGTAGAATTTAACCAGTATTGTTTTCAGTCGACAGGCACAACAGGTGCAGAATGAGTATCTAAGAGGCAGGGGCTTCGAGCCAGCTTCGGGAGCTTCCGGAGGGGCATCGCCTTCTTCCGGGGGGGCATCGCCTTCGCCGGTATCCTCATCCTCCTCATCGACGCCTTCTTCCTCGTCGTTAGTGAGCGCGTCCCTAACGTCGGGAGGGGGAGGGATGAAGGTGCGGATCGGGGCGTATTCTGCGATCCGGTCACTACTAGGAAAAGGCTTATAGCCGCACTCCTTACCGCCGGCGAGTTTGATTTGAAGATGCCGGCGGTAAGGCCTTCCAGGGTGGCCTAACCCTACCGCCGGCAAGGTCGAAAGGAAAATGCCAGGGGTATATACGTTACCGCCGGCGAGTTCAATTTGAAGATGCCGGCGATATAATGGGCCGCGGGGCCTCTGTCCGGCCTGACCTTACCGCCAGCGAATTCAGCCCAATAACGCTGGGGGTAGCCGGCCTTACGCTGGCCAACCCACTTCGAGGGCGCCGGCGGTACCACCCCTTCCACGTTCCACCTCCCCACCTACCAGCCACGATCCAACCCTCACACCGCACCCACACATCACACACACCCACGACTCCATCTCGATCTCCTCCCTGACCTTCTCAACTCGCCGGCCAGCCGGCCGGCGCCCCTCTCCTCCGCCCGCCCTCCTCCCCTCGACCCCTAGCGCACCCCACTGGACCAGATCGACGCCGCATCCTGGCCGCCTACTGACCCACCCCGACCTCACCATCGCACCCCTGCCGAATAGCTCGCCAACCCGCCTCCAATCGACCGGGCGGCTCGGCAGCGGCTGCACCCACGTCGTCGCCTGCGGCCGCGTCTACGTGAGTCCCGCCCTACGCCTCGCCCTCCTGCTCACGTTTCGCTCGCCTTTCTTCTCGGGTGATCTGGAACCGATCTGGCTCTCTCTCTCTGCGTGTGTGTGTGCAGGATGACCCCGTGTGCGTGGAGGCGCGGGCGCAGGGCCACAAGGTCGTCAGCGAGCTGTGGGTCGACGACAGATTGGACCGGGCTGTGCTCGCCGATGCCGACAGGGTCCGTTCCTTCCCACCGCTAATTGCTTCTGCACTCCTCCAATCTTTTTTTGTGTACCATATTGCCGCAATCTTTCTCAGATGTTGCTGCTCTTGGTGTGCAATATGTGTCTATGGCCGCAGTTCTGTCACTCGTTTAGTTTCCTCAACCGGCATTTTCTGTCGACAGGTTATTTATTGGTCAACGAGAGATTTGAAGGGAATACCGGACAGTGACCAACTCCGGATCTGTCTGACGGGGTACCAAAGGAATGACCGCGAAGATATAATGGTAAAATCCGTATAGCACTCAAGAAATTGATTCATTGCTTTACATGGTGAAAATTCAAGTGGGCAGATAATATAATCGTGCAAATAGTTTTCCTTCATATGAGGTTGCATTATCATCAAAAAACATGAAATATGCGTAAGCAGAGAATTATTACCCAGTCATAGCGACCACGGATCTTTTCCACTCCATACTCCACGCCTACATACAATCCAGCAACAGCACCTGCAGAGTATATCGAAAAAGAATTTGAATCTGAAAATATCGATTAATGAAAATGGATGAATTACTGGTGTCAGTGTGGTTACTGAGACACAAGGAGTATAGTAAAGTTTTATATGTTACCCCAGTATACACCCTCCTTGCACATGTTCTTCAGCTGCATTAAAAATCAGAATACCATATTAGTGCACCGTAGATGATAGATAACTAGCCTTACCGCACATGTAGAAAGAAGGCCACTGAACATCTTACTAGTCGACAGGTGCAGAGATATTATTCAAGTAGATGTACAGGGTCTTTTTTCGATCATGGGACCCAAGAGGTGCAAGATCTTGGACTTTGAGTTCAAGGGTCTCCACATTTGGGGTTCAACTTCTTTTCTCCAATTAAGCATTATCGATGGATGTAATGTTCAAGGCACCCCTTATTGAACTACTACTCTGAAGTCTTACAACAATTAGGTACTTTGTACAATGAATCATCTAAATTCCACTCTGCTACTAGCGAAATATCAAGCAGATTGATATTCTGAATTTCAGATAGTGGAAAAGCTCAGGGCCAAGTGGAAATTAGTACTTACTGTCTGCTCAAGCTTGTTCTTCGAAACACTACCTGCAAAGCAAAGAACATTCAACGTTACCTTTACATGCACAAAACCAACGGAAGGTCGGAAACTGATAGTACTAGCTGGTGATCTGGTGCTCTTTTTTTACGAGGAAAACAGCAAGGCATTTTCCCTACTGTATGAATTTTATATTATAAGGTAGTAAAATATCTACATATGTACAAAGAAAAAGAGATAAGGGAGTCTAATCAAGAATTATTTTGTATCCAATCTTTGATAGCAGGTATTTTCTTATGCATAGTCCTATTGATAACCATGGACATGTCTTCCTTGAGTTGTCTCTGCCAATCTTGAACTGAAAGAGGGTTTCATTTTTGAATACTTTCCCATTTGGTTGAAACTGATAGTACTAGCTGGTGATCTGATGCTTTTTTTTTACGAGGAAAACAGCACGGCATTTTCCCTACTGTATGAATTTTATATTATAAGGTAGTAAAATATCTACATATGTACAAAGAAAAAGAGATAAGGGAGTCTAATCAAGAATTATTTTGTATCCAATCTTTGATAGCAGGTATTTTCTTATGCATAGTCCTATTGATAACCATGGACATGTCTTCCTTGAGTTGTCTCTGCCAATCTTGAACTGAAAGAGGGTTTCATTTTTGAATACTTTCCCATTTGGTTGCAACCATTGCTTTACATGGTGAAAATTTTGCTAGTGTTGAATTCATTCGACCGTAATATACAAACCTCTTGACTTTACTTCGCTGTAGCAGATAAGCCTGTTTGTTGTGTACTTGTCAGGTGGTGGTTTCATATATGTAGTCTCGATGATAATTTGTTCACTTGTCTTTATGCTGATGCCCGAGCACCATATTTTTTGTGGAATTTGTTGCCGGCACTTGAGATGTGGAAATGTAGTTGAGTTCTTCATTTTTTTGTGGTTCACTAGTTGTATGCACTTCTATATATTTATCTGATTGTCAAAGTGGTGCTAAATTTCTGATTTGGAGTGCTAGTATCATCATGTGCAGAGTTTTTGTGTATAGATGCGCCCACTTTCAGAAATTAGTAATTCCATATAGAATATCTAAAATTTAGCTTGAACTTCTGAAGCACACATTGGCAAATTTTCAAGACATGTTTACTTGATTATTTCTGTTTAAAGATGAACCTTTAGTTTAATTAATCAATCTTCTGTCGTGTCTTAAGGGAATTTTAAAGAGTATTTATACAGTTTGCTTACCCATTCAGCAAAGGGAATTATGTACTTGCAGAAACTGTCTAAACTGTTCCTGGCTTGAAGCTAGTGATGTCCAGGAGCATTTAGGGTGTGTTAGGGAGAGCTCCACTCCACTCCACTTCCCTCCATACCTAAACTCCACTCCGCCAACAAGCTCTGGATCAGCCTATGTGTTAATTGAAGTACACTATGTGTTATACTAGGATGGTTATTATTTATTGCACACCGAAGCATTTTTTCTGCAATGAATAATGGAGTTCAGGATTTTGTATTTATTTCTTAACTTCCTCACGGTGGTTGCTGCTTCATTTTTGTGTGTCATGGGTAGTCTCCTGCTTCATTTTGTATTGAGGAATGGTGGTCCTTGCCTCCTGCTGTTCCCCTTCCTCCCCTAGCTTTCAGGCGACAATATGTTCCATCTGACTAGTGGTATGTCATTAGGCAACTATAACACTGGCAATTTTGTGTACCAACGATTATATTTGTGTGCCTTCCTATTTTTAGAACTAGCTAAATGATTATTCCATGCTTTTTCAGTTGTATTTCAGTTTTGAATTAAACCTGGCAGAGTACATGATTCACCTTTTTATTTGCTATATCCTGTTCATTAGGTCATTCATCTGCTTTGCGATGATCTGAACACTTTACAATTTACAAACCTGCTTAGTCTGAAATGCCAGGCACATATATCAGCTCACTTTTGTGTCTCATGGGTAGTCTAAAACTCCCATGCATTTTATTTACCGCTCTTCTTCAGACTTGCCATTAGTGTTTTCTGTAGCATACTCCTGGATAATAATTCAGTAGCAGTAGTTGGTAGTAATAGCAGGAAGATATTCCTTACTTTTTTTTTTCAAATTGCCTTCTAAACATAAATGCTGCCATGGTAACTCCTTAGATGGCAGGTCACTTATCTTGTTTTTTCATGATGTTGCAGTGTTATTTGGCCGGAATCGGAGACGAACATGGCGGAGGCGAGCAGCAAGGAGAAGCAGCCCCCAGGTGCTCCTGGGCAGCGAGGAAGAGGATCGAGCGGAGCGCGATCTGGGGATCATGGAGTGAACCTAGAGGAATATTGTGTGCGGAGGAGCACGTCGGAGCAAAATTGTAATATGAGCAAAATTGTAATTATTGTTCAGTTTAAATACAATTATGTAGAGAAACTTTGGATCGTATAGAATAAAGAGAGTATAGAATAAATAATGAATTTGTTTTTATTCTTATATCTGAAGGTTTTGTGATTTAATGTCAGTTTTTTTAAATCCTAAAATACATACCGCCGGCACATAGGGCTGTTTGCCGGTGGTAACTTAAATTACCGCTGGCAAGCTGGGAGGTGCCGGTGGTACCTATTACCGCCGGCGAATTGGGAAAACCGCCGGGGGTATTTCCATCTTACCGCTGGCGCTTACGAATATGCCGGCGGTAGCACATTACCACCGGCGAGGTTATCACCGGCGAATTCGAAAGTGCCGGCGGTAAGCCTTTTCAGGTTGCCGGCGGTAAGTCTTTTCCTAGTAGTGGGTAGGCGCGGTCCTTCCGCTTTGCGGTTAAGACTGGATCCTTATCAGTGGGCGCATCGCCGCGAAGGCTGTGGAGGGCGTCCAGATCCAGTGCTTCGTACCAAGAGCAGGCGATGCGTAGCGCTACATCTGCTCCGGCACGGGCCGCTGAGCACTGCCACTCACGGATCCTCCGGCAAGCATCCTTCAGGCGGTCGGAGATGAGCGTCATGTTGGCCGAAACGACTTCCCCCAGGCCACAGCACCTTGAAGATCTGGATCGCCACATCCGGCAGATCGACTAAGTGCCGGTCCACAGCTCGCATGTGCTGGATCCGGGTGGCAAGCGCGACCAAGTGGTCATAAGCATCCCAGGGCGCATCCGGAGTGCTCATGGCCAGCTCAGCCCTACGCTCTGCGACCTTCTTGAAAGCGTGCGGCTGTGAGTCCAGGAAAAGCTCTGCGAGAAGAGAGAAAAGGAAGGATAAGAACATGTTGCCGCAAGGCATAAGCTTATAAGCGAAAGAGAAAAGAAAAAAAATACTTACGGAGGGCCAGCGCATCGGCTTGCATGACCAACCGGTCATACTCAGCCTGATATGTGGTCAGAGTGGCGATCCGGTCTTGTGCTGCTTTCCGAGCCACGGTCTCTTCCTCCAGCTCCGCTCGCAGCACCGCGCTGGAGTTGGTGAAATCCTTCAGAGATTCATCCAACTTGGATTCAGCAGCATTCTGGGCCTCCTTAAGCTCCCACGCATGCCTGGTTTCGGCTTGCATAAGCGCGTCTTTCAGGTCCGCGCAGGTTTTCACCTGAGCGTCCAGGGCCTTGCGGTGCTCAAGGATAAGCTGATCCTTTTCGGCTAAAATCCGGAAGAAAAGAGGATTAACAAAATAATTCGGTAGGATCAAAAAATGAAAAGACAAGGGACGGTACCTTTTAGCGTGGAGAGCTGAGCTGTTTGGTCCTCGAGGGAGGTTTCCGGAAGAGCTGGTATGCAAAGGGTTTATAAGTGCTGAAAGTAAAAAAGCAACCGGTAAAATAAAGCCGGAGGCGCAGAAGTTAACCTTGGCACTTGCTGTGGGCCTCAGAGAGGTACCGGTGCTCCCAAAGAAGCTCCTCGAAGAGCCGTCTCGGCTGTCCAGAGTGCTCTGTTCAAGTAAAAAAGATTGCGGTAAGAAGGTGCCGGTATCTAAAGGAGTTTCGCACTAAGAGCTATGTTCTCAACCCGAAACTCGGGGACTGGTGATACGTCTCAAACGTATCTATAATTTCTTATGTTCCATGCTACTTTTATAACAATACTTGCATGTTTTATACATACTTTACATCATTATTATACATTTTCCGGCACTAACCTATTAACAAGATGCCGAAGCGCCGTTGCTGTTTTATGCTATTTTTGGTTTCCAAATCCTACAAAGGAAATATTCTCGAATTGGACGAAATCAACGCCTGTGGTCTTATTTTTCCGCGGAGCTTCCAGAAGACCGGAGGAGATACGAAGTGGGGCCGCGAGGGCTGGCACCATAGGCGCGGGCCCCTGCCCGGGCCCGCGCCGACCTATGGTGTGGGCCCCTGCCGCCCCCGACCTACCCTTCCGCCTACTTAAAGCCTTCGTCGCGAAACCCCCGCACCGAGAGCCACGATACGGAAACCTTCCAGAGACGCCGCCGCCAATCCCATCTCTGGGATTCAGGAGATCGCCGCACCTTGCCGGAGAGGGGAATCATCACGGAGGGCTCTACATCATCATGCCCGCCTCCGGATTGATGCGTGAGTAGTTCATCCTTGGACTATGGGTCCAGTAGCTAGATGGTTGTCTTGTGCTATCATTGTTTAGATCTTGTGAGCTGCCTAACATGATCAAGATCATCTATTTGTAATGCTACATGTTGTGTTTGGTGGGATCCATGAATCTAGAATATTATGTCAAGTTGATTATCAATCTATCATATATGTGTTGTTTATGTTCTTGCATGCTCTCCGCTGCTAGGGCTCGGCCAAGTTGATACTTGTAACTCCAAGAGGGAGATTTATGCTCGATAGTGGGTTCATGCCTCCATTTAATCCGGGATAGTGACAAAAGTTCTAAGGTTGTGGATGTGCTGTTGCTACTAGGGATAAAACATCGATGCTTTGTCTAAGGATATTTGTGTTGATTACATTACGCACCATACTTAATGCAATTATCTCTTGTTTACAACTTAATACCGGAAGGGGTTCGGATGATAACCTGAAGGTGGATTATTTAGGCATAGATGCATGCTGGATAGCGGTCTATGTACTTTGTCGTAATGCCCTGATTAAATCACATAGTAATCATCGTTGATATGTATTGAATCTTTATTTGTCAATTGCTCGCCTGTAATTTGTTCATCAGCATGTTAGTTATCTTATTGGAGAGACACCACTAGTGAACTATGGACCCCGGTCCATTCTTTTACATCTGAATACATTCTACTGTTCTTACTGTTCTTTGCAAACAAACACCATTTTCTTGTTATGTGCTTCATTGTTGGATCTTGTGAGCTGCCTAACATGATCAAGATCATCTATCTGTAATACTATATGTTGTGTTTGTCGGGATCCGATGGATAGAGAATACTATGTTATGGTGATTATCAATCTATTACCTATGTGTTGTTTATGATCTTGCATGCTCTCCGTTATTAGTAGAGGCTCTCAAGTTTTTGCTCTTAACTCCAAGAGGAGTATTTATGCTCGATAGTGGGTTCATGCCTCCATTAAATCTGGGACAGTGACGAAAGTTCTAAGGTTGTGGATGTGCTGTTGCTACTAGGGATAAAACATCGATGCTTTGTCTAAGGATATTTGTGTTGATTACATTATGCACCATACTTAATGCAATTATCTGTTGTTTACAACTTAATACTGGTGGGTGCTAACCTGAAGGTGGATTATTTAGGCATAGATGCATGCTGGATAGCGGTCTATGTACTTTGTCGTAATGCCCTGATTAAATCTCATAGTAATCATCATTGATATGTATTGAATCTTTATTTGTCAATTGCCCACCTGTAATTTGTTCACCCAAGCATGTTAGTTATCTTATTGGAGAGACACCACTAGTGAACTGTGGACCCCGGTCCATTCTTTTACATCTGAATACAATCTACTGCAATCATTGTTCTTTACTGTTCTTTGCAAACAAACACCATCTTCCACTCGATACGTTTAATCCTTTGTTTCAGCAAGCCGGTGAGATTGACAACCTCACTGTTACGTTGGGGCAAAGTATCTTGATTGTGTTGTGCAGTTCCACGTTGGCACCGGTTTCACTAGTGTTGCGCCGCACTACACTCCTCCACCAACAACCATCACGTGCTTCTTGGCTCCTACTGGTTCGATAACCTTGGTTTCATACTGAGGGAAACTTGCTTCTATACGCATCATACCTTCCACTTGGGGTTCCCAACGGACGTGTGCTTCGCGCGTATCAAGCTAAATTTCTGGCGCCGTTGCCGGGGAGATCAAGACACGCTGCAAGGGGAGTCTTTGACAAAGGATTAATTTGTCAATGCCTACAGATCGTAGACTAGGGTTTTGCTGAAAGTAGAGGGCAAGTAGATCTCGAAGGTTTCAGCCGAAAAGTACTCGCTGATTATGAAAACTAGGGTTCTGTTGACAATAAGTTCGATCCTTTCTTTGTTCGACTCCCCCTTATATAGGAGGTGGAGCCGAGGGTTTTCGTAATACACAAGTTATAGAGTTCGGGAGGGTTTCGTACCCATCCCGTAAGATTACAAGTCTCTATATTTCCTAATACAATCTATCTTTCCTTAACACTAAATGGGCTTCCGAATCTTCTTATTCTTCGAGTCCCTGGCTTCATAAACCCCGGGTACCACCTTCGGCAGGCCCATTGGGCATGCCTATGTCAGTAGCCCCGAGATTTTTCTTGAATCGAAGAATCATGGAAAATCTCCAACTTTAATCATTCAATAATCTTGTCGAATTTAATGCATAACCTTTCAATATGCAAATATTATTTTGCATGGATAACGGTAATTGGGGCTAGTTCATCCGACGATCAGGTACTAGTTAACTGCTTCTAGTGGCAATCCGCAATCCTACTTCAAGATCACGTCCCCGGGACATGATCTCGGATACCGGTGTAAACTTGACAGGTGCCGCTTAAGGTCTTACCATTCTCACGAGTCCAGCCATATTTTATCGGTACCTAACGCGTCCGTTAGATTTTTCTTCGTATCTCTGATACGGAAAAGTAGCAATCGCGCCGAGACGGTGCCACGCCGCCGTATGGATCTGGGTCTTACCTTCGCAAAGTTTTGCGGCATTCGGAGATTTATTCGCGAGCGCTCGAGAATATATTGTCGAGTGCTTTTCTGTTGGAATAGCACATTTTATTGAGTAATATTTGATGACTTATTTTGTCCTCCGATGGGAGTATATGTAGAGTTATCCGTATAACTCGAAATATACTTCTTTCTTTCTTTTGTCTAAATTCATCCGCACGCGAACAGCGTTCCCGATGGGAGTAGCCTCCGAGGCTACAGCCAGGACTTGTGCTTGGTTGTAGGCTCCACAGATTAATATCTTCTGCCACTATATTGGTAATCCTTCCCGAGCTTTTTCATATCGGTGCGCGTCAGCGCTCCCGATGGGAGTAGCCTCCGAGGCTATAAACAAATGCTTGCATTTGGTCATAGGCTCTCGCCATTTCTATTTTGTCATACTCTAAATTTTCTTTTTCCAAAGTAGCCCCCGAGCATTTGGGCAAAAACTTGTATTTGATCAAAGGCTCTTCCAATAATCTTATGTTGTCGATATTCCCACTAGGCTTCTCAGTCGAGTTTCTTTGGCTGTGGTGACATCATTGCCGATGATAGCCACGATTATCGTATTGGGAATATGCGAAAATTTCTTCTGCCGCTGCCTCGTGGGTCCAGATTCCCCATCCGATGGACACGTCGTGCTGGGGGACACACGTCCTCCACTTTTTCCGGCGCACGCACCGTGCCGCCTGTCTTTTCTTTTCTCAGTGAAAATCCATTTTTACCCCTTGTCCACGTGTGCTCCATCTGCGCCATAATATTTCCATCCAACGGTTGCGTCGATTCACACCTCTATTTAAGTCCATTGTCTTCTTCCTCTGTCACTTTCGCTCGCGCCGCCCATCTGCTCTTCCTTTGCAAAATCTCTCCATTGCGCCCGAAAGCTCCTTGTGCTCCACCGCTCGTGCGCTCTTCACCTTCACTCTCGTTGATGCCACCGCGCAAACTCACCAAACACTGCGCTACTGCAACAAAGATGGCCACCGAAGATCTGGGAAACTTGGAGTGGGAGAGATCCAAGATCTCCCAGCAAGATGTCAACTGCTCAAGAAGCTCGGCATCAGCGGGAAGCAAGATGCGCTTCGCTTCCCCAAGGAAGAAAGCTACCCAGCTCCGCCGATGCAATACCGGGTTAGTTTTGTCGACCATCTCATCCGTGGTCTTTCCACTCCCATCCATGACTTCCTTCGCGGGTTGCTGTTCATGTATGGACTGCAACTTCACCATCTCACTCCCAATTCCATCCTCCACATAGCTATTTTTATCACATTGTGTGAATCTTTCCTTGGGTTCCACCAATTGGTCCCTCCGGAAACGTATTTTCCTCGTCGCCGTAATGGCTCTTCCACGCCGCCTACAACATAGGCGGCGCTGTAACTCTGCCCGCTTCGACGTCGAATATTTCACGTCAAATTCCCCGATTCCGTCCAAGGGTGGCGCAAGAAATGGTTATACATCCGCGAGGAGAACCATGGCTCGTGGAGACAACATTCCTCCTTATGACGGTGGAAAAACTGTCGCCGCGATCTTGGGATGCAGAGGCTACCGACGCAAAAGCGGCGCAGAGGCCCTGATGACGCGCATCCACGAGCTTCAAAATACTCGAGGACAAGAATTATCACATCCAAATCACAGCATATTTCCTTAGAATTAGGGTGCAGCCTCTTCAAGCTCGCAAAAACGCTCTTTGGATGTACGCTGGCGATGAAGATGGAGATCGCTTGTCGACGGATTTATCGGTCAAGGACTTGGAGAAACTTGTCCGAAAAATCTCGTCATTGAGCAAGAAAGATGTCGTCCCGACTTCTTGCAGTGTGACGCCATATAGCGCCACCAACGCACTCCCGCAGGTAATATTTTTGTTCATGTCTTTATTTCCCTTCTATCTTTTTCCTTCAAACACTTCATGCCGATATTTTTCCTGTCTTTGAATAGGACCACGCAACTGCGTCACCTCTTCCTCCCCTTCCCGAAGGTGGAGAAGTTGAAGAAAGGGCCGTTGTCACCGACGACAACCAGGGTACGTCTCGCCCTGAGAGTGAGGCCACAGGTTCTCGAAAATCTGCGGCATCCTCTGAAAAGGACGCCGAGGCCGAGGCAACTTCGTCGACACGCTCGCCTCCTTCAGCTGCTTCTCCTAGGAGCAAGAGGAAAAGAGACGATGCTGTTGACACCGATACCTCCAAAGCCGGTGCTACCCGTGCCGAAGAAACTGTGCCTGGCGCTAAGAAAGAAGCTTTGGATCTATACGAAGCTGCTCTCGTTAGCTCGTAAGTTTTTAATGCATTATATTTTTCTCTTTGTCGATGCTTTTTGAAATTGCTATTTATCCTGTCGCGTATTTGTTGCAGTGGCGATGAAGAGGAAAATGTAACCTATTGACGAGATCGGCCGAACGAGCACGTCTCGTACTTTAGTTGTCTCGAAGCTCGTTGATGGCGATGAAACTTCACCTCCTCAACAAAACCCTGAACATCCAACACCAGCTGTGAGCCCCCAGGCTCCTTCCCCGAAGAGAGCCAGGGTAGAAACAACCAAGGAACCAACCATACTAGCTGGTTGTTCCTCGACTCCTTTGATGGAGGAAGTAAGTTATCTTCTTTGTTCTGTATTGGCTTCATTTTTCTGAACTTCCCTCCGTTTCTTCATGATGTCGAACTTTTCCACTTCTTATATTGATCCTCTTTTTATGATCTTTCTTTAGCCTTTCATGAAGGAGCTTATCCGTTTCGGTACCCAATTTATCGGGTACCGCGAATATGCCGTCAAACTTGAAGGTACCCCTTTTGCCTTTGTCGAAATATATTAGTCACTATTTTTTGCTGCAGTACTTTACTCGCCTGTTTTATGTTGGCAGAAAAACTTGCGGAAGCCAACAAACGTGCTGACGCTCTTGCTGCTGAGTTAGAGCAAAGCGAAACGGCACGCATGAAAGCCGAAGCTGATGCTGCTACCGTCGAGGATCTTCAAAAGAGACTCGACGACGCAAAAAAGGCTCTAGAAGAAAATGTAGCTCAGCATTCTGCTCGCGAAGAAGAAATCCTTAGTCGACTGGAGTCGCAGAGTCGACGTTTTGTTAGTAAGTGTCCACACCCTTGTTGCTTTCTTGCATCATGTTTTGGTCCCTTTTTTCCCTGTGATGAACTCTTTTTTATGCTTTAAGCAGGGAGAACACACCAAGAGTATGAGCTGGAGAATCCTGAAGGTGACCAGCTCCTTGATGCGCTTTCCCTCCTTGAAATCCATGGTACTGAAGCTCGTGACGGCCTTGCTGAAGCCGAGATTGGCCTGTCACGGCTTTTCCCCTATTTTTTCAAGAAGAAGGAGGAACCCACAATCTTCATTGATCTCGCCAAGTGCTTCACTTCTCAAGAAGACCTTGGACTCCAACTTCGCCAAGAAGGGTTAAAAGTTGGAGTCGAAGGTACAATGGCCTTGGTTGCTAATAGCCAACAAAACGTCGACTGGGCAAGGGTTGGCGACGCAGAGGATATCGAGACGAAGAAATGGCAGTCGCTAATTAAAGCGGCGAAACCCAACTCGAAGAAGATCCTTGCCACCCTTGACATAAGCCAGCGTCATTCTCCGAGTTCTTCAAAGCCGAGGTCGCAAGTAGACCACTTTGCTTTTTCCTTTTAGTTTCTCCCCTCTTTTGGCACTGTCCTGTCGCCATAGTGTTCTTGGCGGTGGCTGCTTCAGTAGTTGTCTATAGGTCCTTCTTTTGTAATAGACATGTACATACTTTCAGAATGAATGGAAATCTATCTTTGCTTAATGATTGATGTCGAAAATTTTGTTTTCAGTTGATTTTTGACAACTATACTGCAACTCCCCGTCCTTCCGAGGTTTTTCCTTCATCCCATTTGAAGAAAAAGCCTGTCGTCGAATTTGTTGAGGATTCGTCGGGTAAAGACTCAGCACAAGATTTGAAGAGCTTCGGCAGCAACTCCAATCTACGAAGAGGCAGTCGCTTATGCAACAATCTCGGAAATCCTCCGAGAGGGAAAAGGTTGCACTCCAATTGTGCTCAAGATGCCATGGCTGGCAAGGGACTCACAAGCTGCTGAATACTAGCCTACATCTCGGAGAATTTTGCGTTCACGGTCGATTACGTTAGCTTGGATATGTGTGTGTTTCATTATCTTTGTCATGCTTTATTTTTCTTTTTGCTTGTCTCCTCGTTGCCCGCTGATTCTTTCAAAATAGGTTCCTTCTTGGATGCTACTACCGAAGATGAACGTGTCGGCTCGATCCAATGCACTTCTCAGGCTTGCGCGTGATCATGGTTCAAATTTTTGGGGCACGCCTGAACACTCGCCAGATCGTCAGGTTTCAGGATCGCGCGCTTCAGGTCCGCGATTATCTCGACTTTTGTACGAGGACCTTGTCTCTGGTCTATGGCACCATGTTTCCTCGTAATAAGATGCCAGAGACTCTTCCTGCTTTAATGGACAAATTTCGGGATGCTCCTCGAATCCACGGCTTTGTGCGGGCCCAACTAGCTGCTGGCGCAAGGTTTGCTATGATCATGATAAAAATCTGCTACCCGAAGTTGGACGTGGGTCAGATTGTTCCAAAGTGCCTGGCCAAGATGGCGAAGAGGAGGAAGAACTTCAGCAAATATGACGACGTTGTGACCCCTGTCGCCGAAGATATGATGGATGAACTTCTTCGGATGGACGCCGAATTCTTCGTGAAGGGCAGCTATGCTGAACATAGCACTCGCGCGAAAATAATGAACGACTGACGATAGATAATATACTGGGTAACCCTTGAAGATTTGTTGCTCCAAAGATTGTATCTTGTGTGTAGTAGACATAATCTACATTGTAAAGTCACTATATTTCTGTTTTTCAATGCCAAGCCCCCGGGCGTTTTGATGGCGATGTTTTCCTTTTATAATGCGAGGTTGTCCCAAGGCAAGATAAATTATATTTGTGCACTATTTTTGCGGGTGCGAAACCCCGAGCTTTATGTTGATCGCTATTTGGCGACATATTTTTATTTGGCGAGGTACTTTATACCAAGGCGAGATATTTTGCAGGTTGTATTTGTCGGCATTGTGTATATATATATTGTATCTTCTGGGTAGAAGCCCCCGAGCCTGTCGAAAAGATATATAATTCCACTATCTTTATTATATTGCAGCATCGCGAGCCCGCCTCATTAAAAACCTTTTCCGGCCCCACTCGGTGCCCCGAAAAAGGAAAAGAGTGCGTCCGAAAACTCGCGGGCGTTTCAGTACATTGTATGTTTACAGAGGAGACTATATTTCGGCATCTAAGCGTAGAAACGCCTGAGCTGCGCCACGTTCCAAGGGTTTGGCTCAGCAATCCCCGTCTTCTTGTCCTTGATTCTGTATGCTCCTCCTTCGATTACCTCTGTGACGATGTAAGGTCCAAGCCATGGTGACTCAAGTTTTTCATGGCTTTTTTGATTGAGTCGTAAAACCAAGTCCCCAACTTGAAAAGATCTTGGTCGCAATCGTCGACTGTGGTAGTTTTTCAGGTCCTGTTGGTATTTGGCGACTCGTGACAATACTTCGTCTCGAGCCTCATCAAGTGCGTCGACATCATCCTCCAAAGCTCTTCTCGAAGTTTCTTCATCATATTCTGTAACTCTTGGAGAATCATGCTCTATTTCTATCGGCAGTACTGCTTCAGCTCCATGGACCAGGAAAAACGGCGTCTCCTGCGTCGCCGTATTTGGTGTTGTTCGAATACTCCACAACACGCTTGGCAGCTCCTCTGGCCAGGTATGCCGAGCTTTTATGGTCCTAACAAGCGCTTCTTGATACCATTGCATATGATGCCATTGGCTTTCTCGACTTGACCGTTGGTCTGTGGATGTGCAACGGACGCAAAACTCAATTTAATGCCCACTTCTGCGCAATACGCTTTGAACTCCTTGATGTGAAATTACTGCCATTGTCTGTGACGATGCTATGGGGAACTCCAAATCGAAAAACAATGCTTTTCACAAACTTGATTGCCGACGCGCCGTCCGGTGAATTTATTGGCTTTGCTTCTATCCACTTGGTAAATTTGTCGATAGCAACGAGCATATACTCATATCCTCCTGGCGAAGCTTTGTGTAGTTTTCCCACCATATCGAGACCCCATTGAGCAAAGGGCCAAGATAGTGGGATTGGCATCAGTTCTGCTGCCGGAGAGTGAGGTTTGGTGCGAATCTTTGGCACGCGTCGCAAGTTCGCACTATTTCCTTCGCGTCCTCAATTGCTGTTAACCAATAAAATCCTGCCCTGAAGACTTTAGCCGCGATAGCTCGGCTGCTTGCGTGATGCCCACATATTCCTTCGTGTACATCTTTCAGGATGATCCTTCCTTCTTCGGGTGTGACACATCTCTGTAGCACACCCGAATACTTCGCTTGTACAACTCCCCTTTTATCACAGTAAAAGCTTTAGATCGTCTGATTACTTGCCTTGCTTCAACTGGATCGTCGGGTATTGTTTTCCTTAAGATGTATGATATGTACGCCTGCATCCATGGAATTTGCACCATCATGACTAGCTCCTGTTCCTCTTCTTCTTCTTCTTCCAATGATTCTTTGGTGACGCTCGAAGGTTTTTCTTCCTTCTTCTTCTTTGTTTTCATTGGCTTCGTTGATCTCTCGCTTATTTCTTCCCAAAACACGCCTGGAGGGATAGCGAGACATTGAGACCCGATGTTTGCAAGAACATCGACTTCATCATTGCTCAACCTGCTGATGTGGTTTACCTCGCATCCATCAAACAGCTTTTCTAGCTCATTGTACATCTCCTTGTATGCTATCATACTCTCGTTGACTGCATCACATTGATTCATAACCTGCTGTGCTACCAACTGTGAGTCGCCAAAGATTTTCGAGTTGCACCGCATGCTTTCGCCATCTTCATCCCGTGTATGATGCCTCATATTCCGCTTCATTGTTAGACGCGTTTGGGAACGTCATCCGAGACATACTTTAATTTGTCGCCTTCAGGTGATACTAGTATTACGCCTGCTCCAGGCGCCTTCCAACCTTTTGGACCCATCAAAGTTCATAGTCCAGGTCTTGATAAATCTGGAGGCCCCGTGTTTTGTAGCTCCATCCACTCTACGATGAAATCTGTAGACGTGTGACTTTGTTGCTTTTCTTTTTTCATACATGATGTCCCGAGAAAGTTCTATTCCCCAAAAGGAGACACGACCCGTAGCTTCTGGGTTGTTTAGTTATTTGATAGAGGAGCTTCATTGACCACTATTATCGGATGCGCTGAAAAATAGTGTCGTAATTTTCTTGCTGTCGTAAATACTCCATACGCCAACTTCTGGTATTGGGGGTACCGCTGTTTTGAGGGCGACAGTACTTCACTGATAAAATATACTGGCCGCTGTACTCCATGGAGCTTTCCTTCTTCCTCCCTCTCTACTACAAGTGATGTGCTGACCACCTGAGGCGTGGCTGCAATATATAACAAGAGGGGTTCCTTCTCCTTAGGCGCCACCAAGATTGGTGGTGTCAAAATTGTGCGCTTGAAATCCTCGAAAGCCCTATCTGCTTCCTCGTTCCATTGAAATTTCTCTCCTTGTTTGATCAATGCATAGAACGGTAACGCCTTCTAGCCCGGCGACGAATCTGCTTAAAGTCAAGACTACCGTCAGTCGTTGTATTTCTTTCAACTTGTCATTTCATAGTTACGATGGCTCGTATTTTCTCCGGGATTGGCTTCAATCCCTCTTGTTGATAGGAACCTTTGTAGTTCTCCGCAGAACACCAAAGAGTACTTTGCTCTGTTCAGCTAAGGTTAACTTGTCGAGGTTGCTCTGGCGTTCTTTCAAATCTTCGGACGTGTTGTCCCCTTCTTTCGATGTTGGTCACCACATCGTCAATATAGACTTGTACATTTTTTCCAATCTGTGGTCTCCAAGGCACTTCTACATCATCCGTCGATATGTTGCTCCGTTTTCAAACCAAAAGGCATTGTTCTATAGCAGAACACGTCGTAAGGTGTTATGAACGCTGTTTTCGCTTCATCATCTTCTTTTAATCTGATCTGGTTATAACCAGAGTACGCGTCCAAGAAGGAAAGACGTCTACATCCTGCCGTGGAGTCGATGATTTGATCGATCCTTGGAAGGGGAAAGTGATCCTTAGGATAGTGTTTATTGAGACACGTAAAGTCGACACACATGCGAAGGACTTTCGTGTTTTTCTTTGGCACCATCACTGGGTTAGCTACCCACGTGGCTTCTGTAGATATCTCTTTAATAAAACCAGCATCTTTGAGGATCTATTTCTGACAGCATAGCCTTGCGGTTTGGTTCCGAAAAACGCCGCAAAGGTTGTTTTATTGGTCTCGCGAGAGGATCCAAGTTGAGGTGGTGCTCGGCAAGTTCCCTCGGTACTCCTGGCATGTCAGCTTGACACCATGCGAAGATTTTCCAGTGCTCACGAAGGAACTCGACGAGCGCGCTTTCCCATGCGAGATCCATGTTTGCCGTAATGGATGTCGTTTTCTTTGGGTCCGTCGGGTGATCTGCACCTCTTTTGAATCCTTGGCAGTATTAAAGGTTGGTTCCCTGAGTGGCCTTCCTGTATCTGGCAGCATAATCGTTGAGCCTTGGCGCCATATATATTCTGCTTGCATCCCGAAGGTTTCGATAGTCGATGAAAATCCTTGTCACATTTATCGGCTAGCGCAAAGCTTCCTTGATTGGTCCCTTAGGTCCAGGCAACCTCCATAACAAGTACGTGTAATGAGGTACCGCCATAAACCTGGCATATGCTGGTCGTCCCAA